>OY979711.1:17980647-18424483 GCA_963855925.1 Inga laurina
AACATGTTCAGTGTGTACAAAGTGGCTCAAGATGACAATACTGATGTAATATTTAATGCTAGTGGTGTTTCTATGAAGGCATAGGGAATAGGGGAGATTTCACTCACTGGAAAACCAAGTGATGGTAATTTTCGAGTTGACAAATAGCAAACAAGCCGCAACTCCAATCTAGTTTATGTTGCATATCAAACTATTAGTCACATCAAAAATAAAAGTGTCTATAGTAGAAATGTCTTTAGTAGATTTCTTTGGCACTGTCGACTTGGCCAGCCTAGTGATCGAGTATTGACTAACATAACAAGTGATTATAGTTTGAAAGTTGTCAACAAGAATGAAAATAAAGATAAAGATGTATTTTGTGAATCATGCAAGTTTGGGAAATCCCATTTACTTCCTTTTAAAACCTTTGTTTCTCACGTCTCTAAACCGCTAGAATTAATACACTCTGATTTATGGGGACCGTCCCCACTAACCTCTATGAATGGTTTTTGTTATTATATATTGTTTTTAGATGATTATAGCCATTACTCCTGGGTGTTTCCTCTTAAAACAAAAGATAAGGGTATACCTACCTTCCTCAACTTCAAGAAACTTGTGGAAAATCAATTTGACAGCAGAATAAAAACCATGCAGAGTGATTAGGGAGGAGAATACAAGAGTTTCACTAAAGTACTAAGTGACTCAGCTGACAATTCAGGCACTATTGCCCTCACACTTCCGCACAAAATAGTCTAGCTGAAAGGAAACATAGATATATTGTTGAAACAGGCCTCACACTCATCGCTCAAGCAAAGATGCCTCTCTTTTACTAGTGGGAAACATTCCACATAGCTACTAAACTCATTAATAGGCTACCTACAAGCATCCTGAATGGTGTGTCACCATTTTTCAAACTACTTGGAAAACAACCAGATTACAATGCTCAAGGTGTTTAGGACAACATGCTATCCATGCCTAAGACCATACAATGAACACAAGATGCAACTCAAATCCACTAAGGATACAAATGCATGAACTCAATAGGTAAAATTTATTTATCTAGACATGTGGTATTTAACGAGTCAGAGTTTCCATTTTCAACAAGTTTTCTAAACAAGAAATAGCCACATGAAGAAGTAATCCATCCTGTTACCTTTTTTAAAGTTGACCTCTGGCAACCTGACCAAACACCTTCACAGCATATCAACCAAGATCTCATCATTTCCATTCCTCTAAACACACCTTTGATGTATACCAATTCCTCAATCGAACCTACAGCAATACCAGAAATTTCCAATTAGCAAAACAATAACATTTATCCAGAAATCTTGCCAAGTTTAGAACAACTTGAAACTACTACCCAGAAAAACATACAAAAAAACTAAACTATCCCTTCCATTGGTCTAAATCCTAGCCCTACCAAAGATATCAACCTTACCACCCAACAACAAATGGTAACTAGAAGCAAATCAGGCATAACTAAACCTAAAAAGCCCTTCATTGAAACTATTTCCATAGTTTTAACCTCTCTACAAGAACCTCTCAATGTGATCGAGGCACTTAATGTAACCCCCTTCCATAATTATATCCGAAATATGCCATTAAAATGAAATAGAGACCAATAAGAAACAAAACTATTTTAAAATCCCATCTTTACGATAGGGTTTTCACAAATAACTTTTGAAATCTAATTTACCTGGTCTCATATTCAATTTTGAATACAATTACATCATGCGGAATATCACATTTATACTAATATCAGAGTGTACAACAATATCATCCCGACAACTCCTGGGTTCATATCTTTACTAAATATACATAGGGCACAATTGCCATTACAATTTCTCAAATGGGGATTACACAAATCCTCTCAAATACATCTACAAATATCATATCCAAACACATTCTAACCTATACATATCGAAAACTGAATCCAAATATACATAATACTCCCAACTATGATAACCAACCCCCATATCAATACTGCCCTTGTCGCCCTTGGATGCTTACTCCCTCCTCGTGCCTCTTTCCCTGTCTACATGATTAGTAGGGGAGGGTGAGATTCGAGAGAATCTCAATAGGAAAACAATATCAATATGCATGTGTGATAAATGTTTAATGCATGACATGCTTGCATCACATAGCTCATGCTAACACAATGACAATTTGTAAGCTCAATGCTTCAAACAACATACTAATGGCCATAGCATTAATTGAAACATAGCTTCAAATAACATATAATCATGCAAAGCGAAGACATGCACCAACACACTAACACAAATGTCAAATACATGCAGAAGAGATATGTTCCCTACACTTTTTCCACGTATGCTCCAGTTCCGCTTACTCACGATCAGAATGAATACCGAACCACGATCAGGGTGAATATCGAACCACGTTCAGGGCGAACATCAACCCTATAATCAAAGCAAGGACATAGGGTTATTCTCTATTCCAAACTCTTACTTTCATATCACTTAAAGTTGGTTACCATTCATGACCTTTAGGTGGCTAATCAAAGCCTAAATACATGCCTAAAGGCTTGGGAAACACTTGGTCAAAGATCACCTTTTAAAAGTCCAAAATGTTGATTTTTGGGGGTTGACTACGGCCAAAAACTGCTTAGAAACATTTGGACCGCGGCCCAGAAAATCTTGTTTCTTGGCTGAACTTCCAAAAATCATAACTAATTCCAAAAAAATCGAAATGAGGTGATCCCAAAGCCAAATGAAATCTATTTAAGTCCTCTTCTTAGGAAAAATATGGATCATTACTGGAAATCACCACAAAAATACAGAATTACACACATTTCATCACTGCCCCAAAACAGAGTCCATTTTCGACCTCAAATTTTGGACAGCTATAACTCCCAGTTTCCAAAACAAAATGGCACAAATTATATGTCCATCTTGAAGCTTGGGAGGTGAAATTTAAGACTGGAAAGTTTCATAATTTTATGACATCATTTTCCCAGTCAAAACGTCCATATGAACAAACTGCTCAGACAGAATTCACACTGGATAGAATTTCCAAACTTTGCACACAATGATTCCAATGGTTCCCAAATTCACACCAAATACCATTTCCACATAAATTTGCACAAGGAATCCATTGGAAACACCAAATCAATTAAATTCACTTTACATTGATATGTTTACACAAGATTCACAACATGTCAACACACAACCACAACACAAACACACATTACCATTCTTTTCATTCCAAGTTCTCAAACCAATTCCAATGACACCAAAACACACTATAGCATCAATTTAACCACAATTCACCATTCAAATCATCCAATTTGAAAATCACACAAAATCAGGGCAAATATCACAATTCTCAAAACTCCACCAAAAACCACAATCAATAGATCAAAAGGAAGCAAACACTCACCTCTTCCTCTTTCCCAAACAAATTCCTTGATTCTTCATCTTTCCACTTTTGCTCAAGCTCTCAAACACCATCAATCAAGAATCTAAAACCATAGTAATGAAGCTCTCATCACTATGAACAATATTAAAGAAGGGTATTAGAGCATTAGAGAACAAGAAACAAGCCAAATCTCACCTTTTTCTTTTCTCTTTCTTCCCTCTTGATAGACGACCATGGAGACATAAGAGAGAGAGAGAGATGAGTTGATGAAGAAGGAGGGTCATGTTTTGGAAGCTAAAGGCCTCACAAAACCGTCCAAAAAGAGAGAGAAGAGAGAGGAATGAGGGTTGAAACATTGACCCAAAATCAAGGGTCCACATTATGCCATATGTCACTCTCTTATTCCATCTTCCATGAGTTCACATAGGAACATGCACATGGGATTCCACCCTTTGATCTCAACACAAATCAATCCTAACCATTGATCTTGAAGTTACCAATGAGTTTCCTCTTCGGTAACCGATCAAACGGTCGGTAATTTTACTGTTTTGCCCTTGATTATGGCAATTCACATTGAATCACCACCAAATTCATTGTCTTATACATTTACACCATACATATGCCCTCCCCCTTATTTTAAGTCAATTTATATGTTAATCCATAATTGAACTCAAATACGGGATTTCGGCGCTGCTCACAACACATACGAATCACATCGGGTGCCAAATCATACCATAATCTCCAAAAGGGTTTATTTATCACTAACCACATCCACTTTTGGAGTCATTATCCATTAATCACAATTTGAGATTTTGCTAAACTGGGGCTTAGCACTCCACTTATTTCAGGCTTATTTCCTAGCCTCAAGTCTCAAAATTCAGGGTATTACACTTAACAACACAAAATGGAGACAACCAATGGAAGTATAATACAATACATTGATAAGGAACAAGAATTGGTTGCTAGTTCCAAATAATAAAAAATAGAAAGTAGTGGGATACAACTAGCTGTTTAAGCTGAAACCCAGTTTGGATGGCATAACTTTCAAATACAAAGCACGTCTTATGGCTAAGGGCTTCCAACAAAGTACAGGGATTGACTTTGAAGAAACCTTTTTGCCCTGTTCTCAAGTCAGCAACACTCAGATTTGTTCTTATTGTGCCTGTTATTGTTAGGTGGTAAATAAGACAAGTTGACATCAACAACGCCATCCTAATGGTGATATATAAGACTGTGTTCTATTAGCACAATCCAAGGGATTTGTTTCAGCTAAACACCTAAATCATGTTTGCATTCTGAAGAAATCTCTTTATGGCTTGAAACAAGCCCCTCGAGCATGGTTTGACAAGCTACGATCTATACGACCAAATTGGGGTTTCACAAACTCATGATGTGATACATCACCGACCTTTATCAAGAAAAACCAATTTGTCATGTTTATTCTAGTCTATGTGGATGATATCATCATTACTAGAATTTCTAGCAGAGGTCTTAAGTTATTTATCACACAACTCAATTCTACATTTGCACTTAAAGATCTCAGTTAGTTGCATCACTTTCTTGGAATTGAGGCTTTCTAGGATGCCATAGGTTTATACCTAAACAAGAACACTATATTCTGAATTTACTGGGAAAATTTGGGATGCAAAATTCTTCCCCAGTACTGGCTCCCATGGTGATAAACAAACATTACTCAAAGCAAGAAGGCACACCTATGTCAAATCTAACAATCTATAGACAAGCAATAGGAGAGCTACAATAACTAATCAATACTTGGCTAGACATTATGTTCTCTGTCAATAGCTCAACCAATTCCTGGCATCACCCACTAATATTCACTAGAAGGCAATGAAATGAATTTTTTGTTACTTGAAGGGAACCATATCGCTAGCTCTTCATATTAACCCAATGACTCACCTCATTTTAGAGGGGTTCTCTGACGCCGATTAGGCCATCTGCTCCGATGATAGGAAGTCCATCGGAGGATATTATGTGTATCTCAGAGACTCTTTAATATCTTGGTTTGTAAAGAAATAGCTTGTCATAGCTCTATCCAGTGAAGAATCTGGGTATCAAGCACTATCAAAACTATTGACCGAGCTTGCATGGGTTCAATCACTCCTTGGCAAGCTTGGTGTTCACCTCTGCCAACCACCTATTGCATGGTACGACAACCTAAGCTCAGTAGCTATGGCATCAAACCCTATCTTCTATGCGATATTGAAACACATCGAAGTGGATGTTCACTATATTTGAGATAGGGTCCTTGATTGCAAGCTATGTAACCCCCTTCATAATTATGATTCAAAATACGTAATTTAAAATGAAATAGAGACCAATAATAATCAAACTCATTTACAATCCCTTCCTTACGGAAGGGTTTTCACAAATATTTTCAAAGATTCTGCCTTACCCTAGTCTCAAATTCCACAACTCGAATATAATTACCCTATGCAGCTACATCACATTTACATATCAGAGTGTACAACAAAATCCCGGCAACCCTTGAGTTTCATACATAAACTAAAGGTTTATAAATTCCCATTAGGGGATTACACCACTGTCTCCAAAACAACATTCATAAGATATATGGTGATCTCCCAACAAAACATGATATCCAACACCAAAATATAAATCTCCCTAAGGAGCCTTATCCGCCCTTGGTCGTCTCCTTTCCCTTGGAGCCACTTGCCCTGTCTGAAGGTTTGTCAATGGAATCCCAGTAGTAACAAATCACTCATACCACATGTAATCACAAAGCATGCAAGAAAATCATCAAGCAGTATCACAACATAAAGCACAGCACGCAGGCTGCCACATATGCACATAATCACATAATCTCATCCCCCGTATTCCACCGCCCCGAAGGCACGGTCCTCCCACCGTCAACACCGATGGGCCGCGGGTAAAGGTTTCACAAATAGCCTTTTGGCTTTCACATATAGCCTTACGGCTTTCACATAGTCTCATCCCCCGGATTCCACCGCCCCGAAGGTACGATCCTCCCACCGTCAACACCGATGGGCCGCAGGTGATAGACTCACAAACAATGATAAAACAAACATACCATGTATCACATATAGTATAAGGGAAAAGAGTCACTACCTTGTTCTTTCCTGACGTGCGCCGGCACAGGTTGCTTACGATTAGGGCAAATGTCGAACCCTATAAACTAAAGTCAAAGATGACAAGTTATTCTCTATTCCAAATTCTCACATTCAGAACACTTAAAGTTGGTTATCACTTGGACTCTTTAGGTGGCTACTAGAAGTCTAGACATAGTTGGGGAGTACTATCTCAAAGACCACCTTTTAGTGTGCATCGTAAAACGTGCTAACCACTGGGCTCACAACTTGGTCCTACAATTCCAAAATACAATTTAGATACTTCCATAGTGATTCTGGGGGTTATATGAGGCTATTATGAAAATTTACAAAAATGCCCATGGGGACCCGGCCCGGCTGTACCCGGTCCAGCTGTACCTTTTCTGAAATTTTGACATAGGCTATTCTGACATATTTTTGCCAAAGGAATCCATTTCTGAACTTTAAATTATCAAATTCAATGTTCAATTACAACATTACCCTTGGAAGCCCCACTTTAAGGGTTTTAGGGGCATTTTCGTAATTATGTTTTTTCGGCCTTTTTCGAAAAAGTGACCAACTGTAACCCCACCTAATTTTCGTTCCTGAACTCAATGGAACCATCAAATAATTGAAAATCCAACTCTAACCCACAGATCTAGCCTTGGCCGAAATCTTGGCATACTTTGGGAAGAATCGGTGTTTTTCGGTTTTGGCTCCGTAAACGTGTTTCTTTCTACTCCTAACCACTTTATTAATCATTACATTAGGTTACAACTAACATTAAGACCCAATTTGGCCAGCATAACCCTTAGTCCATATCATTTCCAAACTTTAAAACCAATGGCAATCCGGCGAAATTTCACCGATTAAATTGCCCACAGCAGTCAGAATAAGCAACATACGAAAGTTTGGAAGTTACCTCAAGCTCCCACTAGCTTTTCCTCAAGGTGGCTGAAAACCCTAGCCTTAAAACACCCAAATTTGTGCTCCACAAACCTTGAAGAATATAGAAGAATAGCTTAGGAGCGGAGTTATACGCGTTAGGTAAGGATTTACCGAAGAAATCGACTTACCGTACAAGTTCTCTTCTACTTCTCTCTCTAGAATTTCTCACACCTTCTCTCTCTTGTTGCAGCTGAACATCACGGTTTTGGGCTGATGGAGGATGTGGATGATGATTTAATATAATATAATATTATTTTCTAATTATTTACTAAATTTCCATCAATTTCGGATTTTTACAAAATTCTGGCAGATTTCTGCCCAAACTTTGAAAAATCATAAATAATTATAGAAAAATAAAAATGAGGTCATCCAAAATCCAATGGAAAGCTATTTAAGTCCTCTTTATTGGAAAAATATGGATCACTGCATTTAATAACCTCAAAAATACAGAATTGCACAAAAGTCCATACTGCTCCAAAACAGATTCCAGTTTCCATCCCAAACTTTGGAAAATCATAAATCTTAGCTCAAAATTTGAAATGACACAAATTATATGTCCATTTTGAAGCTTGGCATGTGAACTTTAAGTCTGGAAAATATCAGAATTTTTAGACACCATTTGCCTATTTAAAACGTCCATACAAGTCGACTATCCTGTACAGAGTTTCAATGGACAGAGTTTCCAACTTTTGCACAATTGTTCCCAATGGTTCCAATTTCACAATAAACACTCTCCCCACACAAATTTTCATAAGGAAGCAATTGGATTCATTAAAACATCCAAATTCCCATCACACATTCTTCAAAAGTGTTTATTCAACAATAATTACATCCACTTTTGAAGTCATTAGCCCTTAATCACTTTTTGGGATATTACAAGCTAGATGTTTAGTACCTTCCCTCATCGAAGCAAGTGGTGGACATTTTTACCAAAGCTCTCTCACACACCAAGTTATGGGCCATTTGTCAAAAACTAGGCCTTGTTTGTTCCCTAGGCCTTAGTTTGAGGGGGGTTGTTAAGACACAAGTCCAGAACACTGCTATTTAGGCCTTCTAAGAGTTAGCCTAAGTGCCTTATGTATTTGACCAAGACCTAATTTATTCAATATTTGAATTTTATATGCTTGTTTGTAATTGACCGCAATATATGAAGGGATCCTATATTTATGGATCTTAAACATTTGTAATTTGTAAATGTCAAAGTCTATTTATACGTCAATAATATTGACGGCTGTTATGCTATCTTACTCAATTATTCTTTTCATCTAAATCTTATCTCTCCTAATATGGGGCTTTTTACCCATAATATTTAATAATCTTTGGATTTTATTTTAGGGGAATTGATTCCATTCAACTCAAATCTATTCACATAATTGAGAGTAGGTGTGTCAATAGAAGAGTCCTACATTGCTTAACATTTAAGAGTCTAAGTGCATATATAATTACATGTTATAAGAGATAATTAAAATGAGAAAAAATATGATATTTATAACCAAATTTCACTTTTATCTAACTTGGCCTTACATCACAAATGTTGGATTTGTGTTTAAGTATGGACTTGAAGAAATGTTGGTGGATGTAATTGAATGCTACAAGGAAAAATGGTTATTTAGAGTTATAATATAATCTGTTTATAGATTGCTCGATCATAATATGGTATGTGCTTGGTGTTTTAATAATACATTGAAAACTATAGGATTGACTTTAGGCATACAAGTGTGTGATTGTAATAAGTTATTGCTCATGCTCTAAAAAGTCACAAGTTGAAAGTGTGTTTGTAACAATATAGAAGCTGAGTTGTAATTATTCAAATAATGCTTATCTATCTTCATTTCTGCTATCTATGAGTTACAAAAACTTGAAAAGCCATTGCTGATTGCCACATCAGCAGTCTATTAGAAAGTTATTAAATGATAGTGAATTCCAACAAATAGTACTACAAAAGAGGGATTTAGTGACACTTCTTTTAAAAAAGTACCACAATAATTGTTTTCATTTGTTTAAAAAAATTTAGAAGATATGACACTAGCTATTACAAGTGCCACAACTAGTGTATGGGCTTATGTCGCACTAGCTTTAAGGCCTTTATTTTTTTTTTAAAAATAAAGGGTTAGCTACAACCTTGCCTAGGTAGCAATGGTACTACAACTAACTTTGATATGTAGATAGAAAAATCAAATTTTGATGTCACGCACATATCGTGACATGATTTGTGGCAAGCCGGCTGTTTGAACAAAAGAGGTAAAATTCGCAATGAAGAAGCTAGAAGAATTGTGGAATATTGTGTAAGTAGTGAATTATGCATCAATAAAGATTTAGCTTTACTTAAATGATTCTATTTTATAATAACTAATACTATTGTAATTGTTTTTGTGATATCGCACAATGACATAGGAGCAGCCAGAGTTGGCGCATTAAGTTGGTCTCGATGATTTGCTGAGTAAAGCGCTTGGAGCTCCTAAGTGTGATGGTCATGTTTGGGGTACTGATTTTGCAGTCACCTAAACATCATACTTTGAACGTCAAAAGCTATCCAATAAAAATGACTCGGTGCAACTAAAGGAGGAGATGACTTGCTTCAAGCATCAAGTGCAAGAACAATATAACGATCAAATGCATTTGATGCAAGAGCGAAATGTGTTCTTGAAGGCTCAAATTGATGCCTTATTGCAATCTAGACTAGCACCAAGTCCAGCGTGTGATAGCACAAGTGTGAGAGATGGTTGCCCCTTCATGCCTAAAGTCCTCATTCCTTTAGTAATTAATTTCTTCTCTAGTTAAATTTTTGCTACGTTATAAATTAGTGTACTTTAATATATTAAATATATTTTTCATAGGGCGAATCAATATGCAAGTTGCAAGTCGATGAATCTTTCAAGCATGCAGTTGTTGTGGGCGTTGCCAAAAACATTGACATTGATATACAACATAATTCACTATTGCCCATGAACGCACCTCAAATAAGGGTTGGCATATGCACAATTGAAGATGCGCTCTTACAAATCCCTTATTGGGATAAAGAAACAAAGGTGAAAGATATTATTGGTGGTTATGTTGCCTGGCCAATAGGTTTGATTGAGCTATGTCAAAAGGTAGTTAATTTACAATTCCTTCTACTTTCTCTATGTACTTTTATCTAAAACTACATGATTTAATTTCATGATTTTTGTAGGTTGCTGCTCATTCTAAAGGAGAACAAATTAAAGGGCATGGGAATAACTCAAAGTGTTCAACAACCTAATCGAAGTTCCAACCCTCAACCAACAATCGAAGCAATAGACAAATTGCCTTATATTATGAAAAATTGGTATCAATGGTACCAGATTTGATCCGCTGAAGAGGTCAACCAATGCCTTTTCTTATCAACATCTGCAATAAAGTTATAACTAATCATATCAATGGTGGTGTGCTGAACAAAGTACTTAGTTGTGGATGGTTTAGTGCAACGGCCATCAACATATAGATAGGTACTTTAACATCATCGTCTATTACTGTTATTATTATTCATCAATCAATTTTTTTTTGTTTTAATCAAATTATTTGTTTTCTATAAAGGCACTTATACTACGATGTGTTACTGGACACTGATACGGTGCAAAAATTCATATTTGTTAGCCCACATCTCCTTGGACAGCATTGGGAGAGATCAGATATGGAAACCAAGGTTTTAAAACTCGGACCTGTCACTGAACCAGTCGGGGTACTGGATCAAGGGTCAGTGGGTTAGATCGGAGTCAAACTGGGGCTAAACCGAGGTTAGACCGATGAGAAAGGAAAGATTTTAGAATTATTTATATGAAATTTTGAATAAAATAATAAAAAAATTTAAAAACCCGGTCAAACCGCATGAAAACCGGTCGAACCGGGGTTTGGTACCATATTAGACTGGTTGGACCATTGGTCTGACGGTTTCATGGTCAGACCGGCCAGTTCGATCCAAGCTTGAGAACATTGATGGAAACACAATCTAATGATCTCAAAGACTACTTCACATAGAGAACAACACCTAGTAAGCTCTTTATGGTGCCATATAATCTAGAGTAAGTTATTTGTGACAATATTTTAATGTATGTTTTTTTATTGGTTCACTTTTACCATAACATGATTGTTGAAGTAAAATTTTTAAAATATTTTAGGGCACATTGGTATTATTGTTATCCATCCAATGGCAGCTGAAAGCCTTCACATTTTCTATTTGGATCCTCTGGCGGCTAGTTATTTAGAGAACTGTCTTGATATGATGATTATGTTCAATAAGTAAGTATACGTGTGTATGTGTAAATATTTACATGTGTGATTGAATAACCAAAAGTAATCAGTCACTATTTGTTTTGTTAGTGCATTGACTGCTTATCAAAGCCAAGTTGGATTGAGCTATTCATAATGTAATGACCCTGCCGATAGCTATGTCTGAAGGAAGATTGCAGTAATTTACTCAAATTTTGTTATTAAAAAATTTTTATTCAAAAATTGACTTACCTATTTCATTGTATTATTGTAACGCCCATTCCAACCAAATAATAATGATTGCAGGTATTACATTATAAAATTCATGAAAGATGTAGTTACTTATCGTCAAAATTTTGTTCTTGTGAACTTAAGTCCTTTTACTTGCAATTCATATTGTGTTTTAAATTTAATTAAGAACTATCTAAGCTAATTGATTTTTAGTGATTTTAATTTGTTGTATGCATGAATGCTTATGTAGTATTATGAAGATCAACATTTTGCCAAGTTGACTAACCAACAAGTGGATGAAATCATTGAGAAATGTTGTAAATGTATGGTCAATCAATTAGATAATAGTTAGGTAACTAGGTTGTTTCTTGCTTATTCTTGTCTTGTTTATTCACTTAGAATTAGTTGTACATTACAATTGCTATAAATATATTTAGTAGTGGTTTTATGAATTGATTATTTATTTGGAGTTATTTCATTTTGGTTTGGTTTTGTTCATTTGTTGTGGATTTGTACTATAAATTACTGTCAATTTGGACTATAAATACAGGGTTTATTAGGAAAAGAAAAAAATTACTCAAAATAATTAAAAAAAAATACTTCTTGTGGCACTTCTTTAGGGAAATGCCACAGAAGTATTGTAATCCCCTGCCTTGATTAGAGTAATTATGATTCGATAATGCATAATTAAAATGGATTAAAGATCGTCAGATAACTTAAACTCATTTCAATTTCCTACCTTACAATAGAGTTTTCATAAAATCTTTCAAAAACTCTTCCCCATCCTGATCTCAATTTTAAATTTCGAATATAATTACCTGTGCAATTAATTCACATTCATACATATCATAGTGTATAACCAAATTTCCGGCAACTCCCGGGTTTATATATATAAACTAAGGGTTTATAAGTCTCACTAGGGGATTACATGACCAAAATCAAATGTAATATTTACATCTCAAAGTATACAGTAATCCCAAGTTCAAAAATAGATAACCAACATCCTAAAATCAAAAATCCTCCAAAGGGCCTAATTGCTCCTGGTTGCCCGCTTCTCTTTAGAGCCACTTGCCCTGTCTGAAATGTTAGTCATTGGAAAGAATGAGATTCAAAAGAATCCCAATAGTAACAAATCATTCACACAGTGCATAAGCACATAGCATATAAGATCATGTTTAGCAGCATCACAATGTTTCATGGTTCACACCACATACGACAGCACTCATGGCTATAAACACTATGCATAAGCTTTCACTACGATTTCAATGTATCACAAAGTATCACTATGCGTCATCTTTCGCTATGATCTCAAAGCATCAAAATGTATCACAAAGTATTCACAATGCATGACAAACATACATACAATGTCTCACAAATAGTATAAGAGAAAGAGTCACTACCTTGTTATTTCCTGACGTTCCTCGACACAGTAGGCTCACACGTACGGAAAATATCAAATCCTATCAACCAAATTAGGGACAACCCGTCAATCTTTTTTCCAAGTTCTTAATTTAGTAATACTTTAAGTTGGTTATCATTTAGACTCTTAAGGCGGCTAATAGAGGCCCAGACATATACCTAAAGGGTTGGGAGAAAACTACCCCGAAGATCCTTTTTCAAAAGAAAAACACTAATTTTGGCTGAATCACTCGAGCCAAGAAGGCCTCACTCGAGTGTTGCCCCCAATCGCACTCGAGTCCTAGCAAGTGAGACCCATAAACTGTGTACCCGAGAGCACCAATACCTCATGGAGTGGCCAGTGCACTTGAGTACTCACCGGGGTACTCGAGTGATGACATATAGTCACCTGAGTCCTATCAAGTGAGGTACAGAAAGTGACAACTCAAGAGCAACTAAAACCCTAAGGTGACAAGTGCACTTGAGTACTAGCCCTAGACTCGAGTGACTCTCTAACACCTGCTAGTGCCCACGCACACTCTCGACAATCTGCCAGTGAGTGTTAACTTGAGATGCACGCCCATAGTGCTACATGCACTTGCACTCGAGTGATAACGTATGTCACTTGAAGAAGTTCACTCACGATCTCTGCCTGAGAACTTAACCAAAACACTGAAAACATCATACTATACTCAAGTGAGACCATACCTCACTCGAGTGAGGCTTATCAGAAGCCAAATTGCAGCAACGATATAGTTTTCCAGATTTACTAAATTTGGTTCCAAAACTTGAAGCAAAACTTATTCCCACACAAAAATGTCATAAGGAACCTATTGGTAACCTCAAAACAACCAAAACCACATACTAACAACAACTTTGTTCTTGGGTCTCTACATTACACCCAAAACTCTCAATCATCTAAACTCCCACTTCTCAATTCCAACTCAATCCTAACAACTCAAAAATACCAATAGCTACCAATTCAACCATAACACTCTATCAAATTCTTATATTCCAAATTAACACTATATTCTGGGAAAACTTCCAGAATTCACAAAATTTAACCAAAAATCACCATAAATATACCAAAATGCATCAAATGCTTACCTTTTTCTTTCCCTAATATAGTTCCCTTGATTCCACAACTTCCAAGTTCTCACCAATTCTCAAACACCACTAATCAAAAATCTGAAACCATAAGAATGAAGCTCTTGACACTATGAACAAAATTAATAAATATTACTTGAGTATATGAGGACATTTGCTTACCTAAACTCAAGCTTTTCTCTTTCTCTTTCTTCCTTGGTTTTGGACAGTAATGGAGGATGATGAGAGAGAGAGAGAGGATGAGTGAATGATGATCTGATTTCCTTCCCTTTTTCCCATGATTAAACCGACTTTGGGAGGGAGAGAGAAGAGAAAATTGAGTTGAACATTTGACTTAATCCCAAGGTCTATCTTTTGCCACTTGTCAAAATCTCATTCTCCCTACCATGAGTTCATATAAACACAAAGCACTTGATTCCACCCCTTTTATCTCTTGACATTAGTTCTTAACCATTGGTCTTAAAATTACCAATGAGTTTCCTCTTTGATAACCGACCAATCGGTCGGTAAATTTATCATTTTGCCCATGATTATCACAATGCTTACTAAACCATCACCAAGCACATTTTATGTCACCATTCACATCATATACTTCAAAAGTGCTTAATTAACATTAATTACATTACTTTGAAGTTATTAGCCCTTAATCTCAATTTAGGATATTACAAGTATCACTTCTTATGATGCTTCCTTGAAGAAGCGCCATAGGAAGTGTGTGCAAGCTAAGGCCCTTCCTTAGGAACACGCCATAGCTTGCTTGAGGAAGTGCCATAGGAAAATATTTTAAAAAAATAATAAAAATAATTTGTGGTGTTTCCACGGCTTCAAGAAGTGCCACAGCTTCTTTTAGTGGCATTGGAAGCTGTGGCATTTCCTAAGCGTCATCGTATTCATCATAAAAATAAGCGCCACTTATGACCTTTTTTGTAGTAGTGAAAAGAATTGATTAAATGCTATAAAATTACCATTTAGTTAAAGCACAAGAGAAACAATCAGTAAGCCCAAAGAAATGTTGCTTAAGAGATTCAAAATATTTCTCATGATTATATAACAAAAAAATACAGAGAAACAGGTAGGGCTCATCATGCTCTTCTACTTAATTTGTCACTCCTTAAGGTTTTCATGGATACACCAAACTGAGTTTTAGTTTTAGCAAAAAATTTGCAAAAATGAGAAAATAACTCAACAATTCTTCATTGAATAGAGCCAAGTAATACAAAAGAAGTAATCAATAAGGGTAATAAAGTACTTAAAACTAGATTTGGACTCAAACATGATAACCCCAAACATCAAAATGATGAACTAAATCAAATGAGGGATGCAACCCATTTATTAACTCGAGGTCCCATATAAATATAATGATGTTTAGCAAATTAACACGACTTACTCTAAAGATGACGAATGATGGAAATGAGGATATATCCTCTTCAATGAAAACAAAGACACACGACTTAAACGACAATGAACTTCAAAAGGAGACAAACTACTAGAGCACACAATCGACTACAGCATCCAATCATCAAGGAAGTAATGGCCTCTAGATTCATAGCCTTTACTAATTATTTGCTTTATCATGTGATCCTAAATCAAACAATGGTTAGGAAAAAGTAAGATAAAACAGTTTAATTGTCGAGTAAGCTTGCTAGGACACAGAAGGTTAAAAGCAAGATTAGGAACATTGAGGATAGAAGAGGGATTAGTAAAAGGCTTGTACATAGAGAACAAATGAAGGTTACCTATCATATGATCAGTGGCACCGGAATCATCCATTTCGAGGAAGAAGTGGCAAGATTAGAAGCAATGTTTCATGTAGCAAGAGCACTTTAAGGACCAGACCCAGGAGCATTATCATCAAATAGACATGGCTATGCTAGTAGAACTATTTTGTTGTTGCTTATTTTGCAACTTGCAACAGTAATGCTTTATATGATCAGGTTCTTTAAAATAAAGGCACACAATCCCACCAGAAGGTTGAGTAGACTTCCTTATTGTAAGAAGTTCTTATTCCTGTTATCAGTAGAGTCACGAGTAGCTAAAGCACTGACATTTAGATTTGTAAATGGTTGGGATAGACTATCAGCACACAACACCTGCATATCATATCATCCGTGTGTGTACACAAAATTTAGGGTCAACTAACCCATTAAAACCCCTGCATGTACCTCAGCCGAGTCCTTGACTACAGCTAGGTAAAACCAGTGTACCTCAGCTAGGTCCTAGACCACAGCTAGGTAATGTGCCTCCAGCACGTGTTCAGATCACAAAATACAGTAACATGCATCATACAAATAGTCATATATATATGAGAGATAGTAGTCCCTACCTTAACCTCTTTCCTATCTCAAAGGGCCCACCTCGTAAAACGTGTCAACTATAGGCATCCAACTCGGTCCTAAAACGTCAAACATAAAGGAAATAGGTCATAACCTATCCAAGTATCATTTTAGACACTTCCATAGTGTTTCTTGTGGTTATATTAGCCTAGGGTGAAAATTTACCAAAATGCCCCCGGTCCCGCCGTACCCGGCTCGATGGCACGTTTTTCCAAATTTTTGACTATGGCTATCCTGACGTATTTTCATCCAAGGAATCTATTTCCGGACTCAAAATTACCAAATTCAATGTCAAATTACGAAATTGCCCTTGGCAGCCCTACTTTTAGGGTTTTAAGGGCGTTTCCGTAATTATGCTGTCTCAGCCTTTTCTGAAAAAGTGCCCAACTATAACCCCACCTATTTTCGCCCACTGAATCCAATGGAACCATAAAATCATTGAAAATCCAACTCTAAGGCCCTCAAACATCCCTGGCCGAAATAATTGTGTTCTCCAGGAAAAATCGGGGTTTTACGATTTCGGCTCCGTAAACACGTTCCTTTCTACTCCTAACCACTTTATTAACAATCTAATTGAGTTATAACAACCATTTGAACTAAAATTGGGCAGCATAACCCTTAGATATACACTTTTCTAAAATTTAAAACCAATGGCAATCAGGCAAAATTTCACCGATTAAATTGCCCACAGCAGCCAGAATAGTTAATATACGAAGGTTTGGAAGTTACCTCAAGCTCCCACAAGCTTTTCCCAAAAGTGGCAGAAAACCCTAACTTTTAGAATACCAAATTTGAGCTTTCCAAACCTTAAAGAACAAAGAGGAGTATCTTAGAGTCGGAGTTATACGCGTTAGGAGCGAAATCGTCGGAGAAATCGGCTTACCTTGTGATTTTTCTTCTATTTCTCTCTCTAAACTCTCTCAACTTTCTCACACTATGTTCAGGTCTGTTTCTCGTGGTTTAGAAGCTGAATGAGAAAGATGAATTTTATATTATCATATTTCATAATATTATAATAATTTATTTAATTTTCCAAAATTGCTAAAATCCAATTTATGTACATAACTTCCTATATTCACGTAACCATGCCATCATGTCCAACCAATATTTCCTTCTTTATGTCACATTTAGGAGACACCTAGGGGTCCCTCCCTATGGTCTCAATTGGCTTCACAACTTGTTTCGGTTACGTATACACGTAAAGTCTCAATTTTGGTCAAAATTGCACTTTTTGCTCAAATTTTCCATAAATTCATATTAAATTGACAAAAATATTCTAAATATATTTTTAAACTTTATTTCCATTAATTAATTGAAATTAACTTCAATTAATTGAAAAATAATTAATTTTGTGATATTTTGGCAAAATTACGATTTTGCCATTACCTTTCTAATCCAATTTCTTTTCTTATTTTTCTTTGGCCAATTTCCATCTATTTTTGGACGAAATATTTTCTCCAATATTCCCTGATTTTTGGACCTTAATATTGGGATTTTTAAATTACCAAAATTAATTCCATAATTATTTTTGCCCAAATTCCCATGAAATTGAACATTTATAAATTCATAAATTCCAAATTCATGAATATTCACCATTTTATTGAATTTCCCAAATAATTACAATATATTTGGTGAATATAAAATTTGGGGTGTTACAATAAATCATTCTTCCTATACCCCAAATAAATTCTTCTCTTATGCATTCTCATTTCATCAAGCATTCTAAAACGCAATTTCAACTGGTGTAACTTACATCGTTCTTCATACACCCAACATTCCACACAAGCAACAACAATAAATCATTGAAAATCAACATATTATCACACACAATCGAAAAATTAAGGTATGCTGCTACCATTTTTATTCACCTTCTTTAATATTACAATTTGACAAAAACAAATCAAAACTTTAGCTGATAATAAAATCAAAACACTTTAATTGATGATAGAGGAATCTACCGAGAAAGAACACAGCAGATAGTAATCCATTGCTGATGATTACTAGCTGGCTCCGGAGCATCTACACTAGGACACCTTAAATCCTTTATTTTCTTGTGACGACAACAAAAATTAGTTTTATATATTAAATAACTATATACATAATTCAAATATAATTTGTAATAATTACTTTAGCTAACTAACCTTCAAGGTAGTTTTATAAAGGGATATCCTCCCATATCCCTTTATGATAATGGACAAAAAAAGAACCACAGAGTTTTAGAGATTTCAACGAAATTAAGAAGCATGCATACTAGGAGATAATAACTACACTTGTTGCAATATACCAATAAATTATGGTATGATAAGAACCTAGCAACATTTCATAATAAAGGTATATAGATACAAGTTTTAAAACTTGCATTGCAAAGCTATTCAAAATTTTCATAACTTTATATTCAATTCAAACCCACATAGCAAATATCATAATGTGATCATTAATGGCAATTGAAGATAAGAAAGTATAAATAAAATATCATAATGTGATCATTAAGCTAGTATATGAAGTTATCATCACTGAGTTCAATGGCGAGAGTAAGATAGAGAACAATATTAGGCATATTCTAACAAAGTCATAATCATAAAATAGAACACCTCCATTTCCTACTTCAAGCATATCAGAATCTGATTCCAGACATGGTTAAACCCACCCGAAACAATATCAAAAGGATCAAGTTCAAATTATTAACAACAATTAAAACAAGCCTGGAAAGTTGTTTCATGAGTAGTCGCTTTTTGTGCTCCCATTTAGAAGAAGAACGAACGGCGAGGCTTTTAAAGGAGGAGGAGTCGGAGCTGGAATGTTATCGATTGACGGTGAAATGAAGGTCGATTATTGGCAAGGTATGGGTAGTGATACTTCCTCGGCTAATACAGACCTAGCCTAATGCCGCCACTAAGATTATGAACAAGAACATTGTCGGTTAGATTGTGAGATATTAGGTTCAAAGAAAAAGATTGCTCCAGATTTAGAGAGAAAGAGGATGGCGGAGTTGCGAACAAGAACACCATCGAAGAAATTTCAGGGAAAAGCGAGTTCAAAGAACAAGCTACAATTTGGCGGGAAGAAAAGAATAGTGAAATTTTAATTAGGGCGCTCACTTTTAAGATCAATTGTTTCATTTTAGACCGGTTTTAAAAATAACCGGTCTTAAAAGTTAAAAAAAAATTATGGGTCTCTTATTTAGACCGGTTATATAAATAACCAGTCTAAAAAGTGTATTTATTTTTAATTATTTTTATCCTTTTAAGATTGGTTACGCATAAATAAGGTCTAAATAATATCTTTAAAACCTTATATCTAGGGAACTGGTCTCCAAAGTTCTCTATAATTACAAAAATGCCACCGGTCATACATTTTAGACTTTATTCTTGTATAACTGGTCCAAATGAGCCGGTCTAAAAGACGGATTTTGTATTAGTGAAAACAAACTATGACGCTTTTTGAATATATAGAAGCGCCATAGCTTGAGTATTTAATTTTTTTTAATAAAAAGTTATGACGCTTGTCCAGAGAAGTGCCATAGGAAGTCCACCTCCTATGGCCCTTCTATGAACAAGTGTCGGCGGAAGTTTACTGTAACCCCCTCTGTAATTATATCAGAAATACGTAATTAAAATGAAATAGAGACCAATAATAATCAAAACTTATTTAAAATTTCATCCTTGAGATAGGGTTTTCAAAAATACCTTTTAAAATCTAATTAACTTGGTCTCATATTCACATTTCGAATACAATTACTACGCGAAGAAAAATCACATTCATATAAATATCAGAGTGCACAATATAATCATCCCGGCAATCCCGGGTACATACCTTCGCTAAAAATACACAGGGCACAATTGCCTATTACAATTCTTCAAATGGGGATTACACAATCTCATCTCAAATTCATAACCATATATTCAACCGAATCATATACAGTCTTCACAACTCATTGGTAACCAATTACCAACTCTCATCTCGAAGGAGTCCTAGCCGCTCCCTCCACGAGCCACTTGCCCTGTCTAAATTGTTGGTAGGGGAGGGTGAGATTTGAGAGAATCTCAGTAGGAAACAGATACCATAATGCATGCATGATAGATGTTATGTGTATGACATGTTAGCTTTATCTAGATGCATGCCCCATAATGACATTTTTGCATGCTCAATGTTTCATGTAACAAAACTATGGCCACATCAAAACAGAAACAGAGCTTCATTTATTCAAATATGCTCTACACAATCAAGTAAAGTAATCACATACATCACTACACAAGCAAAGATATCAAATACATGCAAGTAAGGTAAGTCCCCTACCTTCAGTCTTTTCTCCTCAATTTGCATGCCAGCAACTCGGGGCTTCACATTCATTCCTACAATGTCAAATGCACCATTTAGACACTTCCATAGTGTTTCTGGAGGGTTATATGAGGCTATATTGAAAATTTACTAAAATACCCCCGGAAACCCAGCCCGGCCTGGCCGTACTCGGTCCGGCTATACCTTTCTTGAAATTTTGACATGAGCTATTCTGACATATTTTCACCCAAGGAATCCATTTCAAGACTCAGAATTATCAAATTCAATGTAAATTTACAAATTTACCCTTGGCAGCCCCACTTTAAGGGTTTCAGGGGCGTTTTTGTAATTATGCTTTTTTGGCCTTTTCCGGAAAAGTGACAACCTGTAATCCCATCTAATTTTCGCTCCTGAACTCAATGGAATCATCAAATCAATGAAAATCCATCTCTAACCCCTCCAAACTAGCCTTGGCCAAAATTCTTAATTCCCCAAGAAAAATTGGAGTTTTTTGGTTTCGGCTCCGCAGACGTGTTTCTTTCTACTCCTAACAACTTTATTAACCATTACATTGGGTTAGAACTACCATTTAGTATCAATTTGGGCAGCATAACACCTAGGCCAACCCATTTTCCAAATTTACAAACAAAGACAATCCGGTGAAATTTCACCGATTAAATCAACCACAGCAGCCAGAACAATCAAAGATTGAAGTTTCGGAAGTTACCTCAAGCTCCCTTTGGCTTTTCCCTAAAATGGCTGAACCCTAACTCATTTTCAATCAGCAAAATTCTTGCTTCAACACCTTAAATTACATAGAGTAGAAGCTTAGGAGAAGTATTGCACCGGTTAGGAGCTAAATCATAGGATGAATCGCCTTACCTTGCAATTTCTTGGTCCTTCTTTCTCTAGAAACCAAACCAGCTCCTCTCTCTCATGTTGCACAAAAAATGATGGAAAATAACTGAAGAAGATGAGGAAATATGTTTTAATTCCATGCTGATGTCATGTTTTATCTTGATGATGTCATAATTCCCATTTTCGGATTTTCTGACGGATTTTCTGCCCAAACTTTGAAAAATCATAACTAATTCTAGAAAAATCGAAATGAGGTGATCCCAAAGCCCATTGAAAGCTATTTAAGTCTTCCTTATAGGAAAAATATGGGCCATTGCCCAAAATCACCACAAAATACATAAAACTCATCACTACCCCAGAACAGAGTTTAGTTTCCATCCCAAACTTTAGACAGTCATATCTCCTATCTCACAAAACGAAATGACAAAAATTATATGTCCATTTTGAATCTTGGGATGTGAACTTTAAGAATGGAAAGTTTTAGAAATTTTTAGACACCATTTGATCATTCAAAACGTTCACACAAATTGACTGCCCAGAATAGAGTTTCACTGGACAGAATTTCAGATTTTACATCTTTTCTTCCAATGGTTCCATTTTCATACCAAACATCATTCCCACATAAATTTTCACATGGAATCCATTGGAAACACCAAATCAATCAAATTCACATCTTATTGACATGTTTTCACAACAATCCCAACATGTCAACACAATTCACATTTCAAAAGCTAACATTGCAACTTTTCCATTCCAAAGTTCCAAACCAATTTCAATGACATCAAAACATACTATGACACCATTTCCAACACAATACCCAATTTAATTCTTCCCTCTATTCTAAGTCAATTTGGATGTTAATCCAAAATTGAACTCAAATATAGGGTTTCAGCGCTGCTCACAACACACATGAATCACATTCGAGTGCCAAATCTCGTCATATTCTCCAAAAGGGTTATTTATCACTAACCATATCCACTTTTGAAGTCATTAACCCTTAATCACAATTTGGAATCTTGCTAAACTGGGGCTTAGCAATCCACTAATCTCAAGCTTATTCTCTAGTCTCGAGTCTCAAAATTTGGGGTATTACATTTACTACCTCCAATGACACTTCCCCTAGGAAGCGTCGTTGGAGGTATGTTTTTTTAACCCGCCTATACTTATTCAATCCACAGCAATTTATATTTAACAAATCCATAGTAGCAAAAACTTAAGCCAAAATCACACCAAATTATAATCAGATAACTCAAATCAAAATAATTAATTCATAAAACCAGTACTAATATGATTTGATTACAACATAACAAGTAATATACAACTAATTTTAAGTACCTATGTATGTAGAATGTAGGCAAGAAATAATTTTAATGTACAACTAATTCATAAACAACTAAGATGAATATGCAAGAAACAACCTATGTATGTACCTAAATATTAGCTAATTCCCTAACTATATATTCACACCATTCTTCAATGATTTAATCTACTTGTTGGTTAGTCAATTGGTCATAATGTTGATTTTCATAATACTACATAAAAAGCATGCACAGAAAAAATTTAAATCACTAAAAATCAATTAACTTAGACACTTGTCAATTAAATTTAAAACATAGTAACTGCAAGTAAAAGAATTTACTTATGTAGGAACAAAAATGTTATTATGAGAAACTACATCTTTCATAAATTTCATAATGTAATAATCACAATCGTTATTGTTTGGTTGGAATGAGCACTAACAATATAATGAAATAGTTAAGTAATCATTTGAAGAAAAATTTTTGAATAACAAAATTGGATTAATTAATTTCATATATATAAGTACCTCAATCTTCCTCCAGGGATAGCTACTGACTGGGTCTTTGCGTGTAGAATAGCTCAATCTAACATTACTTCGGTAAGCGGTTAATGCACTAACAAAAAAAGTAGTGACTGATTAATGTTGGTAATTCAATAATGACAATATTTACACATACACCCATACACTTACTTATTGATTATAATCTTTAAATTAGGCCGGTTGTTTGGATAACCGGTCTTTGTAGGATCCAAATAGTAAATCTCGGGGACTCCAGGTGATGCTGGACAGACAACAATCAAAATCCAATATCCCCTAAAATATTTTGAAGGTTTTACTTTGACAATCATGTTATAGTAAAAGTGGAAGAATAAAAAAACATAAATTAAAATACTATCTCAAATAACTTACCCCGCATTGTATGGCACGATTAAGAGCATATTACGGGTTGCTCTTCGCATGAAGATGTCCCTAACATTATTAGATAGTGCTTCCACATCTAATCTATGCTAGCTAAGGAAGTGTGGTCTGACAAATACGAATCTATGCGCACTTTCTGTATGCAATAACAGATTGTGTTACAAGTGCCTTTATAGAAAATAACAATGTCATTAAAACCTAAAAAAAATTGATGATGAATAATAAAAATAACAGTGATAGACGATAATTATAAAGTACCTAATACGTATGTTGACAGCCGTCGCACTAAGCCAATCACGACTGAGCACTTTGTTCAGCACACTACCATCAACATGGTCATCTATAACTGCATGATAGATGTTGATATCAAAACATATTGATTGACCTCCTCGGCTGATCAAAGTTGGTGCCATTGACGCCAATTGTTAGCGATATGAGGGCATCTTTGGTTGCTTTAGTTGCTAGTTGAGGGTTGGGACTTATGTTCGGTTGATGAACACTTTGAGTTTTTCCCACGCCCTTTAATTCATTTTCTTTTAGGACGAGCGGCAACCTAAAAAAATCATGAAATTAAATAATGTGGCTTTAGACGGAAGTGTATAGAAAAAGTAAAAGGAATTGTAAATTAACTACCTTTTCATATGGCTCAATCAGACCTATTGACCATGCAACATAACCACCGACGATATATTTCACCATTGTTGCTTCATCCAAAGGAGGGATTGGTAAGGGGGCATCATTATTTGTGCATACATCGACCTTTACTCTGAGTATGTTCACAACAATGGTGAATTATGCAAGATATCACTTTCAGTGTTGTAGGCCACAGCGATAGCAACTGTATGCTTGAAAGAATCATGGACGTGCAACTTGCACTCTGATTCGCCCTTTTAAAAAATAGAGTTAATATATTAAGTACACTAATGTATAACGTAACAAAAAGTAAAGTGGAGAAGAAATTAATTACCATAGGAATTAGGATTTTAGGCTTAGAGGGGCAACTATCCTCTGCACTCGTACTGCCACACAATAGACTCAATGTTGGCTTAGACTATTGTAAGGCGTTAATTTGCACCTTCAATAATGTGTTTTGCTCTTACATCAAACACATATGATCGGTGAATTGTTCTGCTTGATGCTCGTAGACACTAATCCTCTGGTCTACGTGATGCTTGTATCAGAAATTTGCTTTTGTAGTTGTAAAAAGTCATTTTTTTGTAGCTCACTTTTTAGGCTCGTAGTACGATGTTTAGGTCATTGCAAAACCAGTACTCCAAACACATCCGTCATACACAGGAACTCCAAGTGCTCTACTGAGCAAATTGTCACGACCAACATAATGCACCAAGTCTGGCTGCTCCTGCATCATTGAGCGCTATCACAAAAAAGAATTACAACAATATTAATTATTATAAAATAGAATCAGTTAAGTAAAGCTAAATCTTTATTGTATGTATAATCCACTACTTACACAATATTCGACAATTTTTCTGGTTTGTTAGCTAGGAATTTCACCTTTTTTGTTCATATAGCCGGCTAGCCATAAATCATGCCGAGGTATATATGTGACATTATCAGAATGTGATTCTTACAGCACATATCAAAGTTAGTTGTATTTAAAAATTAGTCATAGATATTATGTTCATTTAAAATAATGATTAGTTCTTACTACTTGTTGCTCCAACGTTGTATACGAAACTGATCCTTTTATGTATTGGTATGGGATGTTGGATGCGTTTTCGCAATGATTCAGATAAATAAATATTAATTACTACATATTACAAGTACGTAAAGGCTAATATTATATTACCGCAAATTGCAGAGTAGTATATAATGCCACAAACTCATCCCACTGCTCTTAAGTTATAATTCTATCGTACATCTCTGGAGGTGTATGATTGATAATATCATTGTCGTCCCGTAAGTAGAATTTGACAAGAGTGGAGCGAAAATTTCTCAAAAGTCTACCACATTTTTGGAGCACAAATTTCTATTTATCTTGTTCAATTATGAAGCAAAACTGGAAGAAAAACCGCATATAATCTTCTATAATGTTTACCTTAACTGAATTGAAGAGCATATCACCATAATCTTTCTTCGTATGGTGCCAATCTAAAGCTGTAATGGGGACTCTTTCTCTGACTGATGTCCCAATGTAATCAATAAAGGAACTGGTATTCAGTCTAACTAGATTTCCCTTTTCATTACATTGAAGCTCTAACCTAATGCCCTTACTCCTTAGTTTGATAAGTTTGGACATTACGGTCCTGGCCTGGGCTACCTAAGCTTTAAATACTGCCTGATCATCATGTTCGATGGGAACAATATCATCTTCGGTGTGAGGATCCATTTTCCTACAAGTTAAATAAATCAAACAAAACATCAGAGCATGCACTTGACAATCATGGCAATGAAAGTAAATTATGTTGAAATATATGAATGCATGTAATAAAACATATAAGGCAAAAAATCAAGGCACTTATTATCATCTTCTCTTCTTTTTTGTTTGATTTAAAAACCAAGTCCCCTCTTTATGATCATATCTCATGTATAAGGGTTCATCTTCATTTTCATCTTCATCTAAATCAATATATTTTGACCACAACATCTCAAAGGAGAGATCATCATTAGGAATATTGAAATATTCATTACTTTCATTATCAACTTGTTCTTGATGATTCTTGTTCGATGGAATGGACCAATTCTTTTTAGAAGGTTTCGGAATGAAAAATACTTGTTGTGCCTGTGATATTAAAATGAAATGATCATGTTTATACCGAATTTTAGAAAGATCCACTTGAACAAACCCAAAATCATCTGTCCACAATCCACTGTTGTTGTTAATCCACTTACATCTGAATATAGGGACCCTCAACATAGTGTTATCTAACTCCCATATTCATTCAATTACACCAAAGTATGACATTGTTGTGTAGATAGGGTGACGTCTTTGGCACTGGATCTGTGCCATGAATCAGCAACAAGTGTTACTCCATTATTATGCATCGTGCTTGTTGTATCATGTTCTTGTGTGTAGAATGTGTAGCCGTTGATTGCATAACCATTGTAAGACAACATATTTAAACTTGGTCTATTTGATAGCTATCTTAAGTTTTCAGAAACTAAATCATGATTCCTCTCCACCTCATCATTAATGCGTCTTTTTAACCAAGTTGGAAAATATCGGGTATGCTCTTTTGTTATCAAATTTTTATTCCTTTCACCATGTACTAATCGAAGAGCACCTTATGTTCTTTAACATACGGTTGAACCTCATTATTAGTGTTATGTAGCGCATACAAGTGAGCTTGCTCCTATTCAGTCACTGATATCTTGATTATATCATTCCTACTTATTCCTTTCCCTAATCTTCGCCCTTCATGATGAAACTTTGGGATACCTACAGGTCAACATTTGGTAGAAAATTAGCACAGAAGTCGCTTGCTTCTTCAACCATGTAACACTAAGTTATACACCCCTCTGGTCAATATCTATTTTTCACATACCTTTTTAAAATTTTCATAAATTGCTCATTTGGGTACATCTATCTCAGGCACATTGGATTGCATAATTGAACCTCTTTCACTAAGTGTAAGGTTAGATGGACCATAATGTCAAAAAATGAAGGCGAAAAATACATTTCAAGTTCACACAGAGTACAAACAATCAGCCTTTGCAAATCTTATAACTTTGTTGAATCAACCACTTTACTATAAATCAACTTGAAGAACAAGAAAAGTTTAGTTATGGAGTTCCTTATTATTTTGGGTAAGATTGACTGTATACCAACTGGTACAAAATTCTGCATAAGCACATGACAATCATGAGATTTAAGGTTATTTAACTTCAACTCTTTCACTAATACAAGATTCTTTATATTTGAAGAATAGTTTTCTGAAACTTTGATTCCTTCGAAAAACTCACCAAATAACTTCTCCTTCTTCAACAGAGTGTAAGCCGCTGGAGGCAGATTAGTGCGGTGCCCTTAGTCATACAGAGCCAACTCTTCTCTGATTCTGAGGTTAACCAAATCCAACCTAGCATTCACACTGTCCTTGCTTTTCCTTTACATATTGAGTAATCTGCCAATTAGACTATCACAAACATTTTTTTCTATGTTCATCACATTAAGAAAATGTCTCACGTATAAGGACTTTCAATATGGAAGTTCAAAGAAAATAGACTTCTTCTTCCAGCCCCTTATCCCAATTTGTTTTGCAAAAGGCTTGCCAAAATTATTATCCAAATGTTTGACCTTCTCAAAAACCTGAGCATCGGTCAACATCTTCGGTGGGCTACCATCTTCTGACCCACTATTAAAAATCTTTTACCAGTTCCTCTAACGATGTTTCGAAGGTAAGAATCTTTGATGTCCCATATAGACATTTTTTTACAATGATCTAGTCGCACTGAATGTGTTAGATATGATTTGTTTTGATGATGTCAAATATAGATATCAAATATTAAGAGCAAAAAGTTTGCATAATATACTTATCTTCTACATTGACTAATTAATATATTTAATATTGTATATCTTGTAGATCAGTCATAAATCCGATGGTGGGTTGATGTTATAATGGCTCATATGTGGAGAATGATCATCAAGAAGAAAATCAAGAGGCAAGGGATTGAAGAAAGAAGGTATTGCAAGAACTAATGGGAATATCAAGTAAAGATTGAAGAGGATTGAAGATATTCAAGAAGACATCTAATTGGGTTATGAAGAATGGTCATTAATTCAAGAAAATATCTAGTTGGGTGATGAAGAATGATCATCAAAAGGAAAAATAGGAAGAAAGAGATTGAAGAAAGAAGAAGAAATAAAAACTTGCAAGATCAAATGAGAATATCAAGATTTAAGCTCTTATAAGTGATACCGGAGGTTGGAATAGGCAATACGAAGTTAAAATGACATATACGGAGGTTATGATACCTCCAGAGATGATTACTCGAGTAATCACTTGAGTAATATGGCACTGCCTCATTTTGGAGGTAATTACTCGAGGGCTTATTCGAGTAATATGTAAAGTTACTTTAAAGATTACTCGAGGGCTCCCTCGAGTAATGGCACTCTGTTTTCGCATGACAAAATAGAGGTTTGGTATTTTGGTGATATCTCTCTAACCACACGTCAGATTGAGCTAAAACTAGTGGCATATGAAACTAGACTCCCAACACAAACTATGGACACCAAGATCACATTAAAAGGAGTTCATGTGAGAGAACTATGATATGTTGAAGTTGACACATGAATCAGCATCTTTTACTAGAACAAGCTTTAGTATTTTGGACATAACTCTCAAACTACATATCGGATTGAGTTATATATTTTGTCACATTTTAAGTTATATACTAAGATTTATGCCTTCTGGAAGTTGCTACTTGTGATTTCAGACGTTGTCTAAGTACAGTAGACATTCGTTGGATCATAACTATCTTTATACAACGAGTTTGGAGGTGATTTTTATTGCATTGGAATGTAGATTATGAGAGATTTCCGATGATTTATAATTTACCATGTTTTGAACCAAAATCAAGAATTCACTTGAAGGGCTCACTCGAGTAATATGCAAAGTTATTTAAAATTTACTCGGGGGACCACTCGAGTAATGTGTGAGAAATTGTTCCAGTAAGGTCTCTGTTAAGAATTGCATGGGATTACTTGAAGGGATTGCTCGAGTAAACAACAGAGTTATTTGAGACATTACTCGAGGGGTCACTAGAGTAATCAAAGAAGAAATCATCCAGTAGCTCTCAATCGAGAAATGAGTGACATTACTCGAGGGAGCACTTGAGTAACATGAAATGAAAAGAAAGCATTACTTGAGGGATCACTAGAGTAATGAAGTTGGAAATACTCTCTGCCAGATTTTGAATGAGATTATTAGAGGGAACACTCGAGTAAGGACCAAGGCTTAATCGAGTAACTACTCGAGTAATGCTTCCCAGGAGAACAGAACAACATACTGTAGCTTTCGAAAATAATGGGAATGATTATGAAACTCACTCTTCTTGTTTCCAATCACTCTAACACTTCATTATATTAGTGTTTAATATATTTCTCCAGGAATACAATGAAGAGATTATGAGAAGAGACAAAAGTTGACTTTACGGAAGCAAAGCGTTCACCAATCACAACGGCTATTTTTCAAAATTGAAGAATGGTCAAACGAAGCTACGCTAATCTAACAGACAGGTTGAAATACTTCTAATGGCTATCACAACTCATATATAAATATGGGAACATTCAACAAAGAGCAACACCAACAAAAAACATGAAAAGATCATGAATAATCTACTCCAATCTAACTACTCTATGTTCTTATCTATTTTCTATATCATGTATATTTAAGAGAGAGATTATTTGTATTTTACTTTAGTGTTCATTATATCTACTCTATAAGAGAGTCTGTAAATACTTTCAACTATATTTATGAATTGATCTCAAGGTAGAGGGACCTTGAGTGGGTTGATTTCCTTACGGGGAAGTGTAGAGAGAATCGCCGGTAAGACTTTCTGCTCGTAACACTTATAAGATGCAAGTAGTAGAGAACGTTGCTGCTAGTAAGACTTATAGGGGTGTAAGCAGGAGAGAATGTTGTTGCTCGTAAGACTTGTACGGGTAAGCAGGAAGGAAAGATCTTCGGGATTGCTTTGCTCGTAAGACTTGCTGTAAGGGGAGTATCTTGGTGAGAACTTTGTAAAGGCTTTTCTTGTGCCTGGAATAAACAAGAAAATAGTGGATTTGATAGGAGGAGCCTGGGGACTGGACGTAGTCATCACAGATTGGACCGAACGATAAATCACAGTTTGCATACTCTCTTCCTTAAACTCTTATATTTCTAGCAAATATTAACTGTTGATTTATTATTTATTACTTTTATATTTATTGCTTCCACTAAGATGCGAAAAGATTTTTAAAGTTCTTAAGTTTTTATCTTACACCCAATTCACCCCCTCTTGGGTGTCAGTCGGTTCTAATATTTGGTATCAGAGCCTGGTTCTTGTTTAGAGGACTTAACCGTCTCAAGAGCATATAATGGCTGAGTATGGGTGTTATTATCTTTCAGAAGGTTTTGACTATACAATTCCACCTATTTTGAAAGATTTTGATTTTTGGTTTTGGAAAGTTAGAATAACTTCTTTTAAAAAATGCTTTGATTATGATATGTGGGATGTTTTCACAAATGTCTTTGATTTCAAACCGAGAAAGGATTGGACAGAAAGAGAAAAGAAAATATTTTTGTTGAACATTAGAGCAAAAAAAATTTTGTATAGTGCTTTAACTGAAAATGATTTTGAGAAAATTAGATTTTGCTATACTGCTAGAGATATTTGGGATACTCTTGATTCTATGTATACTTCTAACAAATATGTTGAAGTTGAAAGTGTTGGTAGTTCATGTGAAACTTTAAGATGTAAATCTACGGTGCATGAACAATTGGAAGTTGATGAAGAAGAAGAAGAAGAAATCATAGAAAACTTCCTTGCAGTCAATATGGATAGACAAGAAGAAGAGGATTCCCGAAAAGAGCTCATTATGGACGGACAAGAAAATTCACTATTCGGAGCTCAAGATGAACTTAAGGTAAAAAGTTCCAATTCTTCTTGTGATTTTCGTAAAACTGATTTTCAAAGTTTGCATAAAATTGTTTTTCAACCAATTATTGATTCTATTGAGAAAAGCAAAAAGATTTTAATCATGCTGGAAATTCATGCAGGAAGAAAGAACTTAGGCAAACTGATCATTTGAAATCATCTTTTCTTGATCAACACAATACTTGCATAGAATCTCATAATACATATCATATTATTTGCAATTATTGTGGTAAATCAGGTCATATTTCTCACACATGCTATATTAGAAGAAATTCTAATGTGAGAAATAAATATGTTTGGGTTCCAAAAAGACAAGTAATGTCTAATACTAACAATCAAGGACACTAGTATATGTGGGTACCAAAATGTCCATATAGTACTTTATGTATGTAGATTGACCAAGGCTATTCTAATGTATTTTCACCCAAGGAATACATTTTCAGGCTCAAAATTACCAAATTCAATGTCAAATTACAAAATTGCCCTTGACATCCTCGGTTTAGGCCTTTTAGGGGCGTTTTTGTAATTATGCTTTTTCGGCCTTTTCTGAAAAAATGACCAACTATAACCCTACCTATTTATGCCCACTGAATCCAATGGAGCCATCTATTTCATAAAAATCTAGCTTCTACCCGTCAGAAAAGTGCTGCCTAAAGTTTAGGGAAAAATTGGAAAAATTAGACTTTTGTATTTTAGCTTCCAAAAATTATAACTAGTTCTAGAAAAATCAAAATGAGGTGATACCAAAGCCTATTGAAATATATTCAAGTTCTCTACATAGGAAAAATATGAATGAAGTCTGTCCCTAACCACAAAAATACAGAATTCAAGAAATGTCCACACTGCTCCAAAATTGATCTCAGATTTAACATCAAACTTTGGACAGTCATAACTCCTAGCTCACAAGTCGAAATTATATAAATTAGATGTCCATTTTAACACTTGTCATGTGAACTTTAAGACTGAAATTTTTCATAATTTTCCAACACCATTTGCTATTTCAAAATGTCCATGCAAGACCACTGCCAGCATAGAGTTTTTCACTAACCAAACTTGCAACTTTTCAACCTAAGTTTCCAATGGTTCAAAGTTCACATCCAACACTACTCCCACACAATTTTCCACAAGGAACACAATGGAAACATCAAAACAACCAAATTCTCATTCCATCTATATGTTCTCGTTTTGGCATATATTCAACAAAAATCCCAAAATTGTCAAATTTGGCATTTAAGCTTCAATCAAATTTTATCTATCCAAGATACATGTCAATACATCATATCTATGACAACAACAACTCAAACACCACAAGGACCTAATTATCGAACATAGGGATAAATTTCCAAAAATTCCAACTTAACCAAATGACCACAAAACGTATATCAAAATACTCAACTCACTCACCTGTTCAACTTTCTCCAAAGGAGTTCTTTGATTCTCCAAACTCTAGATTTCCTTGTGTGCTCAAACACCACCAAATGGAAAATCTAAAATCATGAAATTGAAGCCCTTAACAAGAGGAACAACTTTATAGAAGATGGTTTTGGCATAGGAGGTCATTAGAAGGGTCAAAATACTTTCCTAAACCAAGAGCTCCTTATTTCCTTCCTTCAATGGCTGCCGAGAGAGAGAGAAAGAGAGAGAGAGATAGATGAGGGAGATGAGTGAAATGGAAGTGTGAAGAAGATGAGAACATGATGGTCTTCCCTTGCTCATACCCATTCAACTGAATACAAGGGAGGGAAGAGAGAGAATTTTGTTTTAAAATTCCTTATTTGACTTTTCTCAACAACTATAATCATATTATTTTATCACATGTCCAACTTTCCTCATTTCTCACCAAATAAACAACCATATAGTTACACTAACTAGTCCATTAGTCATTTAGTTACACTTCTCATTTCTCCTTAGTAATCAATTTCTTAATTAATCACCAACTAGTTGGCCAATAGTTTTCCATTCTTTCTAATTTTCCTACTGATTATGGCATATTTATTTAAATTGCCACATAACCCATAAATAAATCCTTCTCCTCAACTTCATGTGACCTTTACCCATGTCTTAGCCCGAATAATTATTTTGCCACATAATTATGCTAAAATATAGAGTGTTGGGCATTTCCAATAACAATTCATGCCTCAGTTAACTTTATTTCACAATTACATTCTCAATAATCATCATTAGCCCTTAATTAAAATTTGGGGCGTTACAATTCTCCCCTTGTTCAATAAATTTCGTCCCTGAAATTTGTTACACATCTTGGGGCATAGACTTAGGGAATCGCTTTCTCTTGTCCGCTTCTGCTTCCCATGTTTCTTCCCTAGGAGACATTCTCTTCCAGACCATCTTCACAAACGGTAAGCTTCAATGTCTGAGCCTCTCCTCTTCTCGATTGATGATCCGTTCTGGCTCTATCGTATAGGTAAAATTATCTTGCAATTCAATCTCTTCATACTCAATAATATGCTTAGGGTTTGGTTAGTACTTTTTGAGCTACGAGACATGGAACACATCATGCAGTCGACTCAAATTCGAGGGTAGGGCTATCCAATATGCTATAGGTCCGATTTGCCTTAGAATCTCAAATGGTCCAATGTACCTCAAGCACAGTTTCCTCCGCTTGATTGCTCTCTCGATGCCTGTGACCGGAGATACTCTCAGGAAAACATGATCTCCCACCTCAATGGTCTTCTTGTTTTATCAGCATAGCTCTTATGTCGACTCTGTACTACAAGGAGCCTTTTTCTAATGATTCTAATATGTTCAAAGGTTTGATCAACAAGATCAAGCCCATACAACTTCCTCTCAGACAATTATATCCAGCACAATGGTGACTGGCACTTCCTTCCATACAATGCCTCATACGGAGCCATCTGAATACTCGAATGATAATTGTTGTTATAAGTAAAATCAGGCAATGGAAGATAGTAGCCCCATTTTCCTTTAAAGTCTAGGACACACGCTCTCAACATATCTTCTAGCGTCTGATTGGTCCTTTTTAACTGTCCGTCTATCTGAGGATGGTAGGCCGTGCTAAATCTCAATTGAGTACCCATAGCTTCATTCAGAGCTCTTTAGAGTCTCAAAGTAAAATGGGGATCTCTGTAGAAGATAATATTCTTTGGTGTACCATGGAGTATCACTATCTCTTTGATGTAGATTTCAGCCAGCCTATCAAGAGAATAGCTCGCATTAATCGGTATGAAGTACACTGACTTTATGAGTCGATCAACAATCACCCAGATCGCATCATAATTCTTGATCCTAGGCAGACCCACACTAGATCTATTGTCACACTCTCCCACTTCCATTCTGGAATTTCTGGACTCTGAAGTAATCTTGGCGGTCTCTAGTGTTCAATCTTTACCTTTTGACAGGTAAGCCACCACGCCACATACTTAGTCACATCACTATTCAACCTTGGCCACCAGTACATTGATTTCAGGTTGTGATACATCTTGGTCATACCTGGGTGAAGAGTATACTGACTCTTATGAGGCTTATCTAGGATCCTTTATCTCAAGTCTGCCTTCAGTGGGACATAGATTCTCTTCTGGTAACAAACCAATCCATTAGGCGATAAATCATAATCCTGAGTCTCTCACTTATTTTGCATCTGAGCCTCTTCAATTTCAATCCTCAGGTCATTCTCCCATTGGACAATGCCATAACTGGCACATAGGATATCATTCGAAAGATTGAAGTCCCAAAAATCCTCTATCAATTTCCTTTCCTAAATCATCATCATTGCCACTAGCACCGCTTTCCGACTAAGAGCATCTACGACGACATTAGCCTTAATCGGATGATATTTAATCTCCAAGGTATAATCTTTCAGTAACTCCATCCACTGACGCTGTCTCATATTCAATTCTTTTCTGATCATACAATTATTGCAGACTCTTGTGGCCGCAGTATAATTCCATTGTCACACCATACAGGTAATGACATCAAATTTTCAATGCAAACACTATTGCCGCAAGCTCCAGATCATAAGTGGGGTAATTCATCTCATGCGGTTTGAGCTGTCAAGAGGCATAAGCCACCACACATCCTTGTTACATCAGGACACACCCCAACCCCTGCTTACTCACATTACTGTATATGACGTAAGCCTTACTGGGATCAGGTATAATCAATACTGGTGCCATAGTCAACCTCTCCTTCAACTCTGTGAAACTTTGTTCATATCGGTCATTCTGTAAAAATGGTTGATCCTTCCTCGTGAGCTTGGTCATTGGCAATGCAATCCGAGAGAAGTTCTGAATGAACCCCCAATATTAATCAGTAAGACCTAGAAAACTGCGGATCTCAGAAACAATTTTTGGCCTCTTCCAATCAAGTATTGCTTCCACTTTACTAGGATCCATCGAGACTCCTTCATGTGAGATAACATGGCTGAGGAACTTCACTTCTGTAAGCCAAAACTCACACTTGCTCAGCTTGGCATAGAGTTACTTTTCTCACAAGATTCTCAACACAATTCTCAAATATTGTTTATGCTCTTTATTACTCTTAGAATAAATCAATATTTAATCAATGAACACTACCACAAACTGATCAAGATACGGTCAGAAGATGTGATTCATATAATCCATGAATACTGCCGATGCATTAGTCAAACCAAAGGCATTACAAGGAACTCATAGTGCCCATATCTTATTCTGAAAGCAGTCTTTGGAATATTCGCTACCTTCAAACGCAACTGATGATACCCCGACCTTAGATCAATCTTGGAGATACATATGAGCCAGATAATTGATCTAACAGGTCATCAATTCTTGAGAGATGGTACTTGTTCTTAACATTTACTTTGTTAAGTTCTCTGTAATCTATGCAAAGCCTCAAGCTTCCATCTTTCTTTTTCACAAACAATACCGGAGCTCCCCATGGCGACACACTGAGTCGGATGAACCCTTTCTCAAGCAAGTCTTTAATCTGTTTCTTCAATTCCGTCATTTCATTAAGGGCCATTCCATATGGGGCTTTAGATATGGACCTAGCTCCAGGTACTATCTCAATAGGAAATTCCACTTCCCTTTTTTGAGGCAATCTGTCGTGATCATCCGAAAACACCTTGGGGAATTCTCTCACAATGGGTATATTCTCTAGAGCTTCATTTAACTCTCCCTGAATAGAAAAGAATACCATATACCCTTGGCATCCCTTTTTCAGACATTCCTCGGCCTTAGCCATCGAGGGAAATTTAATTTACTGTCTACATTAACATCTCTCTGTGGAGCAGGATAAACTATTTTCCTATTCCCACAATCCAATATGACATTGTTTGCCGTCAACCAATCAATACCTAGAATAACTTCTAGTTGATGAAGCGGCAGATAAATTAAATCAATGGTAGACTTAAACCCTTCAACAGTTATAACACTATTCAAACAAGCTTCTACAGTCTTAGTACCCATAGGTGTTGACACAACCAGGTCAAATAACAGTTTATAAACATGTAATCCTAGGTGCTTTACACAGTTATAAGCTATGAATGAATGACTAGCACCCGAATCAAATAGAGTTTGTAATAAACTACCATTTAGAAGAATATTACCTTGAATCAAGTAAGGAGATTTCCTTCCTTCTTCATGAGTCATAGCGAATACTGTCCCTTAATTCTTGGGTCTTGACTCTGTCGGTCCCCTTGCAATCTTTAGCAAAATGTCCTGGATGCTTGCAGGTGAAGCACACTACTTGCCCCTCACAATTCTTACCAGAATGTGCTTTGTTACATCGAGGGATATCCACTGACCTGAGGATCTTTGGTTCTCACGATCCCCATTTTGATACGGTTTCTTACTGCCACCCTTGGATGAGAATCCTTGGCTTTTGTGTTTCTGGGAGGAGCTTCCCTTACCAGGTTCGCCACGACGACCACCCTTACCCGGGTTGATGTCTCTCAGGTTGTTCTCAGTGATACAACACTCTTCAACCGCCTTGTTTAACACAATAAATTGCCGTGTGGCCAACCTCTTCTTCAATTCCCATCCCAACCCATGGATTAACATGTTGGAACTCCATTCCTTGTCATCCATTCGCTTGAGGTAGGAGGAGTATCGGGCTAGACGGATGAACCGAGACAGGTAGTCATCAAAGGTCTCGTTGTCTCCTTGCTTGATGGCCAGAAATTTTTACTCCTTCTCAATTCTCACGGACTTTGGGAAGTACTTATCTTTGAACTGCTCCTCGAATGACTCCCAAGTCACTGGCACATTCGGGGCCTGCATAGTCATGGCAATTTTTCTCCACCATCGGTCTGCGTCCCCTTCGAGCTTATAGATAACCAGTTTGGCTTTAACCTCGGATGAACACTCAAGTACCTTGAAAATTTTCTCCAACCTCATCAACCAATCTTCTACTGCTTGAGGGTCGAATCTCCCTTTGAACATAGGAGGCATGTTCTTACAGAATTTAGAAACCCAGAATTGAAGGTCTCTATCATTACGAGCTAGCACCCTCATGGAATCAGTTTGAGCCCTCAACTGTTTCTTCTTATTGGGTCTCCTCTTGTGTTGATTGGACCCTTTCCTCATTTTGCTTGACCCTTTCTTCCCTAAGCTCTTCCCTCAGCTCAGTAATCATATCTCTTTTTCCTCTTATTAGCCCCATCATCTCTTGTATAGTGTTAGGTGGGTTTTCATTGAGCTCCTCTACCTCTGGGTCAGGTCTTCTGACTCTGGTGGGAGCCATTGTTTCTCTTTAGTCTACAAATAGTTCACCGAGTCAGAAATCGCAATAAAGTATACATATATTCCTTAAACTCTTATATACCAATCAATAACATGAATATTCATGTGTATACAATCAATAATTATCAATCATCTAACACTCAGGCAACAAACTAGGGCAACTATCCTAGCAATTCCTACACATGACAGGAAAACTGCTCTGATACCATAAATGTAACCCTCGCTTACATCAACGCCGTGATTAGTGTTTAAATACATTTTATAATTGAATAAGAGATCCGGGATAATTAAAAACTTTTTGCAACACTTGTACAATATGATCTCCATTCATTTTTAAATAAAAACAATTGGCCTATTCGGTTTGTCATATATAATATCAGAGTATTAACAAAATTCCCGACATTCACCCAAGATAATATCATTAATCCAAGAGTTTTATAGGGCGTCATCGCCCATCTCAATTTCCTATACCGGGGATTACAAAATAACTACAAATCTATGGTCAATCCAATATATACATACAGTTGTCCAAATGATAACCAAAAACCAAAAAGAAACTAAGACTACCACAAAAAATCCTAGTCGTCTTTGCTCACTTGCTTGTCTCGAGATCCACTTGCCCTGGCTAAAAATGTTATTTGGAAAGAGTAAGATTGAAAAGAATCCCAATAGCAACATTTTACGTATATGATGTATAATTAAACAAAGCAAGTAAGCATATATCATAATGCAGCATAACAATATTCAAGGCCGGGCTCACGCCACGTCCCCTATTCAAGGCCGTGCTTACTGCCACGTCCCCTCGCTCATTCAATGATAAATACATACAAGCAATGCATTAAACATGATATAGGATAAAGTGTTACTACCTTGTTCTTTCCATTCTTGTTCAAGCGTAGGTCTTCTATGTTCCCGGCAAATATCAAATCCTATAGTCATAATTAAGGATGACGCATTATCACTTAATCTAATACTCAAATGACTTCAAAACATTTAGTTTTAGTTATCACTAAAGTCCCTTAGGTGGCTACTAGAAGCTCAAATAAATGCCTAAAGGGTTGGGAAATACTATCTCAAAGACCACCATTTTTAGTGTGCCTCGTAAAACGTGCCCCTTCCGGCTTCTGACTCGGTCTTAAAATATGAAATGTACAAGAAATAGGTCATAACCTATCCAAATATCATTTTAGATACTTCCATAGTGTTTATTGTAGTTATATTAGCCTATGATAAAAATTTACCAAAATGCCCTCGGGACGCTGACCCGACCTTTCTGTACCCGGCCCGATGACACGTTTTTCCAAAATTTTGAACAAGGCTATTCTGACAAATTTTTACCCAAGGAATACATTTCCAGGCTCAAAATTACCAAATTCAATGTCAACTTACGAAATTTCCTTGACATCCCTGATTTAGGCCTTTTATGGGCGTTTTCGTAATTATGCTTTTTTGGCCTTTTCCGAAAAAATAACCAACTATAACCCCACCTATTTTTGCCCAATGAATCCAATGGAACCATATATTTCATGAAAATCCTGCTTCTACCCCTTAGAATAGTGCTGCCCAAAAGTTTAGGCAAAAATTGGAAAAATTAGACTTTTGTGTTTTAGCTTCCGAAAATTATAACTAATTCTTGAAAAATTGAAATGAGGTGATTCCAAAGCCTATTGAAATATATTCAAGTCCTATACTTAGGAAAAATATGAATGAAGTCTGCCCATAACCACAAAAATACAGAATTCAAGAAATGTCACACTGCTCCAGAATTGATCTCAAATTTAATATCAAACTTTGGACAGTCATAACTCCTAGCTCACAAATCGAAATTATATAAATTAGATGTCCATTTTAAATCTTGGCATGTGAAATTTAAGAATGGAAAGTTTCATAATTTTCCAACACCATTTGCTATTTCAAAACGTCCATGCAAGACCACTGCCAGCACAGAGTTTTTCACTGACCAAACTTGCAACTTTTCAACCTAAGTTTCCAATGGTTCAAAGTTCATATCCAACACTACTCCAACACAATTATCCACAAGGAACACAATGGAAACATCAAAACAACCAAATTCTCATTCCATCTATATGTTCTCTTTTTGGCATATATTCAACAAAAATCCCAAAATTGTCAAACTTGGCATTTAAACTTCAATCAAATTTTATCTATCCAAGATACATCTCAATACATCATATCCATGACAAAAACAACTTAAACACCACAACACCCTAATTTTCAAACATAGGGCTAAATTGCTAGAAATTCCAACTTAACCAAATGACAACAAAACGTATATCAAAATGCTCAACTCACTCACCTCTTCAACTTTCTCCAAAGGAGTTCTTTGATTCTCCAAACTCTAGATTTCCTTGTGTGCTCAAACACCACCAAATGGAAAATCTAAAACCTTGAAATTGAAGCCCTCAACAAGAGAAACAACTTTATAGAAGAGGGTATTGGCATAGGAGGTCATTAGAAGGGTTAAAATACTTACCTAAATTAAGAGCTTCTTCTTTCCTTCCTTCAATGGCTGCCGAGAGAGAGAGAGAGAGAGAGAGAGAGAGAGATGAGGGAGATGAGTGAAATGGAAGTGTGAAGAATATGAGAACATGATGGTCTTCCCTTGCCCATACCCATTTAGCCAAATACAAGGGAGGGGAGAGAGAGAATTTTGTTTCAAAATTCCTTATTTGACTTTTCTCAACAACTATAATCATATTATCTTATCATATATCCAACTTTCCTCATTTCTCACCAAATAAACAACCATATAGTTACATTAACTAGTCCATTAGTCATTTAGTTACACTTCTCATTTCTCCTTAGTTAGTAATTAATTTCGCAAGTAATCACCAACTAGTTGGCCAATAGTTTTCCATTTTTTCTAATTTTTCCACTGATTATGGCATATTTATTTAAATTGCCACATGACCCATAATTAAATCCTTCTCCTCAACTTCATGTGCCCTTTACCCATGTCTTAGCCCGAATAATTATTTTGCCACATAATTATGCTAAAATATAGAGTGTTGGGCATTTCCAATAACAATTCATGCCTCGATTAACTTTAATTAAGAATTACATTCTCGATAATCATCATTAGCCCTTAATCAAAATTTTGGGCATTACATAGGTTCCTTGCTTCATTCAAGAAGTCAGGGTGGTCTTGATTAATTTTTTTCCATTAAGAGGCAATGGAAGGGTGCCTAAAGTTTGTGTTTTCAACCTTCTCATCTATATGCCACATCAACAGCTTAGCAATCTCCGCCTTAAATCTTGAAATAATGGGAAAATACCATATGACCTTCAATGGACTTTTTTCTTTTTTTCCCATATCGAGATGCATTGCATTTAGGGTACTTCTTTAACGTTGCTGTTAGAACAAGCATTTCACCCAAGAGGGGGGTGAATTGGGTGATACTAAAAAATTTGTTGCAAATATAAAACTTGACGGTGAAATTAAAACAGTAAAGAGTAAGGAGAAATATCACCGAAGTGTACACCAGGAGTTATACTGGTTCGGCCACAACCACTTTGACCTACGTCCAGTCCTCAGAGCTTCTCTGAGTATTTCATTCTAACTTCCAAGATTCAGTGGATTCTTGGCACCTCAGGACAAGTTTGATTACCTTGTTACTTGAGTACATACTCGAGTAAACACAATTTATGTGCATAGCTTACTCAGGTAATGACTTGAAGTTTTTCTTCAGAAATAACTCTGCATACTCGAGTACATACTCGAGTAATCCACTTTAAATGATTCATTAAATACCTGCATACTTGAGTAATGCCTCAAGTAAAGTGAGATAAAATTAGATCAAGTTATTTGAGTACTACCTTCAGGTTTTTGCTTACCACAGTGAGCTACTCGAGTAACGTTGGCAGGATTGAAAATGCCGAGAGTAACACTTTTCTTGAAACAGGGGACTCGAGTACATACTTGAGTATCGTTGGTAGGCCGAGAGCATCTGGAGGACTTTTACATGGTTATTCAAGTAGCTACTCGAGTAACATTGGCAGGCCGAGAGCAACTTGAAATCATTTACACTATTACTCGAGTACTTACTCGAGTAACGTTGGTAGGTTACTTGAAGGTGTCTCTAGTTACTTCAAGTTTCTGTCCCATTACTCGAGTAATGCCTTAGAAAACTTGCTTCTGATCAAGTTTCTCAGCTTTTTCTCTTGGCCTTTCTTCATTGTTCCAATGCTTACTTTAAGTGATGTTCTTTCGTGTTCTTAGTTTGTTCAAACTTATAGATTAATCAAATCTTTTTCATAATATTCTTTGTTATCATCAAAACATGAGATCTAACATTCTACCCCTGTTTGATGATGACAAAACTTGGTGATTTTGAACAAGATTTTTCAAAGTAAGTTCTCAATAAATACTTCTTGAATTCAATGATAAAATTTGAAAACCTTGTTAAGTTTATCTTCAAAATGTTTTAAAAAAGATTGAGATTATAACATATTCACCTTGCATACATAATAAACTTCATTAGTCCAACAATGTATTATAATTTAAAACTTAAATGGACTTGAAATGAAATCATAATTTAAGTAAACTTGCATTAAAAGATGATAAGATAAAAAGCTTAACAAGTTTAAAAGCTCCCTAAACCCATATACACCCATATACCCAAAAATAAGCACAGTCACTCCACAAAATCACACTCAAGCTCTTCTCCCCCCGTTTTGTCTTCATCAATCAAGTGGAGGGCTAGAAGGCTTGACCATGGAGATGTGCTTCACTGGAAGAACCATAGAGAAATCTGAACCAGAAGAATCAAAGGAGCTAGAGGATTCTGGTTCAGGAAGATTAACTGGAGGGATATGGATGTCATCTCTGGGAGGAATAGGAGAAGGTTGGAAGACAACCATAGTAGTGGTCTCAACCTCTGGAGTATGATGATCAGAAGATGAAGAAGGAGAGATTTCCTCAGTATGGGTAGGAGATCGAATAGGTTTAGGAGCGGGTTCAGGCTGAGGTTTGGGTGGTGAATCATCAATGATGATATGGATGGTCTCATTTATTTCATGGTTATCCACTGAGTATAAGATATCTTTGGCTTGAGGCTCAGGTGGACTAGAGACTGGAGGGATAGGTGGCTTAGCCTCAGTGTAAGGAATATCAGAAGGAATGTTCTCTTGAGGTGGTGGTGGTGCAGAAGATGGTATATGCTCTGGAGAAGAAGAGGTCTCATGTGCAGAAGATGATGGACCGGCAGAAGGTCCAGGACCCAAGGATAATAGTCGTGTCAGAATCAATCTCAATATCTCTCCCTTGGCACGTTGCTTAGCTAGCAATTCCTCATGCCTCTTATCCATCTTTTTTACTAATTCTGCCATCTTTCCATTCATGTGAGTTACCAACTCAGCATTTGTGTTGGCAATGTCCACATGGAATCCTCTCAGCATATTTTCCATGAAGTGCTGGAGTGTGACATTGAGGAAAAAGGGTGATGATGTAGTGGCAGTTGTAGCCGACGACTGAGTGTCATCCATCTTGCTAGTCTCAGTCTTAGTCTTCTTCTTCTTCTTCGACCCAGACTCTAGAGGGCCCTTGAGAGGAATGTTAATGTTGAGCTTTCCAATCTGATTTCCCCCAACCGGAGTAATCCTCTCAATGTGTTCTTTGTTCTCCAGATACCATATCTTGTTCTCCTTCAGAATGAGAGAAACAATATGAGGATATGGCATCGGTGTGGTAGCTTTCCCATCCACTTTGTACCTCTTCATCTCAGAGAAAATATACTCCCCCAAGTCTTTCTGTTCCTTCAGGAGAAGTTAAGTAAACCATCTATAGTCCCTATCAGAGAAGTGAGTATAGTTGTTGGATTTATTCACAAGGGATCTAGAGTAGATGTACCATAGAACCCTGTGATGATCACACATATCACTGGGTTTGAAATTTAATGGACCAACAAGCTCACCAGGTTTAAGGACAGAAAATATTTGGTTTGAGTCAAGTTGGGAGTAAATGCCATCTGGGGGGTTCTCTATCCCTAACCACAAGTTTATCCTAGAGGGTGAGATGAAAATATTTTGGCCTCTCACAGTGGTAGTCATCTCTTCCTCAGCTGAGGTTCTATTTAGTTCATCTAGGATCTCAAGGTTGCAGTAAAAATGTGTGACCACTTTTGTGGAAAAAGGAAGTCTAATGGCAAGCCAAGGCATAAAAGGTTCTAAATAGGAACTAATATCATGCTTCAATACCTTCTGAAGTAACTTGAGGTCCACATAGTGTGTCTTGCACACTTTTCTCCTGGAGAATTGAGTGAGATACTTTGGGGACTCCTCCAGTTTGTTGACATTAAACCCCTTTAGAGGTTTAGTGATCTTCTCTTCTGGTAGTTTGGATTTCTTTGAAGACTGCCCCTTCTCTATTTGATCTAGAATGCTAGCCATTGCCTTAGCCACATTCTTATCATATTTGGGCTTTTTAGGAGGCTTTGGTGTGAAGGAGGGAGTTGAGGAATCAGAGGGTGGAGGAGAGGGAGACTTTGCACCTTTGCCTCTACCAGTAGAGGTGCTCTTTTTTGATTGAGCCCTTGTAGCTATTGGCTCTTTGATCACAACCCCTTTTGGTTTCGGTTGAGGTTGGATTTTGGCTTTGAATTTAGGAGTAAGTTTTCTTCTCTTTCTGGGAGGAGAAGAAAGAGGGTTAGAATGTTATGGGGATTCAGAAGAATCTGTGGGAGTGAGGTTTTTGGTTCTAACCATTTTGAAACAAAGAAATTTGAAAATCTCAGAAAAACAGAGGAGAGAGTCACGAGATAGGGCACAGAGAATCTGAGCAGAATAGGAAGTTTCTGGGGTTGAAATTTGTTGGGTTTTGATGGAAATGATGTAAGGTAAAGATTGTGAAAAATTTTTGTAAGAGATCAGAGTGATTTACTCGAGGAGATTTTGTGGAAATGACCGAGTTTGCGACAGATAAAGACCTAAAACCCGACATTACTCGAGGCCTTACTCGAGTAACCTTCATGTTTACTCGAGTCCTTACTCGAGTGATCATACAGAAAATTTCTAATATTGTAATTATCCTTGTATGTTCCCTCGATCATTTATAACCAATTTGGAGCAGATTTGAGTCATTTTTCATCAATTTGGTGATCTGGACTTACAGCTACTCGAGTCTTTACTCGAGTAAGCTTCAAGTTTACTCGAGGCTCACCTCAGGTAACCTGTCTTTTCCACTTCTGACTATTCATTTCTTTGTAACTGAACCGTTTGATTCAAATTCCAGGTAACTTGATCCGTTACTTCCAGTTCTAGAGGACCATTACTCGAGTAGTTACTCGAGTAAAGTGCTTCTTTACTTCAAGTTGTTCCTCAGGTAATGTTTCACTGTTAGTCATTACGTCAAGTTGGTACTCCAGTAAAGGTGTCCTCTGATCACCTCTGTTTTTGTTTCTCAAAACAGAGCTTCAATCTTCCTGCAAAACAAGTTTCTATATACTCCGATGTTTAAATTAGTAATCATCAAAACATTATCAAATGACTTCATCTAATATTATGAGAAACTGAAATAACTTATAACTCATTGGGATTTACAATTCCCAATTCTCTTCTAATGTATAGAAATTGATCTTTTGCAAGGGGTTTTGTGAAGATATCAGCTAGTTGAAGATGAGTAGGAATGAATATCACTTTTACATCTTTCTTTTAGACATGATCTCTGATGAAGTGATGTCTGACATCAATATGCTTGGTTCTAGAATGTTGAACTGGATTCTTGGCCAAGCTTATCGTACTAGTATTGTCATAATAGATTGGTATTTCTTTGAGATAAATACCAAGATCTTGTGGTTGTTGTTTTAACCATATCACTTTTGCACAACAACTTGAGACTGCAACATATTCGGCTTCCGTTGACGAAAGAGACACAGTATTTTGTTTCTTGCTAAACCATGATACAAGAGATCCTCCAAGAAATTGTCCTTATCCGCTGGTACTCTTTCTATCTATTTTGTATCCTCCATGATTAGAATATGAATATGAAACTAGATATTCACTTCTTCCTTTGGGATACCACAGACCCAATTCGGGTGTGTCAGCAAGATATCTAAAGATTCGTTTGACAATTTCGGCATGATATTCCTTTGGTGCTTATTGATATCTTACACATATGCCAATACTAAATTGAATGTCTGGTTTGCTTTCCGTGAGATAGAGTAATGATCCAATCATTCCTCTATATTTTGTGATGTCGTAGTCTTTCCCTTTGACATCAGTATCAAGCAACGTAGTTGAGCTCATAGGTGTGTCTGTTCCATTTACTTCATCCATTCCATACTTCTTTAATAGCTCTTTCAAGTACTTTGTTTGAGATATGAAGATTCCATTCTTTCTTTGTTTAATTTGCAAACCAAGAAAGAAATTCAATTCTCCCATCATTGACATCTCAAACTCTCCCTGCATTATCTCAGAAAATTCCTTACACAAAGATTCATTAGTAGCACTGAAAACAATGTCATCAACATATATTTGAACAATTAAAATATCTTCACGTTTTTATTTTGTAAAAAGTGTTTTATCAACTTTTCCCCGTACAAAACCTTGATCAATAAGAAATTTACTGAGTCTTTCATACCATGCTCTAGGAGCTTGTTGTAAACCATATAAAGCCTTTTTGAGTTTGAAAACATGGTCAGGTTTAGTTACATCCTCAAAACCTGGAGGTTGTTCTACATAAACTTCTTCCATAATGTAACCATTTAAAAATGCACTCCTTACATCCATTTGATAGAGTTTGAATCCTTTGATGCATGCAAAGGCTAAGAGTACACGTATAGCTTCCAATCTAGCTACTGGAGCATACGTTTCCTCATAATCAATTCCTTCTTCCTAATTATAGCCATTGGCAACCAACGTTGCCTTGTTTTTGATAATAATTGCGGATTCATCGAGTTTGTTCTTGAATACCCATTTAGTACTAATGATTGGATGATCTTTGGGTCAGGGTACCAAATCCCAAACTTGATTTCTTTCAAATTGATTTAGTTCTTCTTGCATTGCTATAACCCAATCATTGTCTGATAAGGCTTCATCAATGTTAGAAGGTTCAATCTCAGAAATGAATGCAGAAAAACTTACTTCATTGAAAATTCTATTTCTAGTTTTGATCCCTTCATTCACATCTCTTATGACTTGATTTAAGGAATGACTTTTATTGTATTTCCAGGCTCTAGGTTGTCCTAGTGATTGCTCTTCTTCCTTAGTTTCATCAACTTCTGGAATAAGAGACTTAGAAATAGATTGACCATTTTCTTGATTTAAAACAACTTCCTGCTCTTCATCAATGGTTTTGTCAGAGGATTCAAATTCATCAAACACAATATGAATTGATTCTTCAACAACACATGTTCTTTTATTGAAAACTCTATATGCTTTACTTCGGTTAGAATATCCTAGGAAAATTCCTTCATCAGTTTTAGAATCAAATTTTCCTAAGTTATCTTTACCATTATTATGAATGAAACACTTACAATCGAAGATGTGTAGATGAACAATGTTTGGTTTTCTTCCTTTGTACAGCTCGTATGGTGTCTTTCCAAGTTTTGTTCTGATTAAGCTCTATTTGAGATATAGCATGCTGTACTCATAGCATTAGCCCAGAAAACTTGAGACACGTTCTTTTCATTCAACATTGCTCTAGCCATTTCAGTGAGTACTATATTCTTGCGTTCCACGACTTCATTTTGTTGAGGCGTCCTTGGAGCAGAGAAATTGTGATCAATCCTATTAGTATCACAATATTCTTCAAATGCTTGATTTTCAAATTCTCCACCATGATCAGTCCTAATCCCTGCAATGGACATACCTTTCTTATTTTGCACTTTCTTGGCAAAAACAATAAATTCTTCAAAGGTTTCATCTTTTGATAATAGAAAAATAACCCATGTAAATCTGGAGAAATCATCAACAATGACCAATGAATATAAGTTGCCACCAAGACTCTTTACTCTTGCTGGGCCAACTAAATCCATATGCAATAATTGTAGTAGTCTATTTGGTGAAATTTCATTTTTCAATTTGAAGGATGATTTAGTTTGTTTACCCTTTTGACATGCATCACAAATTAGGTCATTTTTGAAATCTGATTTGGGTAATGCAAGAACTAAATCCTTTTTGAGTAATTTTCCTAACTGATGCATATTGACATGAGCTAATCTCTTATGCCATAGCCAACTTTCATCAGGATTACTTAGAAAACGGTTTTCAGATTCATTTCTACTAATATCTAGAGTATAGTAGTTACCTTCCTTTTTTGCTCTGAGCTTAGCCTTGATATTCTTCTTATCAAGTTGTAAGTCATTTTTGTTGATAATTAAGCATTCTTCTGAGTCAAATATTATCCAGTTGTCTTTATCTACACTTTGACTTACGCTCAGCAAATTGTGACACAAGCCTTTAACATAATATACATCTTTGACTTGTATTCCTTTGTCATTTTTGATTTTCACCAATTCCTGCTATCCTTTCGGATTGATTTCCTCCAAATTTTACCTTTCCACATTCCTTAGGTTGCAATGTGGTAAAACTTTCGAAATCTCCAGTCATATGTCTAGAGCATCCACTATCTATGTACCACTTGCTATTTTTGGATGCTTTGAGACATACCTGCAATTAAATGATTAAGTCTTAGGTACCCACATCTTTTTGGGTCCTTTTGGGTTAGTACAAATAATTTTCTGAACATATGAGCCTTTAGGTACCCATTTGTAGGTTCCTATCGTTCCTTTCTTCTTATGAATGCATAAAGAGGTATAATGACCTTTTCTATTACAATAATTACAAAATGCAAAAGGATTTGATGTATGCACGGAATGCTGGAAATAATTCAAATATGACTTACCTCCTGCTTTCTTTCTACCTTTCCTTCTATCTGATTTTGGATCATATCCAATTTCAGATCGATCATTTACAAATCATTGAGCTTTTAAAATAACATTTTGCATCTTACTTCCTTGTGTAAATTTTTCAAGAGTTTTTGTGAGATCAATGTTTTTCTTTTTCAAAGATGAAAAATTTTCACAATCCTTTTCTAAACTTTCTTTAAGTTCAATTTCAAGAGTTTTGTTTTTCTTTTTGAAAACAACTAATTCTTTAACTACTTTGATGAATTCAGAATGTAAAGCGTTGTATTTAGAAAGTATTTCATCATAGGTAGGATCAGAATCATTTACCTCTTCTTCTGTTTCTTCTTGAGCAATAAGACATATATTAGCTACTTCTTCCTCATCACTTTCTTCATCAGAGGAGCTATCACCCCATATAGCAGATACGAAAACCTTCTTTTTGTTGAAGAATTTGCCTTTTCTCTTTTCCTTGCTCTTTTGATTCAGTTCTAGACATTCTAACTTGATATGTCCTAGTTTTCCACATTCATAGCAAATGATATGATCTTTGCTGCTATTTCCTCCTTTCTGAAAGTGTTTGAATCCTTGACCTTTCTTGTAGAACTTTCTGAATCATTTTATGATTAGTCCCATTTCATCATCGTCAAACTCCTCATCCTCATCTTGATTCTCTTCTTTTTCTTTTAGTGCTAGGACTTTCTTTTTCTTGTCACCAATGTCATCTAGTTCCCGTTTGAACTTTAGTTTTCTTTCATATTCAGAAAGGCTTCCAAATAGAGAAGCAACTGATCTCATTGATTCTCCTTTTGCCTCTTCTATCGCAGTGACTTTGGCCTCCCACTCTTTAGAAAGAATATTCAAAATCTTTCATACTTGGGTATGTTGATCATAGACTTTTCCAAGTGCTGCAAGTTGATTAACAAGATGAGTATATCTAAGTCCAAATTCAGATATTGATTCACCAGATTTCATTCGAAGTAGATCGGATTGAGTGACCAAGGTGTTGATACGATTCTCCTTTATTCCCAAAGTTCCTTTATGAGCTATTTCGAGAGCTTCCCACATTTGCATTGCTGTTGGAAGTGTGCAAATTCTGAAATATTCACTTTGACTCAAAGCACTTTGAATCATCAGAATTGCTTTGCTATTGAGGGTGATAAGTTTCTTGTCATTCTCATCATATTCCGTTGGCTTCTTGGGAATTTTCTGAGAGTCTATAACCTTTGTTGGTTGATAGTTTCCACTTTCAATCACATCCCATAGCCCATATTCGGTAGCTATCACGAACACTCTGAATTTTTCTTTCCAGAAGGAAAAATGTTCTCCACTGAAACCGGGAGGTCTAGTGATGGATGCTCCGTCGGGAAGAATTCCTTCACCCATTCTTGCCATTGGATCCTTCTTAGGTTGTTATACCTTAACAAGAAGACCTTTGCTCTGATACCAAATGTTAGAGCAAGTGTTTCACCCAAGAGGGGGTGAATTGGGTGATACTAAAAAATTCGTTGCAAATATAAAACTTGACGGTGAAATTAAAACAGTAAAGAGTAAGGAGAAATATCATCGAAGTATACACCGGGAGTTATACTAGTTCGGCCATAACCACTTTGACCTACGTCCAGTCCTCAGAGCTTCTCTGAGTGTTTCACTATAACTTCCAAGATTCAGTGGGTTCTTAGCACCTCAGTACAAGCAAGTTCCTTCCACCTGGACACTCACTCCCCCTTACAAGTTGTAATCCAATCCCAACTCAAGGTTCCACAACCTTAAGTTATCTCAATAACAAATATTGAGTTTGAATGGAATATCTATCTCAAGAGTAAATAAGAATCACTAAAGCATAGAATTACAAATAGAATGTAAAACAGAGTAATGAACTTGATGATACGTTCGTGTGTGTTCTTTTTTATTCTCTGTTTGCATGTTCCTATATATATAGATATGTTGGTGATGACCGTTGGAATATTTTCTTCTCGTCCGTTGGAGAGTGCGTAGCCACTGTTGACTTTTCCAGTTTTTGAAAAATATCCGTTGTCGGTAGGTAGCATTTGAACGTTACATTTGACTTCCCTTATTTGACAAGATCTCTTCATTGTTTATCTATAAATATGCTAAGAATACTAATACAATGAAAGGTTAATCATATAGGAAACAAATCAAAGAACGTTTGAATGATTTCTAAATTTCTGGACTTGCTTACTCGAGTAGTTACTTGAGTATTCATTAAAGTTTACTCGAGTACATACTCAAATATCATCAGAAAAACTTTGATAAATTGCAAGTCAATAAGCAAACATAATATTACTCGGGTAGTGCATGGAATAAACTAAATTTCAAACCTTAGGAAATAGTTGTTTACTTGGGTACCTACTCGGGTAATGCACTCTTTTCTTCATAGGTTACTAGGGTACAGACTCGAGTAAACCTTCAAATAAACTTTTGGTTACTCGATGCTTTACTCCAGTAATGTTGGCAGGATTTCAAGGCCGATAGCACTTCAAGTTTGATTACCTTGTTCCTCGAGTACATACTCGAGTAAACACAATTTATGTGCATAGCTTACTCGGGTAATGACTTGAAGTTTTTCTTCAGAAATAACTCTGGATACTCGAGTACATACTCGAGTAATCCACTTTAAATGAGTCATTAAATACCTGCATACTTGAGTAGTGCCTCGAGTAAAGTGAGATAAAATTAGATCAAGTTATTCGAGTACTACCTTCAGGTTTTTGCTTACCACAGTGAGTTACTCGAGTAGCGTTGGCAGGATTGAAAATGCCGAGAGCAACACTTTTCTTTAAACAGGGGACTCGAGTACATACTCGAGTATCGTTGGCAGGCCGAGAGCAACTGGAGGACTTTTACACGGTTACTCGAGTAGCTACTAGAGTAGCATTGGCAGGCCGAGAGCAACTTGAAATCATTTACACTATTACTCGAGTACTTACTCGAGTAACGTTGGCAGGTTACTCGAAGGTGTCTCTGGTTACTTCAAGTTTCTATCCCATTACTCGAGTACTTACTCGAGTAATGCCTTAGAAAACTTGCTTCTGATCAAGTTTCTCAGCTTTTTCTCTTGGCCTTTCTTCATTACTCCAATGGTTAGTTTAAGTGATGCTCTTTCCTATTCTTAGTTTTTTCAAACTTATTGATTAATCAAATCTTTTTCATAATATTCTTTGTTATCATCAAAATATGAGATCTAACAGTTGTATACTGATTCTTAAATAATATGCAATCGTCAGGGCATGCATGTATCTTCTCATAACCCATGCCAGTTGTAGAGCAAAGTATTCGCTTTGCCTCATATGTCTTGGTAGGAAGCACATTTTCTTCTTGGAGCATATCTTGCACAAGTTCAAGTAGTGCAGTGAAACCGAATCACTCAATCCATATCACGCTTTAAAGTTGTACAATTTCAATACTGCTAGCAATCTTGTGTATTTAGGACTCGTTTGGTTCGATCCCATTACACCCTGCGGTGTAATGCGATGCGATGTAATGGTAATGCAATAAAATATTAATTATAGGGGTAGTGTTTGGTTTGATTTTTAAGCAACATGCATTGAGTTAATATTTTTACAATTATTTAAAATTAATATATTTCACAAAGTCTGTTTTACCCCATAATATAATCTTTATAGAAAAAATAGTTACAAGCCGGCGACGGCGGGGATGGAGGAGGAGGAGACAGTGGCGGTGGCAATGATGGGGGTGGCGGGGGAGGAGGAGGTGGTAGTGGTGGTGGTGGCGGGCGCTGGGGGGGGAGGAGGTGGTGGTGTAACCCCCTGCTTTAATTAGCATAATTAAGATTCAAAAATGAATAATAAAATGGATTAGAGACCATTGGATAATTCAAAATTCATTTAAAACTCCCTTTTCATAGTAGGGACTTCACAAAATTTTCAAAACTTCTCTATCCTAATCTCAATGTTCAAATATCAAATATAATTACCTGTGCATTTATATCACATTTAAACATATCAGAGTTTATAACTTAACCCTCGGCAACCCCCGGGGTTTCATCTATATAAATATCTATAGGGTTCCAGTTCCCAATTAGGGGATTACACCGCCATATGTTCAAAACTATTTACAACTCAAAATGTCATACAATAATCCCTATCCAAAATGAATAACAACATGGCCCGAACCAAACGTCCCTACAGGGTTCTAACTGCTCCAGGTTGTTTGCTTATCCTTAGAGCCACTCGCCCTGTTTGAAAGGTTAGTCAAATGAAAGAATGAGAATCAAGAGAATCCCTATAGTAATAAAACATTTATACCACACATAAGCACACAGTATGTAAGCAAATCATCATACAACAGTAACAGAAATCACACTCTACCCTCATCCCCTTTTACCCCCGGGAAGGCATACTGTCCTAACCCGAACCATTGTTAGTAACTCAGGGACTGTTGGTGTGGCAGTGCATACACATAGCCTTATAGCTCATATAGCCATCCGACTTTAACAATTGGCCCATCGGCCTTCACAAATAGCCTTTCGGCTTTTCACATAATCACACATATCACACCCCATCCTCGTCCCCTTTTACCGTTGGGAAGGCACACCGTCCTAACCCGAACCTTTGTTAGCGACTTAGGGACTATTGGCATGGCGGTGCTTACGCATATCCGCAAATATCGCAGCACCAGAATTTATCACAAATCAATGATATAACACACATACAATGCATCACATATGGTATAAAAGAAAAGTCACTATCTTGTTCCTTTCTGACGTTCGCTGGCATAGTGGCCTCACGAGGACGACAAATGTCAAATCCTAAAACAAAAAAAGGGACAATAGATCAATCTCTTTTCCAAGTTCTTAATTCTATAATACTTTAAGTTGGTATTCATATGAACTCTTTAGGTGGCTATTAAATGCCTAAACATATGCCAAAAGGGTTGGGAGAAACTACCCTGAAGATGCCTTTTTGGAAGCAAAAGCATTGATTTTTGGTCAACTACTCGAGTGGAGATGACCTCACTAGAGTGATGACCCCCAAATTCACTCGAGCACCCAAAAGTGTCACACCAGAAGTGTTTGCCTAAGAGCAAACCTTGATATATCTTACACCCTCACTCAAGCACAGAAAACTACACTCGAGTGATAACCCCAAATGCACTCGAGCACAAAGAAGTGAGGCACCATGAGTGACTACCCGAGAGCAATCATAAAGTCCAAAGTCTTAAACTTACTCCTTCACTCTAGTGAAACCAAGATCACTCGAGTGATGACCTATATCACTTTCGGAAACAAAAGTGCACTCGTGATTTCTACCTGAAGACTTAACCAAAATACCCAGAATTTCATACTGCACTCAAGTGTGACCCCTCCTCACTCGAGTGAAGCTTATCAGAAGCAAGATCGCAGCAACTGATATGATTTTCCAGATTTACCAAAACTGGTTCCAATGGTCCCAAAATTTATACCAAAACTCATTCCCCTCTAAAATTCCACAAGGAACCTATTGGTAAACTCAAAAAGACCAAAATCTTACCACAATGACTCATTCATCACTTCTAACCACATTGTAACCAAAATCACCTAATGACCAAACTTCCTCTTTTCAAATCTAAACCAAAACTATGGACTCCAAAACACAATGTGGTATTTATTCCACCACCTTATACTACTCAATTCATACCTTCCAAATTTAAGCCAAAATCATGGCAAAATACAAAATCCTTAAAACTTAACCAATGACAAAGGTAATTATAACAAAGTGCATCAACTACTCACCTCTTATGTCTTCCAAAGCCAACTTCTTGATTCTTCAACTTTCTAAAGTTCACAATCTCTCAACCACTACCAATGAAAATTTTGAAGCCATAGTTTTAAAGCTCTCAACCTCTTGCACAACATTAATAGAGAACACTTGAGCATTAAGAGGCATCTAGCTAGCCAAAACTCACCTTAACACTTTCTATTTCTTGCCTTGTTTCAATGAAAATAGAGGCTAAGGAGAGAGAATGAGATGAGAATAATGGTGATCACATATTTTCCCTTTTTCCAATGCGCCAACCGACTTGGAAGAGGAGAGGGAAGAGAAAATTGAGTTTGAAAATTTGACCCTTATCCTATGGTCCATCTTTTGCCACTTGTCAACATCTTATTCTCCCTACCATAGATTCATATGGACTTGCATGTGTAGGATTCCGCCTCTCCCTCTTTCAATCCTAGCCATTGATCTCAAATACCAAGGAGTTTCCTCTCCAGTAACTGACCAATCATTAGTAAATTTACCATTTTGCCCCTGATTGACACAATGCTTACTAAACCATCAACAAACATATTTTACCCCATAATCCACATCACATACTTCAAAAGTGCTTAATTAACATTAATCACATCAACAACAACAAAGCCTTTATCCCACTAGGTGGGGTCGGCTACATGGATCGCACGACGCCATTGTGCTCTGTCGAAAACCATATCCTTAGGTATATTATTAATCAAAAGGTCTCTCTCAATGACCTCATTTAGCGTTCGTTTCGGCCTTCCACGACCTCGTTTTATAGGACTCCATACGGCTTGATCAACCCTCCTCACCGGTGCATTCAACGGCCTTCGTTGAACATGACCAAACCACCTCAAACAATTTTCTACCATTTTTCCTTCAATAGAGGCCACACCAACTCGTTCACGTATATGATTGTTACGAATCTTATCCTTTCTTGTATGACCACACATCCATCTCAACATTCTCATCTCAGCCACCCCCATTTTATGCTCATGCAATCCCTTTAAAGCCCAACACTCACTACCATATAGCATTGCTGGTCTTATAGCAGTGCGGTAGAACTTCCCTTTTACTTTATTAGGTACTTTCCGGTCACAAATAACCCCAGTGGCTTTTCTCCATTTATACCATCCAGCTTGGATTCTGTGATCGACATCTCCATCAATTTCACCATCTTGTTGAATAATTGATCCCAAATACCGAAATTTTGTCACTTGCGGAATAACTTGCCCCTCCAATATAACTTCCACTTCATTTCGACCTTGTTTCTTATCATACTTACAATGCATATATTCAGTTTTGCTCCTACTCAAACGAAAACCCTTCACTTCCAAAGTCCGTCTCCATATCTCAAGCTTAGAATTAATTTCCTCCCTGGACTCATCCAACAGAACTATATCATCAGCAAAAAGCATGCATTTAGGGATTTCCTCTCTTATAGGCTCAGTTAGAACATCTACCACTAGGTTAAACAAATAAGGGCTCAAAGCTGATCCCTGATGTAGGCCAATCCTTATAGGAAAGTCCTTTGTTACACCTCCAGGCGTTCTAACATTGGTAGTAATCCCCTCATACATGTCCTGTATGGCTTTGATATATGTAAACCGCACCCTCTTCTTTTCCAAGGCTTTCCATAGTAAATCTCTTGGCACACGATCATATGCTTTTTCCAAATCAATGAAAACCATATGCAAATCTCTTCCTTTGCTTCTATACTTTTCCATAAACCCCCTCAATAAATAAATCGCCTCTGTTGTAGACCTTCCTGGCATAAATCCAAATTGGTTTTCAGCAATTTCAGTCTCCAACCTCAACCTACGTTCAATCACCTTTTCCCATAATTTCATTGTATGACTCATAAGCTTAATTCCTCTATAGTTTGCACAATTTTGAATATCTCCTTTATTCTTATAAATAGGAATCAAAGTACTTTTCCTCCACTCATCCGGCATTTTCTTGAATCGTAAAATCTCATTAAATAATTTTGTGAGCCACAAAACACCTTCTTCACCCAAACATTTCCAAACTTCAATAGGAATCCCATCAGGCCCAACAGCTTTACCATTCTCCATTTTCTTAAGAGCTTCTCTAACCTCACCAACTCGAATCCTGCGGTAAAAAGACAAATTGAGATCACCTTCTCGAGTTGTCAAATCTTCGTAATCACAAGGCCCTCCCCCTCCCTCATTGAACAACTTATGAAAATAGGTTTCCCACCTATTCTTAATATCTCCATCAGTAACCAATACTTTGCCTTCTTCATCCTTTATACACCTCACTTGGTCCAAGTCTCTCGATTTTCTCTCCTTGTTCTTTGCAATCTTGTAAATCTTACGCTCTCCCGCCTTTGTTCCTAACTCCTTATAAAACTCCTCATATGCTTTATTACGAGCTTTACTCACTGCCTTCTTAGTCTCCTTTTTAGCCAAACGATACCTTTCCCAATTGACATCATTATTACACAAGTGTATTGCTCTAAAACAATCTTTCTTATGCTTGGTTTTCTCTTGAACAGTCTCATCCCACCACCAAGTCTCCTTATCTTGCCGACCAAAACCTTTTGATTCTCCCAAAATTACTTTAGCAACCTTCTGGACCTTTTTAGACATATTCTCCTACATGATGTTAGCACTTCCTTGTAACTCCCACACCCCCTCCTCCAAAAGAGCTCTCTTAAAAACCTCTCTCTTCTCCCCCTTTAACTGCCACCACCTGACCCTTGGATTTAAAACTTGCCGGTGCTTTTGTTTTACACACTTAATAATCACATCAAGGACCAAAACCCTATGTTGTGTTGTCACGCCATCCCCAGGAATCACTTTGCAGTTAGTATAAAGTCTTCTATCCGAGTTCCTTACCAAAAAGAAGTCAATCTGTGTCTTGGCAGCTCCACTCTTATACGCACTGATAGTGTTTATAATATCCTTCCCAACAATCATCTTTAAGGAAATGATTCTGTCCTCAACCCTTTTAACTTCCACCATGTTCTTTCTCCATTCATTATCAGTGATGATACCAACACCATTCCTTCCGTTGACCTTTCCAGTATACCAAAGCTTAAAACCATTAATTTCCTGAGACCTTTCTCCAGCCCATTTTGTTTCTTGAAGGCACAAGATATTAATCTTACGTTCATTCATTACACCCACCACCTCCAGAGATTTGGCATTCAGAGTTCCAACGTTCCAAGTGCCAAATCTGATCTTGCTCTCATGAACTAGCTTCTTTAGCCGCCTCCATTCAGAAGAGAGCGGTAGCCTTTGCTCATTTAACACTATACCCGGGCGACGATGCAGCGGCCCTTGCTCACTTATCACTGTACTTGAGCCATACAGCGCGTTACTTACAGGCAACGACCTAGTATTAGCACAATATCTTCGTTGATCCATGTTCATAAGAGATTCGACAGGGTTTTACGTTGGCTGTCGGGGCCTAACACAACCCTCCTCCTTTACCCGGGCTTAGGACCGGCTATAAACATAGGCGGAGTTTAACATTAATCACATCACTTTAAAGTTATTAATCCTTCATTACAATTTAGGATATTACAGGTGGTCCGGTGGTAGCGACGGTGGGGGTGAGGGTGGCAGCGGAGGAGGAGGTGGTGGTGGTGGTGGGCGGCGGGGGGTGGAAGAGGTGGTGGTGGGCGGTGGGTCGGTGGCGGTGGAGGAAGAGTTGGAGGTGGCGGCGATGGGCGGTAGGCCGGTGGCTGGGCCAGGAGTGGTGGCGATGGTGGCGGGTGGAGGTGACAGCTGTAACGCCCCAATTTTTGATTAAGGCCTAATGATAATTATTGAAGATAATTATCGGATTAAAGTTGAATTAATGTATATTGAAGACAATATTATTTAATATGTCATAATTATTGGAAAATTGAAAGAATGGAATTATTGGCATAAGTTGGTAATTAATGGGAAAATTAATTACTAGCTAAGAGAGAAATGAGAAGTGTGATTAAATGGCTAATGGGGGGATTAAAGTAGCTAAGTAGCTAATTGGTGGTTTACCTTTATGGGAGCCAATGAAGAATTGACATGTGTCAAGATGAGAGTATGAGAGAGGTAGAGAAAAGTCAAAATCCCTCAATTGTTTAATGTTTTTTTCTCTCTCCCTCCCTCATTTTCGATGGATGAAGCATGGTAAGAGGGAAATAATCATTTGTGTTTCTTCTCCACTCCATCTCTCTCTCTCTCGTCCTCTCTCTCTCTTCCCTCTCCATTTCTGTCATCAGTTTTGTAGCAAAGAGGAAGAGGAAAAGCTTGCAAAAAGGTAGGGAAAATGGCTTTTATTGCTCAAACTTCCTTCTTTAATGTTGATCCTTGAATGAAGAGCTCCATTTTGATGGTTGTAATATGTTCATTGGTGTTAGTTTGTGACCTCAAGAGATTGTGAAAGTTGAGGAATCAAGAAATCTCTTTGGCAAAGTGAAAGAGGTGAGTGTTATCTCCCTTTTGATATATATATATTGTGGTTGTTGGTTGAGATTGATTTTTCTGGGATTTTCTGCCCTATTTTCGAAAAATTAGGGTCTTAGTGAGTTTGGCATGTTGTGATAATGGAAATGGTATATTGTGATGTCTTTTGGACAAATGGATTGGGTTGAATCATTAAAAGTAAAGTTTGGGATCTTTGTGTTGGTTTTGGTGTGTTGGTCAAAACAGGGCATGTGGCTAGATTGAGAATTTGGTCATTTTGAGGTTACCATTGTGTTCCTTTGGGAAAATTGTATGGGAATAAGCTTGGTTATTGATTTTTGAGACATAGAACACTTTGGTAGAAAAGTTGGAAAATGCTGTCAATGTGAACTCTGTCTGGGCAGTATATTTGTGTGGACGTTTTAAATGACCAAATTATTTCAGAAAATTGTGAAACTTTCCAGTCTTAAAGTTCACATCCCAAGCTTCAAAATAGACATATATTTTGTGTCATTTCATTTGGTATTCTGAGAGTTATGCTTTGCCAAAATTTGGAACAAAAACAGAACTCTGTTTTGGAAGTAATGTTGGGTTTTGGGTGATTCTGTATTTTTGTGATGATTTTAAGTTATAAGCCATATTTTTCCTTGAAAGAGGACTTAAATACCTTTCATTTGGATTTAGAATAACCTCGTTTTGATTTTTCTAGAATTAGTTATGGTATTTCGAAGTTCAGCCCAGAGTCAGGAAATTTCTGGGCCGCGGCCCAAGCCTTTCTGACCTATTTTGGGCCGCGGCCCATGAGTGGTGGGCCGCAGCCCAAAACTTTCTGACCATATTTGGGCCGCAGCCCAAGGAAGGGTGGGCCGCGGCCCAAGCCTGTGTTCCAGCACTTAGTGTTTTCAAAAAGAGATCTTCACCCTATTGTTTCCCAACCTTTTAGGGGTTTTATTAGAGGCATTTGTGGCTTCTTAAGGGTCATTATTGATAACCAAATCTAAGTGTTGAAGAGTTAATTGAGTATTGGAATAGAGAATAATGTTTCATCCTTAATTATGACTTTAGGATTTGATATTTGCCCGGAGCATAGAAGGCCTGTGCCTGCTCAAGGAAGGAAAGACAAAGGTAGTGACACTTTATCCTATATCATGTGTATTGCATTGCATGTTTGCATTAGTCATTGAATACAGTGAAAGTGAAGAGGACGTGGCGAAAGCCCTGACTCGATTAAAGTAAAAGTGAAGGGGACGTGGCGAAAGCCCGGACTCGAATATTGATAAAGTGATGGGGCGTGGCGTAAGCCCGACCTCGTATATAGTGAAGGGAACGTGGCGAAAGCCCGGTCTCGAATATTGATTGCTGCATTGTGATATATGTGAATTGCTTTGTATATATGCATCATATAAATAAACTGTTGCTACTGGGATTCTCTAGAATCTCATTCTTTCCAAATAACATTTTTAGACAGGGCAAGTGGATCGAAAAGCAAGCAAGTGGCAAAGGACGATTAGGACTGCCGGCGGTAGTCTTAGTTAAATATTTTGGTTTTTATATCGAATTGGTTATCATTTTGGATCATTGTAAATATTTTGTATAGATCATAGTACTATAGTTTTGTGTAATCCCCGGTGTGGATACTGAGATGGGCAATGATGTCCTGTATAAACCTTTGGATTAATGTTGTTATCCCGGGTGAACGTCCGGAATTGTGCTTACTCTGATATTGTATATGTAACAGACCAAACAGGCCATTTGTTATAATGAATGAAATGAATGGAAATCCTTTTGTATAGGTGTTTTACAAAGTTTTTAATTGTCCGGATTTCTCATTCGATTATTAAATGTGATTAAACACTAATCCTGGCCTGATTATCGAAGGGGGTTACAACAGCGGTGGAGGAGGTAGTGGTGGCAGCAGAGGGTGGAGGTGATAGCAATGGAAGAGGAAGTGGTTGTGGAGGTGGCGGTTGTGAAGTGATGAGGCAAGTGAAATGAGATAAGTGAAACAAAGACAAGGAAAACTAAAGGGTAAATTGGACTTTTTAGACTATGCAATGGTATGGTAATGAAGATTCATAGGGGATGAGGTATGAATGAGGATTACCAATTTTTTGGTAATCATCATTACCATGGTAAACCCTATTACCATGCTAAAGAGCAACCAAACACGCTTCTCTTGGTAATGTAATCATGATTACCATTGCAGGCATGCAATGGGGTTGAACCAAATGGGCTCTTAGTACTACCGACATATAATGGATCTCAGCATCAACTTTCAACTTCTCAAATTCTTGAGGAAAGTTATGAAGCACCATTTCGACCGCATTTAGCATTTCTTGAAGATCATCATCCTCATCATCACATATACTTGGGTCAAACTCATTAGACGGACCGATCATGGTATGCTCTCGATCAGTACGTGCATCATCTGCCTCACCATGCCTTGTCCATCATGTATATGATTGATCAATTCTATGACACACTAAACGATCTAGCAAACCAAGTAGACTAATATGCTTTCTATAACAACAAGATAAGTAAGGACACAAGATTTTGTTAGGATCATTTGTATGCTCACTTGTAAATCTAATAAATTCTTTCACCCCATCTATATATTCTCTTGAGTATCGATAAGATGACATCCACTTTAGATCCATCTTTACCTTAAACATATTTGTAAAAGTAGTTAGTTGCTTGCCTCTTGTAGTTACTAATTACTTTTATCTTTTTCCATTTGATTACAAGCTAAGAAGTTGGTAGTTTCACTGTCACCATTCATTTCTTCACTTAGCTTTCACATGAATAATAAAGACAATAATATATACTATACTTTCTTGTCTTACTTTTTATTTGTCTGACTTAATAATAATAATAATGATAATCACTATTCATTTTTCGTACTTTATATCAATTAAGTTTATGTTTGAAGGCTAATAATAATAAGGCGTCTAAATTAATTTTAAAGGATTAATGGTTACTAGATTAAAGCAAATATAATAAGGGATGCAATGGCACTTGCTGTTCCCTTCACCATTTAATTTATTTATTTATTTTTTTATATACTGAAGGGATGCGAAGGCGCTTAGACACCAAGCGTCGTAGCTTTTATATACCTTCTATGCCACTTAAGGTGAAAGTGCCATACAAGGTATACAAATTTTTCGTCCCCACCATTATCATCGTCTTTCTCCCGCGTCCTCCGGCACTCTATTTTCCAGATCTAATTGGTCCCCACTCTACCTTTCCTTATCCATTGTCCCCATATCCTCTTCTCTTTGACGGCTGGTATTGGAAGCTTCGTTGATCCCCACTTTTTTTTTCTTGTCTCCAGATGGGCATTTCTTCAAAAAATTTTGGTCACCACACTTCCGTTATAGTACAAAGCTTGGTCACCCACATGTTCTTTGCTTTGTCTCAGCTTCGTACAAGAAGTTTCCTAGTTCCTACGGTTTTTTTAAGACTTTTTCTTCTTATTGTTCTTCTTCTTTTTTTTCTTTTTTGGTAAAATTTGTAATGAATATTATATGTGTGCTCATGATTTTTTTAGGTATTTATTTGAAGTTTTAACTATCTTCTTAAAGCTTGGTCTCCCGGTTGTTTTTTTCCTCTATCTCAACCTTTTACAGAAGTTTCTAGCTTGTAAGTCTTTTAACGCTCTGACTAGTTCCATACTTCTTTAATGATTGGCAGGACACATAAGAAATCTTCAGGCAATAACTATTCTAAATTGATGACAAATCTTCACGTACCCAAATTTAAAAAGGTGCATAAAAATGTACGATTTAAGGTTCTGGTCTTAAAATAATTTTTAAGACCGGTTATAATTATAACCGATCTTAAAAATGTTAAATATACATTTTTAAATTGTTTGTGATTAGGTTTGTTACCAAAACACATCCTTGAATTGCTACCTCTAATGCCATACTTATTAAGTGTCATATGGTGTTCAGTTTGCTTCCACTTACCATGTCCTTTTGCTTTAACCTTTTACTTACCATTTCCTTTTGCTTAACCCTTCTCATTGAATTGGGAACTTGTAACATGTCATATATCCTCATGTATAATGTTTTGTTTAAAACCATCATATATATATGCATAAATGAATTCAACCATGTCATATCATACAACCAACAAGTCAATTCATCAAAATATACAAAACCCATGTTCAAACCAACAGACATGTCAAATCATGCAACCAACAATATTTGTAACAAACCAACATGTCAATTCATCAATATATACAAAACAATTCCTCAGTTTTACAAGAATTCACTGTTGTAAAAGTTCATAAATGAATTCAGCACAATAATTACGAATATGCTCAATATCTTCTTCTGAAAAGGGGTCAGCAAGTTCAAACATCTGAAACACCAAAGATAGAAAAAACATTAACTTCACTTAAAAAAATAAAAGCAATACAAAATTTTTGAAATATATATACATTTACCTCTTCAGTAAGTTCTGTCGTGTCTAGGGTAATAATATTATACATGTGCCTTAGAATATGCAACCCACACAAGTTGGACCCCGGTGGTTGCCTACGGGTCTAAAAAATAATATGATATCATTAAAACAAGTATAAAATTAAAGCATGGCTTATTATTGAATACATTCTTAAAACAAACCAATATGTAACTAACCTTTGACAAGATCCATGTAGGGTCTTTTACCTCAAGCATAGGCCTACCACAAGCAGCGTGTTGGAATCTTCGCATAGCCCTATATTATCAAAATCACAAAGGTTACTTATTTTACATAAATTCCATAAATTTTGCACACGGGCTTGCTGAGGTGGAGGGAGTATAAGAGGATGACAGAATAACTCTTCTTGCACAAAATAGCCAATTGCCAATGAACACTGAAAAAAGGGAAAACTTTTAAGTAAATATAAAATATTATGTATATTATGAAATGTAAATTTGTTTCTTACCCATGCAAATATGGAGCCAAGAAACATTCAATTGAGGTTTCACTAAGCCTGTTCGATAAGTATGTGTGTCTGATAGAAGTAGTGGTCCCTTTATCATAGAGTTGAACTGGGCATAGGAGTCCAAATTTATCGGTTTTGCAGAGTCAACCAACCGACAATGCTTGCTCCTAAATAATTCAAGCAGGGACATTAAATCAAAGTTTAACGGTGTAATTTGTAAAATATTAACTTCCAATTTGAGAAGATACTTATATCAAAAAGAGCTGGACAATCGAAATCGTAAGCTATTATAGAGAAGCTACCAGGGACATTAAATCATCCCTCTCAAGATAGCATTACGCCCCTGACTTGCCAACAACTGACTCAGTAGCCCAATTTCTTGTTGCAAAGGATGTATCATATGCCATTAGAATCACTTGGTGCATGACATTTAATGTAGGCCATGAAACATCTTGAGTGGAGGGAGGTGAGGTGGAGGTGGTGGGGATTCCTTAGCTTGATCAAAAACAAGGTTCTTTGGCCACAAGATGAAAGAGTTGATGACATCGCCCAGAACCTTGAAGTCATCAACAGGGATAAGGAGAGGTGCATTTGCAACGATCACCTCTTCAACTGCCACTCTGACTTGATCATCCTTTATTTCTTGGTGGTGGACAGTTGATCCCAAGTTGTTCATGCTCCCCCGTGCAACCAACCGTCTCAGAGGATCCTCCACACACAAGTCACAAGGCTTACCAATTTCTTTTCCAAGTCTCTTTGAAGACTGACCAATGCAACTCCCTTTAGTGCTTTGTTCAGGGTTTAGGGAATGAGCCTGGGGAGCACTGGTACGTGATTATCTTGTGCTTACATGATCATCCATTCTTCTTTAATCTTGCTGAACCTTTCTTCAAATCGTGAATCAAATGATGGTTCTGTCTCAACCCTAGCTTCCGCCCTCATAGTGGCCAATATACGCTCCATCTCCTCCCTAGTCATCATACTACTTGAGGAACGGCGTGAGGGTGCTCCAAAGTAATCCCTTATGCCTACCCCTCCTCCAATCCCCCTGAAAAGGCCGGGATGCTCAGGTTTTCCTGTAGCTATGGTTAGGATGTCATTCCTCCCATCCAACCTAAACGATCCCTTGGCTTGCTTTTTTTGAAGCTCCTCCTATAAGACACAGATGACAAATGTTAGTAATGAAATTTGTTTACTAAATAATTAACAACAACAAGTCAACAATAATACTTACAATTTTTTCACCGACTATACGAGATTGTTCACTCATATAAGACCCGCTTCTCTTTTGGTGAGCGAACAACCACTTCTTTTCGCGAAGTATCGGAGACGGTGGAGAAAGAAGAACAAAAGGATAGATTAAGCTGCTTCTTCTAATCTCTTCCATTTGGCCGCCAACAAATCTTTTTTGTCCTTCGCATACCCCCTATGAGACATTGTGTGGGGGCAATCATTCTTTCTACTACTCTCTTGGGCCTTTTTCCTTTTTTCCTGTAAATAAGAAATCAAAATTAAGTCATTGTAAATCAATAAAGACAATTCATAATTCATAAGCAAATCAATTGCAAAATAAGTCAACTCACCAATGCTTCTGGAGTAGTCTGAAGCCGTCTAAATTCTTGCCAAGTCTGTTCGTCAATAAAAGAATACTGATCGCACGGATTAGGAAGAGTCTGACCTTCTTCCACCTTGATATGTACGTAATTGTTGGCTAGACTTGTCTTAAACTTCTTCCAATATTTATCACAATACGTCATTGTCTTGTCATACAAGACTTCACTCTCAGGAATGTCGTAAGTGAGCTAGATAGTTTCTCAAATATGTCACTTCACACCTTTATCCATATTTCTCTACTGCTCTCTCAAGATACTAGGCTTATTGTTTGCTAGGAGGCCAAAAAAACTCCTATACCTTTGGGCATTAGACCCGATTGGTTTCCAATAACTATCAAACTCAATCAGAATCTTTTCCCCGATATTTCGATTGAGAGGAATGTCTCTCAATCTGGTGGCTCTCCTACCCCTTCGTCTAGGCCAGTTACTTGACTCACTGTATTCTTGGCTAGGAGCATTACTAGGCTTGCTTTGATTTGGATTAGTTGGATCGGGAGTACCCTCACTAGGATGACATATTGTCTAAAAACACTTTAAGGACACTATTTAAGGATAGTTAGTGATGGTTTAAGGAAATTTTACTACACAACACTATCTACAAAGGCATCATTTAAAAGCAATTCCCAAGTTATACAAACATGAACAAATAATTAATTGCAATGCACAAGTTGAACATACATGCAAAAGGAGTTAATGTCTGTTATGGAATGTATAAGGGTAGCTTGATAGGGACCTAAGTGAATAAACTAGATTAGTCTAAATAAGGACTTAAGTGCAAACTCATATAATTGGATAGTTATTAGTGAATAATGTGCAAGGAAGTTAGTAGCTGTTGGGAGAGTCGGCTATTATGTTATAAATAGCCTATGCACCCTCCATTGTATCAGTTTTGACCTGAGTTGTTCATTGAGTGATATTCTAAAAGAACATTTCTCTTCTATACTCTCCTCTGTTTCCCTTACTGTCTGTTCTTCTCTCTTTCTCTCTTTCTCTCTTTCTGATTTCTTATTAGGTCAAAACTGATACAATTATGTGAGTTTGCACTTAAGTCCTTATTTAGACTAATCTAGTTTATTCACTTAGATCCCTATCAAGCTACCCTTATACATTCCATAACAATGTCAGCACAAGTTGAACAAAGTTGAATATAAATGCATTATGAGGCAGACTCAGAAGCAAAAATAGGAGGCAATTTTGAACAAGTTGAACAAACATAAATGCATTAGGAGGCGGACTCAGAAGCAACACCAAAGTTCATATCAAGCAATATCAGCACTACCTTATCTAGAGTTTTACTATATTGAACATGCAAAAATACAAAACCAACATCGAACCCCTCTCATACACAACTAAAATAAACCTAAGTCCACAGAAGCATAAGGACATTAACCTCAGACATACATGCATTATGTAAAACTCTTCAGAATAATTAACGGTACCTTCAAACTTTTCTTGAAGATCCTCTTCTTTCTCTGGATTTGAACAGTCTTTGGCCACTTTACGAATCGAGTAAGGTCTCTCTTAGGAGGTAATGGACGCTTCTAAAAAGTGGGTTGACGACTTGCTGCAAGAATCAAACAAAGAAAATGGAGATTTCAATGAAATACCTAAAAATGAAACCATTTATCTAATTGAATGCCTGGCAACTGTAATACAAACCTGACAATAAAAATGAGGTTGAGAAAGAAACCAATTGGAGGGAACAAACGACGATAGCCTTACGACAACGTATTCAACTGTAAATCTCCGTTGATGGAGGCGAAGTTAAGGACGGAGGAGAGAAGAGGAAAGGAGGAGCTGCCACGAACAGACGCAGAGGTTTCGTCGTTGTGCTTGAGTCTCAAATTTCAACGTTAAAATTAGGCTTGTTTTGAAATCCAGGTCAATTTTAAGACCGGTTGTAATTAACAACCGGTCTTAAAAGTAATATTTAAGACCGGTTTTAATTAGAAACTGGTCTTAAAATTAATTTTTAAGACCGGTTATTAATAAATAACGGGTCTTAAAAATAGAAACTTTTTAAGACCGGTTATTATTTAATAACCGGTCTTAAATTTTTAATATTTAAGACCGGTTTTCATTTATAGTTGGCCTTAAAAATAATAACGATTTTATTTTTTTAATGGTCTTTAATTCATATAATATTTTCTAGATGGGTATATTTACAACTGGTCTAGAAAATATATTACATGTATTTATTTTTTAATTGTATATATTTTAAGACCAGTTTTTATTATAACCGATTTTAAAATTATTTTTAAGACCGGTTTTAAATATAACCGGTCTTAAAGGTATTTTTAAGACCGGTTATATATATAACCGGTCTTAATATTTCATCATAATTACAAAAATGCCACCAGTCATATTTTTAAGACCTTATCCGATATAACTGGTCTAAATGTTCCAATCTAAAAACCCTTTTCTGTACTAGTGTTTGGGGAACTCGTGAGAGTCACCAGTTGCATGGTTTAAGATTCAGACCATGCGTTCAGTCTATAAGGAATATAAATTGATATTGTTACTTTTGATTATTATATCTGTTTGTTACTCCCACTTGACCCCTATAAGTGGCGCCGCCGACAAGTATTATGAGTAATGATAATGTTCTGAGACATTGGCCTCATCTCATTACTCTCACTTTATTTTTAAGTGAGAGCTCGAGGGGAGGTACGGTTCGGAGAAGGCACCTTATGCTTAAGGCTACTGTGTCGAGTAGCCTATGGTTACATGTTTAATTCTATTTTATTGCCACTTAGGAAATCCATTTGTTGTTATGTTGCATCGTACTTATTTCTAAATATTTGCTTGAGTATTTTTAGTTGAAAGCCGGAGGCACAGGACTCATTTATGAACTCTTATGAGTTGTTAGTTGGGACTTCGTAGTGTATGGCTGGAAGCCTACGCATTTATTCATTTTATTGAGATATGCATTAGGTACTTTTTTTATGAGTTAGAATAATACCTTTTTCTTATAGTAATTAATTCTTGATTGAGTTAACTATATAGGATGAGTGCATAATATATCTTCTGTATGTGTTTGTATGAACATTACTACAAAATATGGATTTAGCGGTGCCATTCTTATGTCACTTCTTCAAACAAACACAGGAGGAGACTTCTTATTTTTTTTTTTAAAAAAAATACATCTGACAGCTACAGTGCTTGAGCAAGAAAGCGCCATAGTTGCTTAATACATTGTATGGTGCTTGCCTAAGAAAGCTCCATACAAGGAGTTATTTTAAAAAAAAAAATTAATCCCTTTACTACTAGTAAAACAAATGTGTGGCAACTACAGAATAATAGAAATTTTGTAAGTGTTAAAGTTCCATTACTAGATAAGATGTTTTTTAAGAAAATTTGTCTATACTAAAAAAACAAAAATAAAATTTAAAAATCGGTTTAGAAGCCAAAATATAGAGATAAATTATCCCTATAATTTTTTTTTTTAATTTTCTTTTAATAAAAGACCTTGGACAACGCTTCATAAAGAAGGGTTGTCCAAGATGTAGTCTTGGATGACGCTTGAAGAACAAGTGCCATGTAAGGCTAAGCCTTGGCCGGCGCTTGTTCTCCAAGCGTTGTCCAAGGAATTGAATTAATTGGTACCTTGGATGGCGCTTGTTTTACAAGCGCAGTCCAAGACCCACATCACACAGGTGCCTTGAATTATCAAGGCACCACACTGAATAATCAAGGCACCTGTGTGGTGCCTTGAGGTGTGTTGATAATAATTCAAGGCACCATAATGCCTTGAATTAACAAGCGCCGTCCAAGGCCCCTTTTAATATATATATATAAGGCACCATGTCTTGATATTTTAAGGTGTTTTAGACGGCATTTGGAAATCAACTGCCGTTTAAGGCTCAGTTTTAGACAGTCTTGTTAATCAAGTGCCGTCTAAGACTTATTTTTTTTAAGAAAAAAATGGCTATCATTTTTTTTAAATTGAAAAGCTTTAGCACTTTGAAAAAAAAGTGTTGTAGCTTCTACCTTTTTTTTAAATTGACCAATGTTTTTTTTAAATTGAGAAGCTTCAATATTTTGACAAAAAGTGCCATAGCTTCTTTCACCTTATAATTTAATTTCCATACCGCGCCATTTTCATTTTCATCTTCCTGCTTTCTCTCTAGCTCCCTCATTTCCCAGAACTCGGTTGCTGTAGGAAGCTTCATCTCCCATGTGTTTTTTTTCTTGTCTCGGCCTCCTTCAGAAGCTCCCTAGCCTGCAAGTGTTTTTATTTTTTCAACATTTGGTTCACATTTTATTTTAGTTAAAATTTGTCATGAATCTTATATGTGTGCTCATATTTTTTTTTCAAACATTTATTTGAAGCATCAACTCTATCTTCTTGAACTTCTTATACATTGTAAGTTTTTTAATTTGTGAGCTTACAAATATAATAATACTTAGTTTAATCCTCCGTAGAAGTAACATGTATGGTTCAAGTTTAAGCAACTTAAATGCTGGAGTTATTTTATGTTTGATACATGAAGGCGCAATATTGCAAAATATACGTGCTATGTTATTTCATTTTGCTATGTATTGTATTGTAATTTGCCGTAGATTGTGCATTTTAGATTGTAAATGGAGGTTTTCATCAGGAAAATAAAATAATTATGAAAAATTATTGTTTAAAAGAAATAAAAAAACTTCTTACGGTGCTTCTCCAGGAAAGCGCCATAGGAAGTCATATAATTATTATTTTTTAAATAAAAGACTTCCTATGGCGGCACTTCTTTAGAGAAGTGTCGTAGGAAGTCATAATTTTTTTTAAAAAAATAAAGACTTCCTACGGCACTTCTCCAAGAAAGCGCCGTTGGAAGTCATCTCACGTCCTACGACACTTCTCCAGGGAAGCACCGTAGGAAGTTATATTTTAAAAAAATAATAATAATCAAGCTATGATGCTTCTATATATTCAAGAAGCATCATAGCTTGTTTTAATAGCGTTGGAAGCTACAGCGCTTCCCAAGCGCCATAGTATTCTTTAAATTAAGCGCTATAACTTGTGTTTTTTGTGGTAGTGGAACCTTTTAATTAGCCATGATAGACTATGCATGAACATTTATCTTCTATCATGGTTAGTATCTAAAAGAGTGACATCATGAAATTTATAACCTTGATAGTCGAGTAAGGTTGGGTCGATAGTATCTAAAAGAGTGAGATCACAAAATTTATAACATAGATAGTTGTGTATGGTTGGGTTAAAAAACGTATACATACATTTTTGCACCTTAACCCTTAAATATATTACCCAATAAAAATATGTTATATGTAATGTCACTATTAGAAAAAAAATGCCTTTTATGAAGGTTAATATCTACCATATATAACAGTTCCAAACCATCATTTATGTGTGCGCTATATATGCTTGACACGGATACATAACTATTTTGAACATTGATTTATTCAAAATCTATTATATTGGTTCTAATATAACACCTATTATGCATTAAGGAATGGTAAGGCTATGCTATGCATAATGTTGTAATGATAATAAAACGGTCTCAGGTAAACAACCGTTATAAACTCTATAACATACATTATGGTGCTTTTGCAATAACCATTATATAAAGTATAAACTTACATAATGGCCTTTATATTGCAACTGTTATTTATTTGCTATAAATGCTAATGGGTTTAATGAAACAACCGCCATATATACTTTATACATAAAAAACGGTTTTCATGTAAGAACTGTTAATTTTTTCGGCAATTTTTCTAAAAAATGTGATTTTCCTTTTGATATCTCCATGCATGCATACAAACAACATTGTACACAAATTTGTGTATATATATTTAAAGTCATTCATTTATTTTTAAAATTCTAGTTTTCTTTTTTGTTTTTAATATTTCTGCATTTCATGTTCATACATATGCATTAATGACTCTTTGTCAGTCCTTACTTCTCTATTCTTTCATCTTCTCCCTTCCCCTTTTGATCCTTTTGGGGTCTCTCCCCTCTCTTGGTATCAGAGCCTGATGGGGAAGTAGGGATGTATTAGATAGGGATGAAATAATGACCATTTCAAAGTTTAGTATGAATATTACTTGGATAAGTGTGCTTTGTGGTTGACACTTTACCTGATCTTCCACATCAGAAAATGTTAATATAAAGATGATATCCTGCTTAATATTGTTGTTCTCTAATAGCACGTATACTAAGTATAGAAGTAATAACATATGAACTTCATTCGTATATTTCAAGGCTATGGCTAGTAAGTCCCGAAGAGTGGAAGGGCAGTTATGTCGATAGTCAGCTTGAATGTTCATATGATATTATCATATACTGCTCCAAACATTGGCTAAGAAACAACAATATTGGTAGATCTTTATATGGACATACATGGTAATATTGATAATAGCTTCAGGAAAGATACCTGAGTTTCATCGTATCTAGCATATTTCTATGGAACCAGATGGTAATGATATTTGGAAAAGGGAGATTTAAATTATTATGTTTAAATCTTTTTTATCTCGTTCTCACTCCAACCGCTCTTTTTCTTCTGCTCCATCTACATCTTCTGCACCTTCTCTAAACCCAAAAGAAACAATTCCTAACCAAAACAGAGGAAGTCCTTCCTCGTCAAAAGATATTTTTAAAAATCAAATTCATTTTGAAGATATGGACAAAAATTTCAGTGACTGGACCATTCCAGATATTGATCAAAATGAGCTGTATTTTCAACCCAATAAAAAATTCTTTTAGACCTCTGATTTTATTATTAGAATTATAGAGGAAGTAATTCCTCTTAATTCAGGGATAGATGATATCACGTTCTTGTCTGAAGAATCAATTAAAAAGCACCAAAAGAAATAAAAATTTCTTCATATAGGTTGTGTCCAAGTAGCCTTAAAACCATTAATTAATGTAGGATTAAATGCCGCCACATTAATTTGTGGTAGGGATTCAAGACACAATAAATTTAATGATTCCCTTCTAGGAACGGTTGCAGTAGGCCTTCATAACGGGCCAATTTATTTCAATTGTTTTCCAGATCTAACTATTTACCTGCATGATGGACCCATCATGGATACTCTCAGGTTAAACATAAAATTACATGGGCTTGACATAAAGTGTGATGTTTTACCCTTAGCTTTAATCCATAGGGTAAAATATAAAGTTATGAATTCTTGTGTCTCTTTGGTTAAGATGCACAAGAACATTAATGAAACATGTCTATTCCTGACAGATGCTACTCAAGCAAATGTCATGGTTCCCAAAACAATCAAATGGGATGAAATATCCCTTCCAGATGATTGGCTTTTAGAAAAGGTAGTCCCCTTCGTATGAAAAACAACACCTAATTTTTGGAAAATTAGCTAATCTAAATTAGGAAATGTAAGAATCTCTTTCGATAGAAGAAGATCCTTTAGTGTTTCCAGGTCACCTTCTATCGTAGAAAGTTTAGGACTACTTTAGATCAGCCGTATAGACTTTCTAGTAGTTCCTCAACTGGAACAAAAGAACCATCAAATCCTCCTTCTGTTATACACTTACAAGAATAGATACATCATCTAGCATTGTAAGACCTGTATACCAAAAGGAAGAACAAGAAGAGGAGGTCCAAACTAACTAGTCTCCAACCTATTCCGATATGATACGTGTCAAACAGAAACAATTTCAGTTCGATAAAAAGTTTCTTTAAAAGGATTTTTGTGCTAACTATAACAAAGAAAAAGGAGAATGGTTTCTCAAAAAATATGACACTAAAATTGAAAGAGAACCTATTCAAGAAAGTCTTTACAAAATGCTTGAAAAATTCAAGATCCATATTCCGTTCTTTATATGGTTTGATGCCTACGTCGAGGAACAGAATATTAAGGATTATCCTTTCAAAACTGTCAAAGAGGTCAACACCTCGTGGACAATAAAACATGGAGAAAAGGTTGAGTCTAACCGTCCTCCAAAACAATCTTATGAAATTTCTGGTGTTAAAATTGGGGAAACTCCTGTCATAGCTTTGCCTTTTAAAACTAAAGACCTTTCCATAAACAAAAATTCAAAAGATATTCAAAATCTTATTAAACAAAATAATTATACCAATTTATATCTCCAAACCACCTTAGGAGAACAAATAATGAAAAAGCAAGTAAAAATTTCCTTGCCTAGTAGTGTTACCCTTAGTGTTACTGATAAGCAACCAATATTGAAACCTTACTCCATCCCAAAAAATGTTGTAAGTAGTATTAAAAAGAAAAGTATTCAGCAAAGAGCCGAAGAGGAATTAAGGAAACTTGTGGTTCCTAAAACTCCTCAACCAAAATCTGAATTGAAGAAACTTGCAATAGCCCAAACTGCTTCTTCTTCAACAATTAATGTCTTAGATAAAAATAGTCGAGCTAGTAGTAGTGAAGACTATTCTGAGAAAGATAAAAAAATTGGTTAACTTAGTTAACACTATGAATTGGAAAAATCCAACAAAATTATATTATCCTAGGGCTACTCCTCCAGATTTAGCTCTTGAAGAAAGAGATGCTGTTTTTAAACAGTTCAATGCAAATAACATCTATGTTTGAAATATAGATGGAAAATTTATGACTAATATTCTACAAACTCTCCAACAAATGACGATGGTTAGTAATGCTTACTCAATATATAACAACTGTCAAGAGGATGTCATAGTTCATATATTGATCTCTGGCTTTACTGGACAACTCAGATGTTGGTAGGATTATTGTCTCACAAATGAACAAAAGGCCTAAATCCTTTCGGCCATCAAAATATCTAATGATGGAACTCCGATCACTAGCAATGGTGAGTCGGTGCTGACTTTGCTAACTCTCTCATAGTTAACATAGTTGAGCACTTTATTGGAGATCCTTCCCTTTGGAGAGATAAATATGCAAATCTTCTGTTCAATCTTAGGTGTAAAACCTTGTCATATTTCAGGCAGTATAAGGATACTTTTATGACTCTAGTCCTTACTAGAAAAGATGGTAACCATCCTCTCTGGAAAGAAGAATTCCTTGTTGGTCTTCCTTCTTCATTAAAAGATAAGATTAGGGAAAAAATTAGAAACCAAACTGGTGATGGTCAGATCCATTATGAAAATTTAACTTATGCACAGATCGTCGCAATTGCCCATCAATTTGCCACAGAAAAAGCCCTCAATAGAAAATACTTAGGATCTTTTTGTGAGCAATTTGGTCTTCCTGCCTGTAAAAGGTCTAAACCTAAACACATACAAGAAAACAAAGAACATAAAAAACACCAGGCCAAGAAATATTGAAAGAAAACCTGAAAAAGCCTAAGATCAGCCATCCTAGAAAATTAGAAAATGAGTTTAAATCTAAAACTCCAATTGATCTCCTTAAAGGAAAAATTGTTTGTTTCCGATGTGGAAAAGGAAGCCACATGGAAAAATATTGTAAGCTTAATAAAAGAATTAACGCCTTAAAAATTGAAGAACCAATTCTTCAACAATTAAATGATCTGTTGATATTTCATTTTCCTCTGAAGAAGAAAATCTTTAGATTAATGTTTTGGAACATGAAGAAGATATACTTTTCGAAGTAATAAATTCTCTTCCAAATAATGAAGATAAATTCAAGTACTTTAACAAAATAGAGAAGCTTCAGCTTCATCTTCAAAATCTTTTTAGAAGCAAAATCAACTAAATACAAAATATGATTTCACTGAAATAGTGAAAAGATTTCAGAGCAATCCAAAACCAGTCACGATTTTAGACCTCCAAAAAGAGATAAATGCTTTAAAAGAAGAGATAAGAGAATTGAAAAATGCTCAAAATTTCCACTCTCTTATTTTAAATCAAATCCAAATGGTAGAAAGTTCTGATAAAGGTAAGGAAGAGAAAGAAGATGCTGAAGATATAGATCAAGGCTTCTCTGTTCCTTTCTTAAATCTTATATCAAAAGTTTCAATCCAAAAATGGCATGTCCAGATCAAAATTATTGTTGCAAATAGTTTTGTTCTGGAAACTATTGCCTTGTTTGATACTGATGCAGCTTTAAGTTGTATAAGAGAATGTCTAATTCTAACCAAATTTTATGAGAAAACTACAGAAAGTCTCTATGGACCTAATAAATCTCTATTAGATATCAACTATAAACTAACCAGTACTGTAGTTGAAAACAACGGTTTCAAAATTAGAACTCCTTTTATTTTAGCAAAAGCCTTGTCTCAAGATGTGATTCTATGAGTATTGCTCATAGATCAATTAATACTTTATAAGGTATCAAAAGAAGGAGTAGAATCCCAAATAATGGGAAAAACAATTTCCTTCAAATTTATTCATCCTCCTTATACCAAATTCATCAATAAGGTTGAATATAAAGAAAATCATATCAATTTTCTAAAAGAAGTTTCCTATAAGATTATTGATACTTAATTAGGAAAACCTTTTCTAAAAGAGAGAATTCAAAGTGTTTTGGAAAATATTCAAAACACAATCTGTTCTGATCTTCCTAATACTTTATGGGAAAGAAACAGACATGTAGTCGATCTCCCTTATGAGAAAAACTTCAATAAAAGAGCTATTGCTACTAAAGCTTGCCCAATTGAGATGAACAAGGAACTCCTGGAACACTATCAAAATGAAATTAAGCATTTACTTTCAAAAATATTAATCTGCAAAAGCCAAAGCCCATGGTCTTGTGTAGCTTTTTATGTCAATAAAAATGCTGAACTTGAACGAGGCACTCTAAGGTTTGTAATCAACTACAAGTGTTAGATCCCAAGTTTTGATGATAACAAAAGGTAATTAGATGCAAAATATGGTTTTATAAGTCTAAAGAATGATTACAAAGTTACCAAATGCATATGGTAAAGTTTTGTAATGTCTGCTGTCTGATTTAATTGATGCACTCGAGTAACAGAGCTAGCACTCGGGCAGATGCGAGTGTTAAATAGAAAGTGTTTGCCCGAGAGCAAATTACTGTCAATTTTACTTATACACTCGAGCACTGGAGATAACACTCGAGCATCAGGCTCTTTCTCACTCGAGCACATGTAAGTGTTGGACAAGAAGTGTTTGGCCGAGAGCAATTACTGTCATTCTTAACTGATGCACTCGAGCATGAAGCTGGTTTGCACTCGAGCACTAGCGAGTGAGGGACCGCAAGTGGTTGGCCGAGAGTCATGAAGATCAGAGAAGCACAAGTATACCCTAGTGAGACTTCATATGCCCGAGTGACACATCAGCACTCACGAGTGTGAAACACAACTCTCTCAAATCTTGATGCAAGTGCTAATAACAAGAGTATATTACATGAGAATATTCTTTTCACTCAAACATGAATATGTGTGCTTGAGTGAGGGCCCATATAACCTACGAGTGCAAAATCACACTCTTGCTAAAATGGTATGGGAGTGTTGTCCAGAGACGGGTCTCTTAGTGTAAAGAACAAGGACACTCGAGCAGAAGGAGTTGTACTCGAGTGAACCCCCACATCACTCACGAGTGAGAAAATGAACTCTCTGAAATCATGTGGAAGTGCAAGTGTAAAACTGAAGAACAAGGAGAAAATATGCTTTTTCACTCGAGTGAACCCCCTCCATGCTCGAGTGATACTCTGCCAGAAGACAAAATGCACCAGTCTTACAGCGTTCAATCCGAATATGGTTTAATAATATTTATTTATCTTATTATCACTTATTATTATTTAACATCATTTTGAATGTATTATAAGTGTGATACAGGAGGATGAATGTTTGAAATAAACAAACGCGAAGGAAGTCAAACAACGGCGGACAACATCATTACAAGCACGTACCTACCGCGTTCAAAGATTCAAACTTACGCATGATGTTCCACAGTAACATGCCCCACTCCACAATGATAATCATTCAAACGGGCAAAATCGAACGTCTATAAATACAGAGTTCCAGAGATCGTCAAAAATAATGAAGCACAAGAATTCACATAAGCAAATTCACAAGTCTCTGTTATTCATAATTTTCTCTGTATTCATATTGTTCTTCAGTGTTTATCATACTTGCTCTGTAAGAGAGTCTATATATACTTCAAATTCTATTTTCATTTGATCTCAAGGTATTGGGACCTTGAGAGGGTAGATATCCTTATAAGAGAAGCAGTTGAGAGAATTCCTAGTAAAACCTTCCACTCATAAGACTTATAAGATACAAGCAGTAGAGAACATTGCTGCTCGTAAGACTTACAGTGGTGTAAGTGGGAGAGAACGTTGGTGCTCATAAGACTTGTATGCGTAAGCAAGTGAGAAAGGTCATAGGTTGTTTTTCTACGCGTAAGACTTGTCGTAAGGGGGAGAGAAATTTCTTAGTGTGAGAATATTTCTGCTCGTAGTCCATTCGAGGATAATTGTTGTTTTGTGGCATTCTAAGAGCCCATTGAATCTTGGAAGCATAGTGAAAATCTTAGTAGGTCTTGATCTCTGAGGACTGGACGTAGGCCTGGTTTTTAGGCCGAACCAGTATAACACTTTGTGTACTAATCCTCTCAATTCTACTCTATGTACAACTTCTATCATATCAATGCATCAAACAAAAAATTTATCACATCACCCCCCTCTTGGGAGAAGCTTGCCTCTTTCATTTGGTATCAGAGTAAGGTCTTCTCTGAAGAGCCTAACAGCTTGAGAAGGATCCGATAAATGACAACAATGGGTGAAAACATTCTTCCAGACAGAGCTTCAATCACTAGACCTCCTGGTTTTGCTGGAGAATATTTTTTGTTCTGGAAAGCTAAGTTCAGAGTGTTCGTGATGGCTAACGAGTACGGTTTATGGAATGTAATACAAGATGGTGACTATGTTCCAATGAAGAAAATTGAAGATAGAGTCGTTAAGAAGATCCCAGAGGAGTTTGACGAAGATGATAAAAGGTTAGTAACGTTAAATAGTAAAGTTATTTTAATGATACAGAGTGCTCTCAGTCAAAAGGAATATTTTCGAATATGCACTCTACTAACTGCCAAAGATATGTGGGATGCTCTGGAAATCGCTCAAGAAGGTACATCCAAAATCAAAGAAAATAGAGTCAATACTCTAATTACAGAGTATGATCTATTTTGTATGAAACCTGGAGAAGGAATATCAGAATTTGAACTCAGGTACACTCATCTTGTTAATCAACTATCTGCACCTGGAAAATCTTTTGACCAAAATTCCCAAGTAAGAAAGATTCTTAATATTCTTACGAAAGAATGGGAAGTGAAGGTGACAACTATCGAAGACGCTAAAGGAGAGTCAATGAGATTCGTAGCTGCTCTCTTTGGTAGTCTTTCTGAGTATGAAGGAAAGTTGAGATTCAAGAAGGAACTAGAAGAGTTTGATGATAAAAAGAAAAAGGGAGTTGCACTTAAGGCTATTAAGGAAGAAGAATCTTCCAAAAATGAAGATGTTCCTAATGATGATGATATGGGAATGATCGTGAGAAAATTCAAGAAATTCTATAGAAGATGTCAAAAGAACTTTAAAAATTATCAAGGTGGACCAAGCAAGAAAGAAAATAAAGAGCAACAGATAGTATGCTATGAATGTGGGAAGCCTGGACACATCAAATCCGAATGCTTCAGAAACAAAGACAAAAAGAAGCAGAGAAAGAAAGCACACATATAATCTATCTGGGGTGATAGTTCATCAGATGAAGAAAGTGACAATGACGAAGTAGCAAATCTATGCTTGGTAGCCAAAGAAGAAGAATCAGATTCTGAGGTAAGTGATTCTGAACCTACTTATGATGAATTGTTATCTGAATATAATGGATTGCATATAGAATTCATCAAGGTAGCTAAAGAAATGGTTAGTTATAAGAAGAAAGTAAAGGAATTAGAAAATACTGTCATATCATCGTGTGAAGTATGTGAGGAGAAAGATAAGAAAATAAGATATTTAACAAAAACTGTGGAAAAATTTACTAAGGGAAGTAAAACTCTTAAAGTTATTCTAAATTCTCAGAAAGTTTCCTTTGATAAATCTGGAATTGGATATAGGTTCGATCATGATAAGAATAGAGGAATTAAGAAGAATAGCAGTAGAACTTATCTTAAATATTTCAGGAATTCTGTGCATACATCAAATCCATTCACATCATGTAGCTATTGTAATAGGAAAGGACATTATTCTTCACCATGTTATTTTAAGAAAAGGACAAGTTATTGGCACGTATAAATGGGTTCCGAAAGAGACACATGTATTACATACTAACCACAAAGGACCCAAGAAAGTGTGGGTATCTAAAACTTGATCACCTTACTCTAGGTATGTCTCAAAGCATCACGAGCAAACAAGTGGTATATTGATAGTGGATGTTCGAGACACATGACTGGTGACAAAAATAAGTTCACCATGCTGGAAACCAGAGAAGGAGGAAAGGTAACATTTGGAGGTAATCAATCTGGACGTATTGCTGGAATTGGTGAAGTGGGAAAATCCGATGGTGTTCAAATCAACGAGGTATACTACGTTGAAGGATTATGTCACAACCTCTTGAGTGTAAGTCAAAGCACTGACAAAGATAACTGGGTGATCTTTGATTCAAAAGAATGTTTGATAGTAAACAACAAAGATCTGCCGCTTAACAAAGAATCTATCAAGGCAAAGATCCGAGCTCAAAGGGACGGTAACTGTTATACTATGGATTTAAATTCAAATTCTTTTGAAAAATTGTTTTCTTAGCAGATCAGAGGAAAGTTGGTTATGGCATAAGCGTCTGGCTCATGTTAATATGAACCAACTTGACAAACTGATTAGAAAAGATTTAGTTGTTAGTCTTCCTAAACTAAATTCAAAGATAACATGATTTGTGAAGCATGTCAAAAAGGCAAACAAACTAAATCTTCATTCAAAATAAAGTATGAGATTTCTACTTTCAAACCTTTGCAATTACTTCATATGGATTTGGTAGGTCTAGCAAGAGTAAAAAGTTTTGGAGGAAATCTATATACTTTAGTAATTGTCGATGATTTTACAAGATTTACATGGACTATATTTATTACTCCAAAAGATGAAATATTTTTCGAATTTATTGCGTTTGCTAAAAAGGTCCAAAATGAGAAAGGTATTTCTATTGTTTCTATTAGGACAGACCATGGTGGAAAATTTGATAATAAACTCTTTGAAGACTACTGCAACAACGAAGGAATAGATCACAACTTCTCTGCACCTAGAACACCCCAACAAAATGGAGTAGTAGAAAGAAAAAACAGAGTCCTCACATAAATGGCGAGAGCAATACTTAATGAAAAAGAAATGTCACAAGTGTTCTGGGCAGATTCAATGAGTAATGCATGCTACATTTCAATTCAAGCATATATTCGCAAGTCACTTGGAAAGACGCCATATGAACTCTACAAAGGAAGAAAGCCAAATCTTGCTCATCTACACATCTTCGGATGCAAGTGCTTCATTCACAACAATGGTAAAGAAAACTTAGGTAAATTTGATTCAAAGTCTGACGAAGGTTTATTTCTAGGATATTCTAATAGAAGTAAAGCTTATAGAGTTTTTAATAAAAGAACATGTACAATTGAAGAATCTATTCATGTTGTGTTTGATGAACTTGATTCTCAGACAAAACATATTGATGAAGAAGAAATGGATTTGATAAAGAAAAAAAACTATTTTAAAACAAAATGATTTTGAAACAAATGATTTTCAAAATATAGAAGATGTAGATGATCATGCTCAACCAAAAGCATGGAGACATAATAAATATCATCCAATTGATCAAGTAATTGGAGATATTCATGAAGGTGTCAAAACCAAAAATAGAATTCTCAATGACGTAACTTTCTCTACTTTTATTTCTGAAATTGAACCTTCTAATGTGGAAGAAGCTTTATCTGAAAATGATTGGTTGATTATTATGCAAGAAAAATTAAATCAATTCCAAAGAAATCAAGTTTGGGATTTGGTTCCTCGACCTAAAGATCATACGGTTATAGGGACCAAATGGGTTTTCAAAAACAAACTTGTTGAATTAGCAATCATTATGAGAAACAAAGCAAGATTGGTGGCCAAAGGCTATAATCAAGAAGAATGTATTGATTATGAGGAAACATATGCTCCAGTGGCAAGATTGGAAGCAATACGAGTACTCTTAGCTTTTGCTTGCATTAAAGGCTTTAAACTTTATCAAATGGATGTGAAAAGTTCTTTTCTAAGTGGTTATATTATGGAAGAAGTATATGTAGAACAACCTCCTGGTTTTGAAGATGAAACAAAGCCTGATCATGTTTTCAAACTTAAGAAAGCTTTATATGGTTTGAAACAAGCACCTAGAGCTTGGTATGAAAGACTAAGCAAGTTTCTTCTTGATCAAAATTTTGTCAAAGGAAAAGTAGATACAACTCTATTCATCAAACATAACAAAGATGATATTCTAATTGTTCAAATTTATGTTGATGATATTATTTTCAGTGCTACTATCGAATCTATGTGTCAAGAATTTTTTAAGATTATGCAGGGTGAGTTTGAGATGTCCATGATGGGAGAATTGAACTTCTTTCTTGGACTTCAAATCAAGCAAAAGAAGAATGGTATATTTGTGTCTCAAACAAAGTATTTGAAAGAGTTGTTGAAGAAATATGGATTAGATAATGCTAATGGAGCTGATACTCCAATGAGTTCTACAACTTTGTTGGATGCTGATGTAAAAGGTACTAGCTTCAACATTACTAAATATAGAGGAATGATTGGTTCATTACTCTATCTTACAGCAAGCAGGCCAGATATTCAGTTCAGTGTTGGAATGTGTGCGAGGTATCAATCCGCTCCTAAGGTATCACATACAGAGATAGTGAAAAGAATCTTCAAATATCTAGGAGACACTTCAGAACTTGGCTTATGGTATCCTAAAAGAGGAAACGAGTATTTAATGGCATATTCAGATTCAGATCATGGAGGATATAAAACTGACAGAAAAAGTACTAGTGGTCAATGTCATTCCTTGGAGGCTCTCTGGTATCATGGTTCAGCAAAGAGCAGAACACAGTTTCATTATCCTCAACTGAAGCTGAATATATAGCTGTAGCAAGTTGTTGCTCTCAAGTATTATAGTTGAAACAACAACTTCAAGATTTGGGGATATACTTAAATAAGATTTCAATTTATTGTGACAACACTAGCTCCATAAGCTTAACAAAGAATCCTGTGCAACATTCAAGGACCAAACACATAGACATCCGACATCACTTCATTCAAGATCACGTGCAAAAGAAGGATGTCAAAGTAGAATTCATACCAACACACCTTCAACTTGTTGACATATTCACAAAGCCAATAGCTAAAGATCAATTCCTATATATTCGAAGAGAATTGGGAATGGTTAATCCCAATGAGTTGTAAGTTTTCTTGTTAATTATTTTAATTAAACGAATTTTTTATGATAACCATACTAAATTTGGCATCAAAGCATTAGAAATTGTTTTTGCAGGTCTGTCACTCGAGCACAGGAAGTGTCACTCGAGTGACAAGCTCATGCTCACTCGAGTCAGTCAACCTTGCTCGAGCACAGAACTATTGAAAATACTCTGTTTCTAAGCATGTAAAATAGGGGTTAACAGAGAAGATAAAAATACCAAGAGACTATCTGAAGTGTAACAGTTAAAATTGATCTCACTCGGGTGAGAGAGATCCTCACTCGAGCATGGTATGAACATGCTTGAAGTGAAGAAAGAGCACTCGAGCAGAAAGGAAGAAATTCTTACAAGTGCCTACTCAAAGCATGGTTACTCAAATGATTTTGTTGGATTTGAGTACAAAGATGAAATATATAGCAAGAAATCTTTAAACTAGGTACGCTTTTACATGTTTTATCAAAATTGTTTGAATTTTACTCGAGCACAGTATGATCACACTCAAGCACAGTATGAATATCAGTCGAGCACTAGGGTTATTGCTCGAGTGTTACAACTTATATCAGTTACACGATAGCTCAGATCGTCGCACTTCCTGCTCTCACTCGAAGCATTGCGTCACTCGAAGGTCACCTCTCTTCACCTCCAACCGTTACCCATTGATCAAACATCTCCTCTTGCCTCAAATCACCATTACAACTCTTCAATATTCTTTATAAGGTGAGATTTAACCTCAGAGTCTCTCATTCGGTGCCCAAACTCTCTGAAATATTCTCACTTATCTTCAATAAATCTATTATTCTTATTCTTTTCATTTTGTTTCTAAATGGCTAGAACTAATATTCCTGTTATTGCTCAAAGATCTCATTCACCCTCTCCCACTCATTCTGCAGCTAGTTCTTCAGGAACTCTGGTATCAACACCTTCATCTCCTATAATGTCTTCTTCACCTACACCCCCTCCTAAACCCAAAACCAAAAAGAGAACTCCAGCCAAGAAACCTCATCCTAAGCCTTAAATAGCCAAGAAGGATCAACCTCCGCAAAAGAAATCAAAGGGTGTAGTTTTCATAGAACCAATAGTTACCTGGTCTCAATCCAAAGAGGTCAAAGGAAGAGGAAAGAAGAAGGACACTGAGCAACCACAACAATCCTCTTCTTCCTCTGATGTCACATTCAATATGCAACTCCGGGAAGCAATGGAAAGGTCAAAACTTGACAAGTTGGTTGGCAAAATTGCCTCTCAAGCTGGTGTCTCAAGTTCACACCATGTTGGGCAATCTAGTGCGGCTGCTTTAGGGGTACCTTCTACATCACAAGCTCCAGAGGAAGAACAAGTCACAAGTCCTCCTGAAGGTTTCAATGTTAAGGAACTGAAGCTACTACAATAGAAGGTATACGATACTGAGTTTGCACAAAGACATTTCTGTTCTGTAGTTTATGTGGAATTAGATTATTTGAAGAAGAATTGTCATTTGGATTTATACCCTTATCTTGGATTCTATGCTCCCTGACTGAATATTCACATTCATTATTCATCTTCTGTCGTGAAAACCTTTTACTGCAACATGAAATCCCATAACATTAAGTCTAGGGCTGGAGAATTGATTGAGGAGGCAGTATCTACCACTGTTAGAAGTCAATTCATTATGATATCTACTAAGATTATTAATGACTTACTTGGGTATGTTGCACCACCTTCAAATCCACCCACTCTCTCAACCAATAAAGCCTTCCGGCTTTTAAGACCAAATGACCCAGTAGGCACTCTTAATTTTAAGCCTATTGACATGCCTGATTCTCATAGAGCCCTTTACTACATATACTCTCGTAGTATGGTTAACAAGTCCAAAAATTTTACCCATTTTGCTCAGAGAGATTATTATTTGTTGGCCTCCTTCCTAGCCGGGCAACAAAGAAATGTAAGGGAGATCATTTTTAGTAAGATGAGAAGATTTCTATTTTCTTCATCAAAATCCGTGACTATACCATATCCTCAGATTGTATCCCTCATCCTTATGAAAAACAAAATATGGTACTTGGAAGGAACTGAAAGGGTAATCATTCCAAGGTTTGGCAAGACTTAACTGACTCATATGAGTATCAATCTTCCAGTGAGTCGAACCAGGGCTACATCTCAGAGAGAAGCCACTCTATCAAGAGGTGATGAGGCTCAGTCATCTGCTCAAGGTCATGTTCCCCTTCCATCTTTCCTAAATGCATCACTCTCTACTACTGTGACTGAAGTGATCAATCAAGCTGTGTCTAGCTTGAAAAAGGAATTAGTGGCTGAGTATGAGAAGTTGGTGGACAAGATGGAGTTACAAGTCTTAAAGTTGGTAGACAAGGCTAATACCAACTTTGACTTGATGTTTAAGACTCAAGATGACATGCCAAGAAGGATAACTGATATGGAGATCTTCTTACGTTCTCACTTTCTGACTACATCTTCAGAAGTGCCACCTGAGACCACTCCTGCCTCGACTTCGCCTCCTCATCCACAGACACATGTTCTATTCACCGATCCAGATTCTAATGTTGATATAACTTATGATCGGTCGCCTTCACCACCACCCTCAGCCTCTATTCCTCAGCCATCATCTCTACCCTTTGTGCCGGTGCCAGTTGACCCTTCCACTGCCATGGTGCCATTTGTCCCATCATCCGATCTCACTTTTCCTCAGCCCCCTTCTGATATTGACAAAACGGGGGAGAAGGATGTGTGATGGTTTTCTGAGCTTTCATGGGATGTATTGGGTGTTTGGGTAGTTTTTGTGTATCGGGGTAGGATTATGATGATGTTATTGGGTTTATGGTTGTATATGGGTTTTATGGGTAGTTGATAGTTTAAACTTAACATTGTACTTTTCTTGATTTATCATTAATACTTATTTTCAAGTTATTAAGTTTTTTGTTCAATTTTAATTGTTTCTGTGATGCTATGACTTATCTTGGTTGTTAAGTGTCCAGTGGAAGTATTGCAGGAAACATATGTAGATTAGTGAAGATATGCATTTGGAAACATTAATGTTGTGTTTTAAAAATTTTTCACTCTAATCAAGATTTTTCTTAAAACTCATCATAAAGGTTTTGTCATCATCAAAAAGGGGGAGAATGTTAGATCCCAAGTTTTGATGATAACAAAAGGAAATTAGATGCAAAGTATGGTTTTATAAGTCTAAAGAATGATTACAAAGTTACCAAATGCATATGGCAAAGTTTTGTAATGTCTGCTGTCTGATTAAATTAATGCACTCGAACATGATGATCTTTTGCACTCGAGCAGATGTGAGTGTTAGACAGAGAGTGTTTGCCTGAGAGCAAATTACTATCAATTTTACTGATGCACTCGAGCACTGGAATAACACTCGAGCATCAGGCTCTTTCTCACTCTAGCATATGAAAGTGTTGGACAAGAAGTGTTTGGCCGAGAGCAATTACTGTCATTCTTAACTGATGCACTCGAGCATGAAGCTGATTTGCACTCGAGCACTAGCGAGTGAGGGACTATAAGTGTTTGGCCAAGAGTCATGAAGATCAAAGAAGCACAAGTATACCCGAGTGAGACTTCATATGCCTGAGTGACACATCAGCACTCGCGAGTGTGAAATACAACTCTCTCAAATCTTGATGCAAGTGCTGATAACAAGAGTATATTACATAAGAATATTCTTTTCACTCGAATATGAGTATGTGTGCTCGAGTGAGGGCCCACATCACCTGCGAGTGCAAAATCACACTCTTGCTAAAATGGTATGCAAGTGTTGTCCAGAGACGGGTCTCTTAGTGTAAAGAACAAGGACACTCAAGCAGAAGGAGTTGTACTCGAGTGAACCCCCACATCTTTTCCGAGAATTTTTTTTGTGGGTACTTTGAAAGTTGACAAAACTGTGGGTACTTTGAAAGTTGACAAAACAAAGGTTGGATTTTTGGTTATGGTGCTAACCGCTCTGTACCGTTATTATAAAAATCCAAGTAAACAAGAAGAAATAGAGGAAAAGGGATATCTAAACACATTGAGACTGATTTACTTTGAGGCATTTGCATTGATGTCCCTGACTCAAGCTTGATGCCTACAGTTTCCTTCTACCATGTCTGGTACTTGGTATCATAAACAATAACTTCATCGTTGGTATGTGTGTCGCGGTTCTATGCAAGAGTTGAGACCCAGGGTGAGATAGATGTGACGGAGGACTGGTTTGACCCGATAGTGAGGGGGGAGTGTGTGTGTGTGTGCGGCTTTTATCAAAAATATAATCATTTAAAAATACAGTGTGGGGCCCACTAAATCAAAAAGAGAAGTTTTAATTTTATCCTCAAACGGAATTAGTATTTTTGCCATGTTTTCAGAAGTTGAGGGCATTTTGCACTCATGAAAAACTTATTGTGTCAAATACACTTTTAAAAAAAGTATATGAGTATTTTTTCTCCTAACCCAAACAAATATAATAGAAGGATAAGGGGGCCCATAAATAAAGTAAAGATACAGAAAAGGATAGAGTTTATTAAGGGTCAAGGTATAAATTTAACTAGGAAATATTTATGCAGTAACAATGTTACCATGAATTTTTTTTGTCCCCATATTTTCTCAAAAGTTTAAAAACGTAGTAACATTGCCCTATTTCATTAATAAGGTTAAGTTTGACTGTTGCAGGAGAAATGTCCCTCGCTCTCCCCCCATTCGGAAGCGCCAAGCACCAAGCTCATGTAAGCTGGATTTGAGTTCAAGCATAAATGTTTGTCGATGTCATAGCAAGCTGCGAAGAAAAGGGTTATTTGCAGATGGCTATAATTTAATTGGTCATTAAATATATTGACCAATAAAAATATGTTATATGTAATTGGTCATTGTCGAATCCAATTAGAGGCTGCTCTCCTAATATGTGATTTTTTTATCCATAAGATTTAATAATCTTTGGATTTTATTTCAAGGTTTTATTTTTTTTAATCATCAAATTAAAAGGAAAATAAGTAAGCAGAGTTGGTGAAGAAAAGAAGATAAGTCATGAGACTTGATAAAAGATAGATAAGCATAATGCGTGCATGCGACAACACAGCCAATTACAAAGAACCATGCGTCACATAGAAGACTTTTAAGTCATTATCTCTTCTTAAATATCTGTTTCTCAATAATGGAACCTTAATTGTACGATTGAGCCTGTCTCCTTCTTCTTCTTCTCCGAATGGCCGAAGAGAGCAAAGGAAGAGTATGTGTTACAGGTGGCACTGGCTTTATTGGTTCCTGGATCATCAAGACACTGCTTGAACAGGGTTTCTCTGTTAACGCCACCGTTATCTCACCCCGGTACTCTATTATTATTATTATTATTATTATTATTATTATTATTATTATTATTATTATTATTATTATTATTATTATTATATTTGAATCATATATATATAAACGTTCATCTTTATCTTCTGTAAAAATTATCAGTTAGAATTTCCCTGGAGTATATTATTGTTTAAAGCTCGATTATTTAAATCCAAAACTTGTTTAGCAGTTTTGTTCTTCCGATCCCCTTTGGGGGTGTCTAGTTAATATGGAACCTTTCGCTGAATTGAGCAATATCTGACTGATTTAAGTAGTGTTGTCTTCCTCTCTCTCATCCCGATCCCTCTGTGCGTGTGTGACTGTATATTTCATGAAACCTTTTTTGGTAGATTAATTTATAAGAAAAAATTTTAAACGAGCTCTGTATACAAGGATAAACAATTTTAATTTCATCAATTCACCATTTAACATGCTTTAATGTCTATATGGTCATTATTGGAAATTCATGGGTCTCTGTATAGGATTCGACAGTGTTGATATGATTCATTTTAACCCCCTTTAATTTGGATATCAATATTTGTTTGGAATTTATGATATTCTTATATGACACAACACAAATTTAAAAAATTTAATTTGTAGAGAGCAAAATTCTAGGCAAAATTGCTGAAAAACCCCATTGCAAATTTTATTATCCATAGGTACCTGAAATTGTTAAAATATCATGTACAACTCTTATTCAACTGTGTGTAACGTATCTTTAATTGTTTATATGCAAAACGAAAGATATTTGTACATAGTTAAAGATTTGTTGGACATATATAGTTGAGGAGAAGAGTTGCACTCATTGAAGGTGAATTGCACCCACTCAAGGACTTGAATTTTTAGGTACATTTGAATAAAAAATTTTGTACTGAGAGTTTTCAGCAATTTTCATGAAATTTCCACCAAGAAATTTTGTATAATCCCCTTTCATACACAACACTGGAACTTTTTCAGCAATTTTGGAAATTGTCTAATATACGTGGGATATTTGGGCAAAACATATGATAGTCTCTGAAACTTTTTGGGCCCGTTTTTTCCATTGCCTGCAGAGCACAAGAAAGATGTGAGCTTCCTCACAAATCTACCGGGAGCATCTCAAAAGCTACAAATTATAAACGTAGACCTTAACAATCCAGACAGTTTTAAGGATGCCATTGAGGGTTGCATGGGAGTGTTCCACGTGGCAAGTCCAATGGACTTTGAGAAGAACGAAGCTGAGGAGATAATTACTAAACGGTCCATCGATGGAGCATTGGGGATTCTAAAGGCATGCCTCATTTCAAAAACTGTGAAGAGAGTTATATATACATCAAGTGCATCTGCTAGTTCTTTCAATGGCAAAGAAGATAAGATAAAGTCAAGGATTAAAGTTAGTGGAGTGATGTGGATTATCTTAGAAGTTGCAAGAAATCTGGATTTTGGTCCAATGCAATTTCTAAGACACTTACTGAGAAAGCAGTACTTGAATTTGGAGAACAAAATGGATTAGATGTTGTAACTTTGATTCCAACTTTTGTTGTTGGACCCTTTATTTGTCCAAACCTTCCTGACTCTATTCTCTCGTCACTCTACTTCGCATTTGGTACGTATTATATATACCTTTCTCATCTCATTTTAACAAGGTCTGTGATTTATTTATAGTACTAGCAACATGGAGCAGCTCTTCATAAATAGGGTATCTTCCATTTCTCAATATAAGAGTTAAATAACTAATTTAAATAGATTAAAGAAATTAGTTAGACTAGTTATTTGTGATAATTAATATGTGTTGATTTAATCAACTATAGAGAGCCCTAATCAGCTGTAGTGCTTGCGTCACAATTGTATTTAAAAAAAAACATTCCACCTTCTGCACAAGCGGCACAACAGGCTATTTTAAAAAAAAACAAAAACAAAAACAAGAAGAAGCGGTAACACTTTTTTAAATAAGTGCTACAAAATGTGTGTCACTTTTTCCCCTTTTTGTGGTAGTGAATTTAATTTTTTGAATTGGAAACTTTCATAATTGATAAAAACCACTTCAGTATATGAAACCAATATAATTTTGTTTGGGAAAATAATTACATAACCTTTTGAGATTGTGGATTGGGATTTTATAGTTATTAGAACCAAAACAAACCCCTCAACTAAGTTCTGTATTTAAGATCAAATGAAGTATTATATATTGATATAACTGATACTTCCTTCTATATTTAATGTAGGAGCTGGATACTTAAACAGGAATCCATGATTCCATAACGAAGCATCAACACTTATAACGGCAGATACAATGGCCGGGGTAGGTATTATGAGCATTGCCCCCTACGACGGCTCATGCTGAACTGCTCACGCTGTAATGCCCTATGGCCGATAACACATTCACAATGATAAACATGCATACCAAGTATCATACACAATATAAGAGAAGAGTCATTACCTTGATCCTTCCGTGAGTGTCCTAGTGCCAGTTTCTCCCGAGTAGGGCAAATGTCGTATCCTATATTCATAATTAGGGATGAAGAGTTAATTCCTTATTCCAATTCTCACTGACTTCTTAACACTAAATTTGGTTATCATTATTGCTCTTTTAGTACCCATAAATAACTCTATCAATACCTCTAAAGGGTCGGAAGACTATCCCCAAAGATCTCCTTTTTGAAAGCACACGACTATAATATTTCACTGAGATACTCGAGTGAAGATGGCCTCACTCGAGTGATATTATACGGATACTCGAGTGAAGGAGACCTCACTCGAGTGATGGTACGGTCTACACTCGAGCACTAGAGAGTGAACAACAGCGAGTGAACACTAGAGAGCACAAGAACTTTCTCAGAGACAGGGACATTCGAGCACACAAGACCTCACTCGAGTGATAGCCAAATGCTCACTCGAGCATTAAGAAGTGAAGCTCGGAAAGTGAAAACCTGAGAGCACCAAAAGTTCTCAAGGATCAGGAGCACTCGAGTGACAGCTTAATACTCGCAAGTGTTAAGGTGCACTCTTGCCTTTATCTACGGAAGTACAACACGAAACTAGAAGCAGAAAGGAAAAACACACTAATGCACTCGAGTGAACTCATTCTCACCCGAGTGATGTTAATCCCTTACTCTCGTGAACTCACTCTCACTCGAGTGATTTTATCAGAACCTAGAAAACACAGGAAAACTGACTACATTTCCTAATACTTGCCCAATTGATCCTAATGGACCCAAAACTTCTATCAAAGCTACTCCCACACAAAAACATCCAAGGAATCACATGGAACCATCAGAATTACCAAAATCCTATTCCATTATCATGCTTTGGTTTTTGGGCAACATAACTTCCAAATTCCAAAATCATCCAAACATACCATTCCAATCCCAAATTAATCTATTTATCCAAAACTTATACAAAAACACCCATTTCTATACCAATAACATGCCAAACTACCAATGACCTTATTCCAGCTTAAATGGGCCATAAATTCCAGTAATTCCAATATTAATCATTTCGCATAAAATATAGATAGAAAGATTGGTTTCACTTACCTCTTCAACTTTCTTAAAGACACTTCTTGATTCTCCAGCTTCCACAATTCCTTATGGCCACAAATCAACACTAATGACCAAACTATAAACATGGAAATGAAGCTGTTAACTCAAGGAATAATATTAATGAAGAGAGTTTGATCAATGGAAGCCATTTGCTTACCCCAAATCACAAGCTTTTCTTATTCCTTCTTTGGTCTCCAATGGCACCGAAATGAGAGAGAGAGAGAGAAGGAGAGATGGAGTGTGAGAGAAGATGAGAAATGATGACATCCCCCCCAAACCCATGCTTGTCCAGCAAAAGAAGAGGGAAAAGTGGAGAGAGAAAATATTAAAGTAACCCAAGTTGACTTTTCCAACTCCTTTCTCTCTCTCTTCACCAACTTGCCACATGTCAGATTGCCATTGACTCTCCCAAAATAAGTCACCAATTAACTACTCTAATCCCTCCATTAGCCATATAATCACATTTCTAATTTTTCTTAGTTAGTAATTAATTTCTCCCTTAATCACCAACTTATGGCCAATAAATTCCATTCTTTCCATTTTTCAATAATCATGGAATATTAATTGAAATTGCCACAAAATACATAATAATTCCCATTTAAATTCACTATTATCCATAATAATTGTCATTAACCCTTAATCAAAATTTGGGGCATTACAATTCTCCCCTTGTTTAATAAATTTCGCCCTCTAAATTTGTTACACATTATCAGGAATAAACACAAGAAATCGCTTCTTCATGTCTGCTTCTACCTCCCAAGTTGCTTCCCTTGGAGACATTTCCTTCCAGACCACCTTCACGAATGGTAAGCTTCGATGCTTAAGTCGTCGCTCTTCTCGATCAATGATACACTCTGGCTCTACCGTATAAGTGAAGTTATTTTGTAACTCCACCTCTTCATACTCAATGATATGTTCGGGGTCTAGTTGATACTTCTTGAGCTGCAAGACATGTAACACATCATGCAATCGACTCAAACTTGGGGGGTAGTGCTATCGGTATGCCACCGGCCCGATTCTTGCTAGAATCTCAAATAGACCAATGTACCTCGGGCTCAGTTTCCTCCTCTTGATTGCTCTCCTGATGCCTGTGACCGGAGACATTCTCAAGAAAACATGATCCCCCACTTCAAACTATAGAGGTCTTGTCCTCTTGTCAACATAGCTCTTCTGTCGACTCTGTGATGCAAGCAGCCTCTTCCTGATAGTTCTGATCTGATCAGAAGTTTGCTCAACAAGATCCGACCCATACAACTTCCTCTTAGATAACTCTCTCCAGCACCACGGTGACTGGCACTTCCTCCCATATAGTGCTTCATACGGAGCCATATGAATGCTCGCATAATAGCTGTTGTTATAAGCAAACTTAGCTAATGGAACATAATAGTCCCATTTTCCTTTAAAATCAAGGACACACGCTCTCAACATATCTTCCAGCATCTGAATAGTCCTTTTTGACTGCCTATCTATTTGAGGATGGTAGGCGGTGCTAAACCTTAACTGAGTACCCATAGCCTTATGCAAAGCCCTCCAAAATCTAAAAGTAAACCGAGGATCTCTATTAGAGATAAATTCTTCAGTGTACTATGGTGTCTCACAATCTCTTTGATGTATATCTCAGCCAGTCTTTCAGGAGAATAGCTAGCTTTGATAGGTATGAAGTGCGTTGACTTCATGAGTCGATCTATAATTACCCATATCGCATCATAATTCTTGATCCTGGGCATACCCACTACTAGATCCATGGTCACACTCTCCCATTTCCATTCTGGAATCTCTGGACTCTGAAGTAATCCTGGCGGTCTCTGGTGTTTAATCTTCACCTTTTGACAGGTAAGGTACCGTTCCACATACTTAGTTACATCACTCTTCAACCTTGGCCACCAATACATAGACTTCAAGTTGTGATACATCTTGGTCATACCGAGGTGAAGAGTATACTGACTCTTATGAGCCTCATCAAGAATTCTCAGCCTCAAGTAAGCCTTCAGTGGGACATAGATTCTCTTCTGGTAACGTACTAGCCCACTAGGTGACAAGTCATAATCTCGAGTCTCTCCTCACTCAATCATAGCTTAGATCGACTGGGCTCACTCATCATGCATTTAAGTCTCTTCAATTTTAGTCCTCAGGTCATTCTCCCCTTGGACTACACCATAACTAGCACACAGGATATCATTCAAGAGATTCAAATCCCGAAAATCCCCTATCAGTTTCCATTCCTAGATAATTATCGTTGCCACTAGCACCGCCTTCCAACTCAAAGCATCCACGACGACATTAGCCTTACTCGGATGATATTTGATCTCCAGGGTATAATCTTTTGGCAACTTCATCTACCGATGTTGTCTCATGTTCAACTTTTTTTGATCATACAGATATTTAAAACTCTTGTAGTCGTAGTACAGTTCCACTGTCACACCATACAGGTAATGATGCCAAATTTTCAATACAAACACAATTGCCGCAAGCTCCAGATCATGAGTGGGGTAGTTCATGTTATGTGGTTTCAGCTGTGAGAGGCATAGGCCACCACACGTCCCTGCTGCATCAGGACACACCCTAACCCCTGCTTACTCGCATAACTGTACACGACGTAAGCCTCACTAGGATTAGGTATAATTAACACTGGTGCCGTAGTCAACCTCTCCTTCAGCTCAGTGAAACTCTACTCACAACGTTCATCCCACAAAAACGATTGATCTTTCCTCGTGAGCTTGGTCATCGACAATATAATCCGGGAGAATTTCTGAATAAACCTCCGGTAATAACCAGTAAGACCCAGAAAGCTGTGAATCTCAAAAATAGTTTCTAGCCTTTTCCAATTAAGTACTGCTTCCACCTTATTGGGATCCACCGATACCCCATCTTGTGAGATCACATAGCCAAGGAACTTCACTTCCGTAAGCCAAAACTCACACTTGCTCAGCTTGGGATAGAGTTGCTTTTCTCGCAAGATCCTCAGCACAATTCTTAGATACTACTCATGCTCTTCTCTACTTTCAGAGTATATCAGAATGTCATCGATAAACACTACCACAAACTGGTCAAGATACTGTCAGAAGATACGGTTCATATAATCCATGAATACCACTGGTGCATTTGTCAACCCAAAGGGCATCACAAGGAACTCATAATGCCCATACCTCATTCTGAAAGCAGTCTTCGGAATATCCGTTGCCTTCACTCATAACTGATGATATACGGACCTTAGATCAATTTTGGAGAACACACACGAGCCATATAATTGATCTAACAGGTCATCAATTCTTGGGAGAGGATACTTGTTCTTAACAGTTACCTTGTTAAGTTTTCGATAATTGATGCACAACCGCAAACTCCCATATTTCTTTTTCACAAATAACACTGGAGCTCCCCACAGCGATATATTGGGTTGGATGAACCCTTTTTCAAGAAATTCTTTAATTTGCTTCTTCAGCTCCGCCATTTTGTTAGGGGCCATACGGTATAGGGCTTTAGATATTGAACCAGCTCCAGGCACAATCTCAATTGGGAATTGCACTTCCCTTTTCGGAGGCAATCCGCTAAGATCCTTTAGAAATACTTCATGAAATTCTCTTGCCACGGGTATACTCTCTAAAGCTTCACCTGACTCTCCCTGAACAGAGAAGAACACCATATACCCTTGGCATCCCTTTTCATGATACCTTTCTGCTTTAGCCGTTGAAAGTAAATTTAAACTAGCATTCACATTGTTCTCCCGCCGTGCATTACGGAAGGTTATCCTCTTATTGTCACAGTCAAGTAGTATATCATTTGCTGTCAACCAGTCAAAACCCAAAATGACTTCTAGTTGTTGAAGTGGCAAACAGATCAAATCAACTGTAGACTCCCGACCCTCAACAACTATCACACAATTTAAGCAGACTTCGAGCGCCACAGCCTTGACACCCATTGGTGTCGACACTACTAAATCAAATGGCAATTTATGCACAACAAATCCCAGGCGCTTAACATAGTCATAAGCTATAAATGAATGACTTGCACCCGAATCAAACAAAGTATTTAATTCATTATCACCGAGAAGGATTTTACCTTGGATAAGTTCTGGGGACTTCCGAGCCTCCTCATGTGTCATTACAAACACTTGACCCTGATGTTTGGGCTTTTGCTCTGCCGCATTTAGTAGAGATATGACCCACTTGCTTGCAGTTGAAGCAAACCACCTATCTAGCACAAGTTTTGCTCAGATAGTACTTTCTACACTGATTACACACTGGTCCCACTGGAGGTCTCTGATCACTATGACTCCTAAATTGATAGGGATTCTTGTTACCACCCTCATATAAGGATCCTTGCCCCTTTCACTTCTGGGAAGTATTTGCCTTACTAGGCTCATTCCAGCTACCACTACCCTTATATTGGTACAACTCCCTCAGATTGTTCTCAACAATTCTACACCGCTCTACCGCCTTATTGAAGTCGGTGAATAATTGGGCGGCTAACATCTTCTTTAGTTCATGCCTCAAGCCTCGGATAAGCATATCGGAAATCCACTCCTTATCATCCCTATCCCGAAGATATGTAAAGTACCGAGATAGCCGGATGAAGCGGGAAAAATACTCATCAAAACTCTCCGTATCTCCCTGTTTGATGGCGAGGAATTCAAATTCTTTTTCAACCCTCACTGACTTGGGGAAGTATTTCTCATTAAACTTTTCTTGGAACACGTCCCAAGTCAATGGCACATTCCGGCTTTGAAGTGTCATAGCGATATTCCGCCACCACCGGTCTGCATCCCCCTATAGCTTATATATTGCTAGCTTTGCCTTCACCTCTGATGAATACTCAAGGACTTCAAAGATTTTCTCTAACTGGTTTATCCAATCCTCAGTAACTTGGGGTTCGAACCTCCTCTTCAACACCGGAGGCATATGTTTGCAAAACTTAGAGACCCAGTATTGCAAGCCTCTTCCCTCACGAACCGGTACCCCTTGAGACTCTTGATTGGGCACCGTGTGAGGTAGGGATTCATGGGATCCATTTGACTCCCCAGCTTTCTCCTCATGACGAGTCTCCACATGAGTCTTTTCTTGTGTAATCTGGACCTTTTCCTCATTATGTTTGGCCCTTTCCTCTCTAAGCTCTTCCCTCAGCTCAGCAATCATGTCTCGTTGCTCCCGTATAAGATCTATCATTTCTCGCATTGGATTAGGAGGATAGTCATTCAACTCCTCCACTTCTGGATCCTTTTGCCTGACTCTTTGGCAAACCATTTTGTCCTTTAGTCTCTTTACAAATGATTCACCACGTCTGGGATCTATATAAAACATTTCATAACACGCAGGCCCACGGGCTGGATACTCAAATAGGAATCCATGATTCTGTAACGCAGCCTCGGTATTTACAACGGCAGATACAACAGCTAGGGTAGGTATCATAAGAATTGCCCCCTACGAAGGCTCATGCTGAACTGCTCGCGCTGTAATGCCCTATGGCCGATAACACATTCACAATGATAAAGATGCATACCAAGTATCATACACAACATGAGAGAAGAGTCGCTACCTTGATCCTTCTGTGCATGTCCTGGCGCCGGTCTCTCCCGAGTAAGGCAAATGTCATACCCTATATTCATAATTAGAGACGAAGAGTTAATTAACTATTCCAATTCTCACTGACTTCTTAATACTTAATTTGGCTATCATTATTGCTCTTTAAGTACATATAAATAACTCTATCAATAGCTCTAAAGGGTAAGAAGACTATCGTTAAAGATCCCCTTTTTGAAAGCACACAACTACAATATTTCACTAGACACTCGAGTAAAGATGGCCTCACTCGAGTGATATTATACGGATACTCAAGTGAAGGAGACCACACTCGAGTGATGGTATGGTCTACACTCAGGCACTAGAGAGTGAACAACAGCGAGTAAACACCTGAGAGCACAAGAACTTTCTTAGAGACAAGGACACTCTAGCACACAAGAGCTCACTCAAGTGATAGCCAAATGCTCACTCAAGCACTAGGAAGTGAAGCTCAAAAAGTGAAGACCCGAGAGCACCAAAAGTTCTCAAGGATTAGGAGCACTCGAGTGGAGTACAAAATATTGGAGTGACAGCTTAACACTCGCAAGTATTAAGGTGCACTCTTGCCTTTATCTATGGAAGTACAACACGAAACTAGAAGCAGAAAGGAAAAACACACTAACGCACTCAAGTGAACTCACCCTCACCCGAGTGATGTTCATCCCTCACTTGAGTAAAATCACTCTTACTCAAGTGATTTTATCAGAACCCAAAAAACGCAGCAAAACTAACCATATTTCCTAACACTTGCCTAATTGATCCCAATGGACCCAAAACTTCTACCAAAGCTACTCCCACACCAAAACATCCAAGGAATCACATGGAACCATCAGAATTACCAAAATCCTATTCCATTATCATACTTTGGTTTTTGGGCAACATAACATCCAAATTCCAAAAATCATCTAAACATACCATTCCAATCCCAAATCAATCTATCTATCCAAAACAGATACCAAAACACCTATTTCTATACCAATAACATGCCAAACTATCAATGACCCTATTCCAGCGAAAATAGGCCAAAAATTCCAGAAATTCCAATCTTAATCATTTGGCATAAAACATATATAGAAAGATTGGTTTCACTTACTTTTCAATTTTCTTAAAGACACTTCTTGATTCTCCAACTTTCACAATTCTTTGTGGCCACAAATCAACACCAATGGCCAAACTATAAACATGGAAATGAAGCTCTTAACTCAAGGAATAATATTAATGAAGAGAGATTGAGCAATGGAAGCCATTTCTTACCCCAAATCACAAGCTTTTCTTCTTCTTTCTTTGGTTTCTAATGGCACTGAAATGAGAGAGAGAGAGAGAGAAAGAAGGAGAGATGGAGTGTGAGAGAAGATGAGAAATGATGACATCCCCCCTCCAAACCCATGCTTGTCCAGCAAAAGAGGAGGGAAGAGAGAAAATATTAAAGTAACCCAAGTTGACTATTCCAACTCCTCTCTCTCTCTCTCTCTTCTCACCAACTTGCCACATGTCAAATTGCTATTGCAAAATAAGTTACCGATTAATTACTCGAATCCCTCTATTAGCCATATAATCACATTTCTCATTTTTTTAGTTAGTAATTAATTTCTCCCTTAATCACCAACTTATGGCCAATAAATTCCATTCTTTCCTTGTTTTTCAATAATCATGGCATATTAATTGAAATTGCTATAAAATACATAATAATTCCTATTTAAATTCACCATTTTCAATAATAATTGTCATCAGCCCTTAATTAAAATTTAAGGCATTACAGTTTATGTTTTAGAGTACATACAGAAGGAGACTTACTTAGTTAACATGGAATAATATATGCCAAGTGCCACAAGTTCCACATCAAATGGATAAGGAGGCGGCAAGGCATAGGACAAGTATAAATACCTTAGGAAGTATAACTTCTATGCATTCATTTCAAGGCCTTTAAAGGGGAGGAACCTCAGCGGCATAGTGATGCAAGGGATCCTCACTCGCCGCCCATGTGTTCAAGTAAATACTTGGACCTAGTGCACACTGCCTAGCCCAAGTTTAAAATTTGTATTTTGTTTGAGTCATTCTAATTGTTTTGACTTGGAAATGTTGGTTTTTTAAGGGTCCTAAATATAACAGTCCCTAATTTAATTTTTGATGATAGTTGAAAAAGAAAAATAAATAAAAAATAAAAATAAAAAATATTGGGGGTTGGTTATGTTTTAGAGTACATACTAGATTAGGCTTATTTAGTTAACATGGAATATGGTATGCCAAGCGTGACAAGTCCCACATCAAGGAGACGAAGAGTGGGAAAGGCATATTGATAAATCCCAATTTTAATATATTTTATCCCACCTTATTCATTTATTTTGGGGATTATTTTAGGCTGATTTGGATTTATTAGATAATATTTGGATTATTAGCCAATTATAGGAAATAATATAAATTTGAATTAATTATGATATTATTGGGCTTAAATTGATAATATTTTAATTATTATCTTGTGATTGGATAATATTTTTAAATATATGATATATCACAATTTTATTTAATTCTTGCAAAGTAAGGAAAAGCATATTGAAAGATCCTACGACGCAGAAATTTTCTTGAAAAGCTAAAAGAATATCGAATTGTTGAATTTTATTTGAGCTTCTTAAATTTTAATGGGCTCAACTTGGTACCAAAAAAACTCTCTTCTCCTCCCATTTAATTAACCTAGCCGCCACAGCACGTAGAAGAAATCACGCATTCATGAGAAGAGAGACGCAGACTGATGCTAGAGGCTGAGACGCACACCAGGAGAGCCATCTTCATTCCGAATTCTCCCTTGGAGTCGCAAGCTCACGCACAATAGTAGTGTGGTCATTCATCACCTTCAATCAACATGGGTCCCACCTTAAATTGCTATTGATCTACTCCACTCCTCTTCTCCATTCGCACAACGTCACACCACGACCCCACTTTCAATTTCACTCTCCAATTTCCATGGCTATGACATGTTGGAAGCTTGGAGGGAGAACTAATCTTATGATAGCTTAAATTCTTTTAGAGGCAATTTGGGAGGAGCATGGAGGAAGCTAGAGCCTAGGAGCTTACACTTGAAGACCACAAGGGAGTGTCTTTCTTTTATCTTTTTGATTCAAGACTTGAGATTATTTAGTTTTAAATGATTTTGGGTTATATTAATTGAGAACAATCTAGTTTTAGATTGTAGATTTATTTTTTATTTGGATTGAATTGATATTTTGGATTTGATTTGTTCTTAATTGATTGTTGGGATTTTTGTTTGCAAACATTTGATTGTCAATTAGATTACTAATCGAGTTTTCATTATTAATTTAATTGTCAATTTGGCTTTAATCTCTTGATTGTTTAATTAGACAATTGTAAGCATAATTTCCAAAATTATCTTAAGCAATTGTGATTGGTTTTTAATGGATTTAATTAACCACCGCTTTTTCCATTATGAGTTTTCTAGTGGATTAGGTGTTATTGAGCTTGAGGGTTTCCCATATCTTAATTATGTGATTAAATTTATTAAATCCAATTCTTCATCAACCTCCCTTTGGTCTAATAAATTGAATGGCTAAGAAAGCTAATTCCATGTAAATCCTAAGTTGTCCCTTTCACCATCACAACTGAACTAAACCTTTGTTGATTTTCTTAAATATTAGTTTATTTCTTCTCCTTAGGATTTTAATTTCCCTCTCATAAGAAAAACCCCAAAAAATTGCATGTTTATAATTTAGGTTAGTTTCATTCTCATATAGGTTTTAGAGTCTTTTGCATTTTGCATTTAGGTAGTGGAGTCTTGCATTTTAGTTTAGGTCCATTCTATTGCATCTCGTCACTTAAAAGTCAATCCTAAAGAAAACTCATAGCTTGCTCCTTGGGAGAATGACCTAGGTTGACCCAAAACTACATAATTAATTAGGACCTAGTTTAATTGATTACTTTAGCAACAGAAGCACGCATCACATATGACAAGTCCAAATATCTTTTAAAGTATAACTACTATGCATTCATTTAAAGGCCTTTAAAGGGGGAGGAACCTGAGCTGCATAATACTGCAGGGGATCCTCACGCGTCGCCTATACGTTCAAGTAAATGTCCAGGGCTAGTGCACCTCACCATCTGATAAGTAAAATATTTTCATATTAATTTTTCCTTATATGATGATTTTGTGGATGATATTTGAGCTCAATTTAATAAATTTGGGTGTAATTAATAAATAAATAATGATTTTGGCATAAAATAGAATTTCTTAAAAAAAAACTAAATTAGACTATCTTTCAGTTTTCAGATAATATATGGAGCTCTAGATGTCAAATTGAGATGTCCTTTATATGGATAAAAAGCTAAGAAAGAGCTTTACAACTTTTATGTTGCAACCAAAATCCAGTTCTATCTCTAAAGGTTATGAATTTTGCTTGGATGTTAAGAGTAGGAATCATCTACCATTCCACCAACCATTTCATCTATCACTTAATCTTCCTTTTCACGTACTACTTCATCTACCACATTTCATCTACCACTTCATCTTCCTTTTCACCTACTACTTCATATACCACATTCTATCTACTATTTTATCTACCCTACTCCATTCTTCCCTATATATAGCCACCCTCTCCTACACATTTGACACACCAATTCATATCCATTACTCTCCTCTCTTCTTCACTTACAACCCAATTTATATTCATTACTCTTATCTCTTCTTCACTTACAACCCAATTCATATCCATTACTCTTGTAACCCCCTGACTTTAAACACGTAATTATAATTCGATAACACATATTTAAATCAGATTAGAGACCATTGGATGCTTTAACCTCGTTTTAAACTTTCTGTCTCACAATAAAATTTTTTCAAAACTTTCAAAACTCTTTTTCCCATCCAGGTCTCAATTTCAATATTCGAATATAATTACATGTGCAGCTAATATACATTCAATCATATCAGAGTGTATAACCACATCCCCGGCAACTCCCGGGGTTCTATGCATAAAAACCTGAAGGTTTATAAGTATACACTAGGGGATTACACAACCAAAATCGAATATAGTATTCCTGATTCAGAATATACCGTAATCCCGAGTTCAAAATGCATAACCAACGTTTCCAATTCAACTATATACCCCTAAGGGTCCTAGTTGCTCCGGGTTGGCCGCTTCTCCTTTGAGCCACATGCCCTGTCTGAAATGTTAGTCATAGGAAAGAATGAGATTCGAGAGAATCTCAGTAGTAACAAACCAATCACACATTGCATAAACACAAAGCATGTACATAAATCACAAACAGCAATAGCAGCAGCAATTCACAGATACATGGTTTTCACCACAAACAACAGCACTCACGGCTGTATACACAATACGACAGCTCTTACTGTAATCAACATCATGACAGCTTACGCTGTAATCACAATAACGACAGATTACGCTGTAATCGACAGCTTGCGCTGTAAATGACAGCTATCACCAGCTGTAACCGCAGCAGCATCAGAAATCATCATAAAACAGTGATACAACACACATACAGTGCATTACACAAAGTATAAGAGAGAGAGAGTCACTACCTTGTCCTTTCCTGACGTCCTTCAGCGCAGTTGGCTCCCACAAGCTTTTCCCAAATATGGCTGAACCCTAGCCTATTTGAAAAATGAAATTCCTTGCTTCAAAACCTTAATTCACATAGAGGAATAGCTTAGGAGGAGGATTATACACATTAGGTACGAATTCACTGAAGAAATCGACCTACCTTGTGAGATTTCTCCTTCCTTCTCTCTATTTTTCTCCAAGCTCTCTCTCACGTTTTTTCCTCTTGCTTCAGCTGAAAATGGCGTGCAATGGCTGAAGAAGATGAGCAATTTGATTAATAATCCATGCTGACATCATCTTTTAATGAGTTGATGTCATAATTCCTTATTTTCCCATTTTCGGATTTGTTGGCAGATTTTCTGACCGAATTTTGATAAATCATAACTAATTCTATAAAAATAGAATATTGGAGTGATTCCAAAGTCTATATAACCCTTATTGAGTCTAGTTGTAAGGAAAAATATATAATCTATCTTGAAGGAATCACAAAATTCCCAGAATTTCAATCTTTGCATACTGTTCCAGAAAATAATTAATTTCGCTGTGCAAACTTCAAAAATCCAAAACTCTTAGGTCACAAATCAAAATGATACAAATTATATGTCCATTTTGAAGCTTGACATGTGAACTTTAAGACTGGAAAATTTCATAATTTTTAGACACCATATGCCTATTTAAAACGTCCATACAAATCGACTTCCCTGTACAATGTTTCAATGGACAGAGTTTTCAACTTTTGCACAATTATTCCCAATAGTTCCAACTTCACAATAAACACTCTCCCCACATGAATTTTCACAAGGAAGCCATTGGAATCATTAAAATATCCAAATTCCCATCTCACATTCTCCAAAAGTGTTTATTCAACAATAATTACATCCACTTTTGAAGTCATTAGCCCTTAATCACTTTTTGGGATATTACATTTCTCCCCCCGTAAAATAAATTTCGTCCCCGAAATTTGTCACACAACTTGAGCCATAAACTCTGGATAACGTCTTCGCATATCCGCTTCTGCTTCCCAAGTTGCTTCTCTTTGAGTCATTCCCTTCCAGATCACCTTCACATACGGAATGCTTCGGTATCTGAGCTGTCGCTCCTCTCTGTCAATGATCTGCTCTGGTTCCACTGCATACGTGAAGTTGTCTTGTAGCTCAACTTCTTCATACTCAATGATGTGGGAGGGATCCGGTTGGTACTTCTTCAATTGGGAAACATGAAACACGTCATGGAGCCTGCTCAAGTTTGGGGGTAGGGCTATTCGATAGGCAACAGGTCCAATTCTCGCAAGAATCTCAAAAGGACCTATATATCTTGGGCTCAACTTCTTTCGCTTGATTGCTCGCCCAACACCGGTGACAGGAGATACTCTCAGAAACACATGGTCACCAACTTCAAATTCTAGAGGCCTTCTCCTCTTGTCAGCATAATTTTTATGTCGACTCTGCGCTGCAAGGAGCCTCTTACGAATGATCCGAATCTGTGCTGAGGTTTGATCAACCAAATCTGGCCCATAAAGCTTCCTTTCGGATAATTCATTCCAGCATAAAGGTGATTGACACCGTCTTCCATACAACGCTTCATACGGAGCCATTTGGATGCTCGCATGATAGCTATTGTTGTAAGCGAACTCAGCCAGTGGAAGGAAACGATCCCAACTTCCTTTAAAGTCAAGAACACAAGCTCGCAACATATCTTCCAGCGTCTGAATTGTTCTCTCATATTGTCCATCCGTTTGAGGATGATAAGCCGTACTAAATCTCAGTTGAGTACCTAAGGCTTCATGCAATGCTTTCCAAAACTTCGAAGTAAATCGTGGATCTCGATCGGAAATGATGTTTTTCGGAACACCATGAAGTTTGACAATCTCTCAGATATAAATCTCCGCTAGTTTATCAGGAGAATAACCAGCATTGATTGGTATGAAGTGGGCTGACTTCGTTAACCGATCCACAATTACCCAGATCGCATCATAGTTTCTGATCCTGGGTAATCCCACAACCAGATCCATGGTTACACTTTCCCATTTCCATTCCGGAATATCAGGACTCTGAAGCAACCCAGGTGGTCTCTGGTGCTCGATCTTTACCTTCTGGCAAGTGAGACACCTTGCAACATATTTGGTCACGTCACTCTTCAAACCCGGCCACTAATACACCAATTTCAGATTCTGATACATCTTGGTCATACCAGGATAAAGAGTATATCGGCTCTTATGTGCCTCATCTAGAATCTTCTGCCTCAACTCTACCTTAAGTGGAACGCAGACTCTTTTCTGGTAACGAACCAATCCACGAGGCGATATGTCGTAGCCTGAAACTTCTCCATGTTCGATATGTCGTAATTAATATGCGGATTACACAATTAAAGTGAAATAGAGACCAATAAGAAACAAATAACATTTTACAAACCCAACTACCAGTCGGGGTTTTCATAAATACCTTTCGAAATCATTTATAACCTGGTCTCATATTCACATTTCCGAATATAATTACTATGCGAAGATAAATCACATTCATATATCAGAGTACGCAATATAAATTTCCGGCAATCCCGGAATACATATCTTCGCTCACAATCATAGGGTACATTAGCCCGTCAACTTCACAAATAGGGAATTACACGACATATCTAAATACAAATAATCAAATCCTCATCCAAATAACCAAATACAAATATCCAAATACACATCCCAACTTTGATAACCAACTACCAAAACCAAACTCCAACGGGAGCCCTAGCCGCCCTTGACTGCTTGCTCCATCCTCGATCCACCTACCCTGTCTAAAATGGTTGATAGGGGAGGGTGAGATTCGAGAGAATCTCAGTAGGAAAACAATATCAATATGCATGTACGATAAATGTTTAATGCATGACATGCTTGCATCACACAACTCATAATAACACAAAGACAATTTGTAAGCTCAATGCTTCGAACAACATACTAATGGCCATAGCATTAATTGAAACATAGCTTCAAATTACACATAATCATGCAAAGCTAAGACATGCACCAACACACTAAAACATATATCAAATACAAGCAGAAGAGATATGTTCCCTACACTTTTCTTTCCACGTATGCTCCAGCTCCGCTTACTTGCGATCCAAACGAATACTGAACCCTATAAACCAAATCAAGGATATAGGGTCAATCTCAATTCCAAATCCTTACTTTTATATCACTTAAAGTTGGTTACCATTCACACCCTTTAGGTGGCTAAAATAAGCTCAACGAAAGCCTAAAGGATTGGGACGTACTAGGTTGGAAATCACCTTTCAAAATCTCAAAATGCTGAAAATTGGGTTCTGGCTGCAGCCAAGAATTCTCTGGCTGCAGCCAAAAATGGCTAAAAACGTCACAGAAACATTTTGGCTGCAGCCAAGAATTTCTGGCTGCGGCCAGGACACGCACAGCAAGTTTTGTGCTGCAGCCCAAATTTTCTGCTGCAGCCAAGGAAACTTCAAAAATTCATAACTCGCTCTAGATAACTTGAAACAAGGTGATTCCAAAGCCCATTGAAAGATATTCAAGTCCCCTTTATGGGAAAAATATGTAAAATTATCCAGAATCACCACAAAAATCCAGATTTACACAAAAACCAACATTGCTCCAAAATCAAACCCAGTTTCGACCTCAAACTTTGGGCAGACATAAATCCCAGTTCAGAAAACGAAATGACATAGTTTATATGTCCATTTTGAAGCTTAAGATGTGAACTTCATGACTGGAAAGTTTCAGAATTTTTATACATCATTTGCCCATTCAAAACACTCACACAATCTGACTGCCCAGAATAGAGTTTCAATGAGCAACATTTCAGTTTTTGCACTTTAGCTTCCAATGATCCCATTTTCACATCAAACATCATTCTCACACAAAATTTCACAAGGAATCCATTGGAAATACCAAATCAACCAAATTCATATCACATTGACATGTTTTACCAATAATCACAGCATGTCATCACAAAACCACATTTCAACTCAACATTGCACAACTTTCCATCTCAAGTTCCCAAATCAATTCTAATGACCAAATTACACAACAAAACACCATTTTCAACACAAAACACATGACAATTCATGCATTTCACAATTCCACCAAAATCAGGGCAAAAACCAAAATTCACAATACTCATCCACAAATCACAAAACTTAGATCAAAAGGCTCCAAATACTCACCTCTTCCTCTTTCCTAAACCAAATCCTTGATTCTTCATCTTTCCAAATTTCCTCAAGCCATCAAACACCACCAATCAAGAATCTAAAACCATAGAGATGAAGATCTCATCACTATGAACAATATTATAGAAAGGTGTTTTAGCAATAGAGGACAAGAAACAAGCCAAATCTCACCTCATTCTTTTCTCTTTCTTCCTTGCTTTGGGACGCCATGGAGAAACAAGAGAGAGAGATGAGATGATGAAATGAAGATGATGAAGAAGGGAACAGATTTTTAGGGATGCCACAACGTCCAAATAAAGAGAGGAAAGAGGGAAAATGAGTTGAATATTTGACCAAGATCCAAGGGTCCACATTGTAACACTTGTCACCATCTTGATCCCTCTACCATGAGCTCACATGAGCATCACCACATGGGATTCCACCCACTAAATCTCAACATAAATCAATCCTAACCATTGATCTTGAAGTTACCAATGAGTTTCCTCTTCGATAACCGATCAACTGGTTGGTAACTTTACCGTTTTGCCCCTGATTATGGTAATTCACTTGGAATCACCATCAAAATCATTTTCTAATTCATTTTCTTTAACAATGCGCCCTCCCCTCTATTTGAAGTCAATTTAGAGGTTAATCCATAATTGAACTTAAATACAGGGTTTCGGCGCTGCTCACAACACATACGAATCACATCGGGTGCTAACTCACACCATAATCTCCAAAAGGGTTCATTTATCACTATTGACATCCACTTTTGGAGTCATTAACCCTTAATCACAATTTGGGATTTTGCTAAACCGGGGCTTAGCAGTCCACTAATCTCAGGCTTATCCTCTAGCCTCAAGTCTCAGAATTCGGGGTATTACATAATCCGCTCAAATCATCCGGAAACACCTCAGGAAATTCATTTACCACGGGTATATTATTCAAGGTTTCGCCAGTTTCCCCTTGTACAGAGAAAAAAACCACATAACCCTGGCAACCCTTTTCAAGATACTTTTCAACTTTGGCTGCAGCAAGGAAATTCATACTAGAATCCACAACTTCAGCCCTCTGAGAAACAGGATATACTATCCTCTTGTTCCCACAATCAAGTAATACATTATTTGCCGTTAACCAATCAAAACCCAAAATAACTTCCAATTGGTAAAGCGGAAAACATATAAGATCTACAACAGATTGGTGCCCTTCCACAGTTATGACACAACTCAAACAAGCTTCTATGGTTAAGGCCTTAACACCCATTGGAGTTGACACTACTAATTTAAATGGTAACTATGTACATGCATTCCCAGGCGCTTCACGCAATCATAGGCGATAAAGGAGTGACTTGCACCCGAATCATAAAAAACTTGCAACAGATGACCATTAAGAAGAATATTACCTTGTATTAGCTCAGGAGATTTACGGGTCTCTTCGTGGGTCATAGCAAATACTCGGCCCTGTGTCTTCGGTCTCTGGTCTGGTCGTGGCTCTTTGCAGTCAGCAGCAGTATGGCCCACACACTTACAATTGTAACATATTATTTTGCCATCACATGTCTTACCTTGGTGTGGTTGATTACAGCGACGACAAATCCACGGTGGAAAATATGTTCTTTGCTGGTCACGGCTTCCAAACTGGTAGGGCTTCTTACCACTTCCAGATGAAGATCCTTGCCCCTTTCGCTTCTGTGAGGTAGCACCCTTACCGGGTTCACTGCGGTGGCCAGTAGCTTTAGCAGGATATAGGTCTCTCAAGTTGTTCTCTGTAATCCTGCACTGCTCAACCGCCTTGTTGAACTTGGTAAATAGGTGAGTAGCTAGCTGTTTCCTCAACTCTCGCCTCAGACCGCGAATGAGCATATCAGAACTCCATTCTTCGTCATCCTTGAACCGGAGGTAGGAGGAGTACCGAGCCAATCGAACAAAACGGGACAAATAATCGTCAAAGCTCTCTGTATCTCCTTGTATGATATTCAGAAACTCCGTCTCCTTCTCGAGTCTCACTGATTTGGGAAAATACTTCTCGTTGAACTCTTGTTGAAACAGTTCCCAAGTCAATGACATTTCTTTGCTCTTCAATGTTAGGGCGATATTCCGCCACCAACGGTCTGCATCCCCTTCGAGCTTATAAATGGCCAGTCGTGGCTTCACCTCATCCGGGCAACCAAGAACCTCAAATATTTTCTCCAGCCTGTTCATCCAATCTTCGGCTGCTTGAGGGTCAAACCTTCCTCTGAACGTCGGAGGCAGATGCTTGCAGAATCTGGTGACCCAAAACTGAAGGTTTCTGTCCTCTCTAAGCGGCATCCCATATGATTCTTGATTTGGAATAGCACGAGGTGGGGATTCTAGGGGTCGTGCTGACCCTTCAGTAGTGTCCTCATGATGGGTTTCTTCTTGAGTTTCCTCCGGAGTGGACTGAACTGGACCTTCCTTATTCTTCGCTTTCTCTGCTCTAAGCTCTTCTCTCAGCTCAGTTATAATATCTCTTTGATCCCGGATTAGACCCATCAGCTCTTGCATAGGATCTGGTGGATTATCATTGACGACCTCCACCACTGGGTCTACACGCGGAATATTGGGGCGTCCTCTAGTTTTCTTCATTCTAAAAACAACTTGCCCCATTAATTTAGCAGAGATAGTATGCACATATAGTCACAAAACTCATATATATATATCCATGTCAATAAAACATACATGTGCATACACAACAATCATTCACAGATAATCTTCTATCCATACTACTGTCTAAGGGATCTATCCTAGCAAACTCTACCCTTGCCAGGAACTACAGCTCTGATACAAAACATGTAACCCCCTGACTTTAAACACGTAATTATAATTCGATAACACATATTTAAATCGGATTAGAGACCATTGGATGCTTTAACCTCGTTTTAAACTTTCTGTCTCACAGTAAAACTTTTACAAAACTTTCAAAACTCTTTTTCCCATCCAGGTCTCAATTTCAATATTCGAATATAATTACATGTGCAGTTAATATACATTCAATCATATCAGAGTGTATAACCGCATCCCCGGCAACTCCCGGGGTTCTATGCATAAAAACCTGAAGGTTTATAAGTATACACTAGGGGATTACACAACCAAAATCGAATGTAGTATTCCTGATTCAGAATATACAGTAATCCCGAGTTCAAAATACAAAACCAACGTTTCCAATTCAACTATATACCCCTAAGGGTCCTAGTTGCTCCGGGTTGGCCGCTTCTCCTTTGAGCCACATGCCCTGTCTGAAATGTTAGTCATAGGAAAGAATGAGATTCGAGAGAATCTCAGTAGTAACAAACCATTCACACATTGCATAAACACAAAGCATGTACATAAATCACAAACAGCAATAGCAGCAGCAATTCACAGATACATGGTTTTCACCACAAACAATAGCACTCACGGCTGTATACACAATACGACAGCTCTTGCTATAATCAACATCACGACAGCTTACGCTGTAATCACAATAACGATAGCTTACGCTGTAATCGATAGCTTGCGCTGTAAACGACAGCTATCACCAGCTGTAACCGCAGCAGCATCAGAAATCATCATAAAACAGTGATACAACACACATACAGTGCATTACACAAAGTATAAGAGAGAGAGAGTCACTACCTTGTCCTTTCCTGACGTCCTTCAGCGCAGTTGGCTCCCACAAGCTTTTCCCAAATATGGCTGAACCCTAGCCTATTTGAACAATGAAATTCCTTGCTTTAAAACATTAATTCACATAGAGGAATAGCTTAGGAGGATGATTATACACATTAGGTACGAATTCACTAAAGAAATCGACCAACCTTGTGAGATTTCTCCTTCCTTCTCTCTATTTTTCTCCAAGCTCTCTCTCACGTTTTTTCCTCTTGCTTCAGCTGAAAATGGCATGCAATTGCTGAAGAAGATGAGCAATTTGATTAATAATCCATGCTGACATCATCTTTTAATGAGTTGATGTCATAATTCCTTATTTTCCCATTTTCGGATTTGTTGGCAGATTTTCTGACCAAACTTTGATAAATCATAACTAATTCTATAAAAATAGAATTGGAGTGATTCCAAAGCCTATATAACCCTTATTGAGTCTAGTTGTAAGGAAAAATATAGAATCTGTCTTGAAGGAATCACAAAATTACCAGAATTTCAATCTTTGCATACTCTTCCAGAAAATAATTAATTTCGCTGTGCAAACTTCAAAAATCCAAACCTCTTAGGTCACAAATCAAAATGATAAAAATTATATATCCATTTTGAAGCTTGACATGTGAAATTTAAGACTGGAAAATTTCAGAATTTTTAGACACCATTTGCCTATTTAAAACGTCCATACAAAGCGACTGCCCTGTATAGAGTTTCAATGGACAAAGTTTTCAACTTTTGCACAATTGTTCCCAATGGTTCCAACTTCACAATAAACACTCTCCCCACATGAATTTTCACAAGGAAGCCATTGGAATCATTAAAATATCCAATTCCCATCACACATTCTCCAAAAGTGTTTATTCAACAATAATTACATCCACTTTTGAAGTCATTAGCCCTTAATCACTTTTTGGGATATTACAACTCTCTTCTCTTCTCCACTTACAACCATTTTGATATCCATTACTCTTATCTCTTCTCCACTTCATACCATCATCTGATAATTAATTTTATGCATTGTATTTGTTTCTTGCATGTCTCCTACATGGATGGTTTTATCTCATACATGAAGGCTAGATTTTTCTATTTTCATGCATCTTGTGGTTGTATTTTTATTGAATAACTAAGTTTATTGTAATGTTTATGAAGTTTGCAATTTATTTTGTTTTTGTTTTTAATTTCATCATGAGCTAAATTTTCATTTTCCTAGGGTGATAACGTTGCTTACTAATGACAAATTGAATCTTAACTTATTAAATCTAGTTTGAATTTCTCCTTCATGATTGAGTTTTAATTATTATTCTTAATGCTTTTGATTGACTAGCCATATTTTGAATGATTTCAATATGCATATTGAGACCGAAAGGAGATGCATGTGAATAGATCATATAATTAAAACCATGACTTGCATATGAAATAGGAATATATTCATATGAGTCATGTAGTCCTACTGAGTTCCATGAATCTTAATGCATAATTAATTGGTTAAATTCATATAGGAATATATTGGATTAGCAATTAATTATAGAATTGGTTGACCTTAGAAGAGGCTAGTAATTAAATTAGGGAAATTCAACTATCAATCATGTGGAATAAATTGGAATAGAATAGATAAGTGATTTAGTTCGAAATTTGTTAAGTGAAATCTGACCCCTAGGACTTTTTCACATAGTTGTTTCATATCATTTACATTCATATTTAATCATCTGTTATTTTGTGCTCTCGATCATCAACTAATCGACCGACTAAATAGAGTTAAAATTACCCATTTTGATACTTAATGATCAATCCTTGTGGGACGATACTCTACTCACTTCTATATTACTTGATTATAATAGTGCACACTTGCACTATTTAATAGACCATTTACACTTGTAACACCATCCCAAAAGAGAGAAAGTTGCTTTTACAAAGAACTAAAGGGAGTACATTGAAACACTTACTTAATGTAAAATACAAAACAGGAAATTTAATATCTAATGATAGTTGAAAAAGAAAAAGAAAAATAAAAATATAGGGCTTGGATTATGTTTTAAATTACATACTAGAGGAGGCTTATTTATTTAACATCGAATATTGTATGCCAAGTGCCACAAGTCCCACATTAAAGGGATAAGGAGTCAGCAAGGCATAGGACAACTATAAATACCTTAGGAAATATAACTCCTAAGTATTCATTTCAGGTCCTTTAAAGAGGGGAGGAACATGAGTGACATAGTATTACAAGGGATGCTCATGCGCCACCCTTTCATTCAAGTAAATGCTAGGCCCTAGTGCACCCCATGAAGCCCAACTTTAAAATTTGAACGTTTTTTAAGTCATTTTAATTGTTTTGACTTGAAAATGTTGTCTTTTTAAGCGGTCATAAATATAATCATGCCCAAGAGAGAAAAAAGTTGCTTTTTAAAAAGAACCAAAGGGAATATATTGAAACACTTAATGCAAAATATAAAATAGTAAAGGAGTCGGCAACACATAAGACAAGTACAAATAACTCTAGAAGTATAATTGATATGCATTCATTTCAAGGCCTTAAAAGGGGGGGGGAACCTGAGCGGTATAGTACTGCAGGGGATCCTCACGTGCCGCCCTTGCCTTCAAGTTAATGCTCAAGACAAGTACACCCCGCGAAGCCCAAATTTAAAATTTGTATTTTTGGAGTCATTCTAACTGTTTTGACTTTAAAATGTTGGTTTTTTAAGGGTCTTAAATATAAGATCTAGTTTACATTTTCTATATATTAGACTTAATTGACTTTTTTGGAGAGGTATTAAATATAAGACTTAGTTGAATCCTTATATTGAGAACCAGCCCCAATAGAGAAAAAGTTGCTTATAAAAAGAATGAGAGAGGGTATATTGAAACACTTACTTAATGCAAAGCGCACAATATTAAATTTATTGCTTGACGATAGTTTAAAAAGAAAAATAAAAAATAAAAATAAAAACTATAGGGGCTTGGTTTATGTTTTAGAGTACATACAAGATTAGGCTTATTTAGTTAACATGGAATAATGTATGCCAAGTGCTACTAGTCCCACATTGAGGAGATTAGGAGTTGGCATGGCTTATAACAAGTACAAATAACTCAAAAAGTATAATTTTATGCATTCTGTAATGACCCAAAAAGATAGGATTGAGGGCTAATGACTTTAAAAGTGGATGCAATTATTGTTGAATAAACACTTTTGGAGATTGTGTGATGGGAATTTAGTTGTTTTAGTAATTCAAATGGTTTCCTTGTGAAAAATTGTGTGGGAATAGGTTTGATTGTTGATTTTGGAGCCACTGGACACATTGGTTGGAAATTGGAAAAACTGTCAAGTGAAATTCTGTGCAAGGCAAACGGTTTGTATGGACATTTTGAATTTCCAAATGGTGTCTAACAATTCTGAAGTTTTTCCAATCTTAAAGTTTCCATGTCAAGCTTTAAAATGAACATATAATTTGTATCATTTCGATTTGTGAGCTGGGAGTTATGAATTTTTTAAGTTTGCTAGAGAAATTGATTATTTTCTGGAACAGCAGGCAAAGATTAAGATCTGGGAATTTTTTTGATTCCAGATAGCAAAAGTATATATTTTTCCTTGAATCTAGACTTAATAAGGGTTCTATAGGCTTTAGAATCATTCCAATTCAAATTTTCTAGAATTAGTTATAATTTTTCAAACTTTGGGCAGAAATCTACCAGAATTTCTGAACAATCCGAAATTGTTGCAAATTAAATTAATAATTAATTATCATACAATATATGATATTAAATATCATCATCCTTCTTTCTCCAGCCATTTTCACGTACTCAGATATGAAATTAGAGAAAGAAGAGTTGAGAGAGTCTAGAGAAAGAAAGTGAAGAGAACTCGCAAGGTAAGCCGATTTCTCCAACGATCTAGTTCCTAACTCGTATAACCCTACTCCTAAGCTTCTCTTTCATGTACTTCAAGGTTGTTGGAGCTCAAATTTGCTGTTTAAAAAGAGTTAGGTTTCAGCCAACAAGAAGAAAAGCTAGTGGGAGCTTGAGGCAACTTTCAAACCTTCGTATATTGACTATTTTGGTTGTTGTGGGCAATTTAATCAGTGAAATTTTGCCGGATTGTCGTTGTTTTTAAATTTTGAAAATTGAGTTGCCTAAGGGTTATGCTGCCCAATTTTGGTTCAAATGGTAGTTATAACCTAATGTAATTGTTAATAAAGTGGCTAGGAGTATAAAGGAATGCGTTTACGGAGCCGAAATCATAAAATCCTGATTTTCCCTGGAGAACACATAAAATTCAGCCAGCTTTAGAAATGGGTCTTAGAGTTAGATTTTGAATGATTTGATGGTTCTATTGAGTTCAGGAGGGCAAATTAGGTGGGGTTATAATTGATCACTTTTTCAGAAAATGCCAAAAAAGCATAATTACGAAAATACCACTGAAACCCTTAAAGTGGGGCTGCCAAGGGTAAATTTGTAATTTAACATTGAATTTGATAATTCTGAATCTGGAAATGGATTCCTTAGGTAGAAATATGTTAGGTTAGTTCATGTTAGAATTTCGGGAAAAGTACAGCCCGACCGGGTACGGTAGGGCCGGGTCGGGTCCCCGGAGGCATTTTTATAAATTTTCAATATAGATTCATATAACCCCCAAAAACAATATGGAAGTGTCTAAATGGTGCATTTGGAATTGTAGGATTCGACATTTGCCCTGATAGTGAACGACCTGTGCTAGATCACGTTCGGAAAGAACCAGGTAGTGACTCTTTCTCTTATACTATGTGTAATGCACTATATGTATGTTGTATCACTATTTTGTGATGATTTCTGATGTTGTTGTGGTTACAGCTGGTGATAGCTATCGTTATACAGCTCAAGCTGTCGTTATTGTGATTACAGTGTCTGCTGTAATGATTGTGATTATAGCGAGAGCTGTCGCATTGTGTATATAGCTGTGAGTGCTGTTGTTTGTGGTAAAAGCCATGTATCTTTGTGCTGCTGCTGTTGTTGTTTGTGATTTACTTATAAGTTGTGTGCTTATATATTGATAAGTGACTTATTACTACTGAGATTCTTTTGAATCTCATTCTTTCTATGAACTGACCTACAGACAGGGCAAGTGACTCAAAAAGGAAGCGGACAACCAAAAGCGGCTAGGACTCCTTAGAGATCTTTGATGTTGGTTGTTGTTATCCATTTCGATTTAGGAATACTGTATATATGTGGAATGATTTTGTGTAATCCCCTACATGGGAAACTGTAAACCCTTAGTGAATGATTGAAACCCAGGGGTTGCCAGGATTTTGTTGTACACTCTAATATGTATGAATGTGATTCAACTACACAAGGTAATTATATTCGAAACTTGAATTTGAGACCAGAATAGGAATGAAATTTTGAAAGAGTTTGTGGAAGCCCTACTATAAGGAGGGCAGTTTGAAATGAGTTTAATTATTCATTGGTCTCTAATTCATTTTAATTATGCCTTTTCAAATCATAATTACGGTTTTTGAGGTAGGGGTTACATTTGTGGTATCATAACTGTAGTTCCTAGCAAGGGTAGAGTTTGCTAGGTTAACTCCCTTAGCCTGGTCTTAGTGATAGAAGATGATTGTGAATGGTTGTTGTGTATACACATATACTCTTTGCTATTATGAATATATATATATGAGATTTGTGGACATATGTGTATACCTATTTGTGATATTGATGGGGTGAGTTATTTGTAGAATGAAGAAAACAAAAGGTCGCCCCAAAGTATAACAAGTAGACCCAGAGGTGGAAGAAGTTAATGACAATTCACCAGATCCTATGCAATAGCTGATAGGTCTGATAAAATATCAGAGGGATATGATTATTGAGATGAGAGAAGAGCTCCAAGAAGAGAGTGTGAAGCATAAAGACGACCGAGTTTAATCCACCCAATAAGAGACTCACGAAGAGACACCACCTGAAGAAACTGTAGAAGGGTCGACACGACCACCAGAATCACCTCTTCATACTGGACCAAACCAAGAATCACATAGGTTTCCAGTTAGAGAGGAAAGGGATCTTCAGTATTGGGTCTCCAAATTCTGCAAGCACTTATCTCCAGCGTTTAAAGGGAGATTTGATCCTCAAGCAGCCGAGGATTAGTTGAATAGGCTGGAAAAGATCTTTAAGGTCTTTGAGTGCCTGGAAAAGGTGAAGGCGCGATTGGCAATATACAAGCTCGAGGGAGATGCAGATCGTTGGTGGTGGAATATCACCCTAACGTTGAGAAACAAAAACGTGCCACTGACCTGGGAACTATTCTAGCAACAATTCAACGAGAAGTACTTTCCCAAGTTGGAGTGGCTTGAGAAGAAGAATAATTCCTTTCTATTAAGCAGGGTGACATGGAGACCTTCGATGACTACCTGTCTTGTTTCATCCGGCTATCTAGGTATTCCTCATATCTATAAAAAATGGATGATGAGGAGTGGAGTTCAGACATGTTGATACGTGGGTTGAGGAGAGAGTTGAGAAAGAGGTTAGCCACCCACTGATTTGCTGAATTTGACAGGCGGTTGAGGAATGTAGGATCATCGAGTATAATTTTAGAGACTTGTATCCAGCCAAGGCTACCAGCAACCGCAATAAACCCAGTAAGGGTAATACTTCCCAGAAGTGGAAGGGTCAGGGATTATCTTCATCCAAAGGCAGTGGTAAAAAGCCATATCAGTCCAGGAGTCATGAATAGCAGAGAGCTCCTACATTGTGGATATGCTCTCATTGTAACCATCCACATCATGGCAAAACTTGTGAGGGTCTAGTGATATGTTTTAACTGCAAGCAACCCGAGCATATTTCAAGTGAATGCAAACGGCTCTGACCAGAATAAAGACCAAGGACTAAAGGTAAAGTATTCGCCATGACACACGAGGAAGTTCAGAAGTCCCCATATCTCATAAAAGGTAAAATCCTTCTTAATGGTTATTCATTGCAAGCGTTGTTTGACTCGGGTGCAAGTCACTCTTTCATTGCTTGTGATTGCGTGAAGCACCTGGGATTACATATGCATAAGTTGCCATTCGATTTAGTTATGTCGATGCCAATGGGTGTCAAGGCTGTGACTGTTGAAGCCTGTCTAAATTATGTTATAACTATGGAAGGGCTTGAGTCGACTATGGATTTGATTTGTCTGCCGCTACATCAATTAGAAGTCATTTTGGGTTTTGATTGGTTGAATACAAATAATATGTTGCTTGAGTGTGGAAACAAGAGGATAGTGTATCCTGCTTCTCAAATTGTTGAGGATGTGAATGCCAATATGAATTTACTTTAGACAGCTAAAGCTGAGAAGTACTTAGAGAAGGGTTACCAGGGGTATATGGTATTCTTTTCTGTACAAGGAAAGACCGAAGAAACTTTGAGTAGTATACCCGTGGTACGAGAATTCCCTAAGATATTTCCAGATGATCTTAGCAGATTGCCTCCTAAATAGGAAGTTCAATTCTCAATTGAGATTGTACATAGAGCTGGTTCTATATCAAAGGCCTCATACCACAAGCCCCAAATGAAATGGCATAATTGAAGAAGCAAATTGAAGACTTACTCAAGAATGGGTTCATTAGACCTAGTGTGTCACCGTGGGGAGCTCCAGTATTATTAGTTAAAAAGAAAGACAGAAGTCTACGTTTGTGTGTTGATTATAGAGAGTTAAGAAGTACCCTCTCCTAAGAATTGATGACCTTTTAGATAAACTATCTGGGTCATGTGTGTTTTTGAAGATTGATCTAAGGTCAGGATATCATCAGCTACATGTGAAAGCAGAAGATGTTCCGAAAACTGCTTTCAGAATGAGGTATAGGAATTATGAGTTTCTAGTGATGCCATTGGGCTAACCAATGCACTTGCGATATTCATGTATCACATGAACCGTGTCTTTCAACAGTATATGGATCAATTTGTTGTTGTATTTATTGATGATATTTTGATATACTCTAAGAGTAGGGAGGAGCATGAGCATCATTTGAGGATTGTGTTGAACATCTTGTGTGAGAAGTAGCTTTATGCCAAATTGAGTAAATGCGATTTTTGGCTACCAGAAGTAAAATTCTTAGGCCATGTTATCTCACAAGAAGGGGTCTCTGTGGATCCCAGTAAGGTGGAAGCAGTACTGGACTGGAAGAGGCTAGAAACTGTTATTGAGGTACGCAGTTTTCTGGGTCTTACTAGTTACTACTGGAGATTCATTTAGAATTTCTCCCGTATTGTTTGCTAATGACCAAGCTTATAAGAAAAGATCAGCCGTTTGTGTGGGATGAGAAATGTGAAAATTGCTTTGTGGAGCTGAAGGAGAGATTGACTATGACACCTGTGTCGATTATACCTTATCCCAGCTTGACTTATGTTGTGTATAGTGATACGAGTAAGCAGGGATTAGGGTGTGTCTTTATACAACAGGGACGTGTAGTGGCCTATGCCTCTCGACAGCTCAAACCTCATGAAATGAATTATCCCACCTAAGATCTAAAGCTTGCGGCCATTGTGTTTGCTTTGAAAATTTGGCGCCATTATTTGTATGGTGTGACGGTAGAACTGTACTGCGACCAAAAGAGTCTCAAGTATTTGTACGACTAGAAAGAATTGAATATGAGACAACGTTGTTGGATAAAGATGCTGAAAGACTACAACCTGGAAATCAAATACCATCCAGGTAAGGCAAATATAGTCACGGATGCTCTTACTTGAAAGACGGTGCTTGTGGCAGTAATGATGATACAAGAGGGGAAATTGATAGAAGATTTTTGAGATCTAAATCTGTCCAACCAGATCGTCTGTGCCAATTATACTGTTTTCCAAGGGGAAAGTAACTTAAGAGCTGAGAATGAAGAAGCTTAAAGGCAAGATGGTTGGATATAGCATAATCAGGCTAGAATTAAATGGGGAAAAGCTCATGGCTATGATTTGTCGCCTAGTGGACTAGTTCGTTATCAGAAGAAAATTTGTGTTTCACTTAAGGCAAAGTTGAGACAGAAGATTTGGATGAGGCACACAAGAGCCGGTATACTCTTCACCCCGGAATGACCAAAATATACCATAACTTGAAATCTATGTATTGGTGGCCGGGATTGAAGAGTGATGTGACAAAATATGTAGCACGGTGTCTTACTTGCCATAGGGTAAAGACTGAGCGGGTTTATTGCAAAGTCCTGAGATTCCAGAATGGAAATGGGAAAGTGTAACCATGAATCTTGTTGTGGGATTGCCCAGGATCAAGAATTATGATGCGATCTGGGTGATTGTTGAATGGTTAACGAAGTTGGCACACTTCATACCGATCAATGCTAGTTACTCTTTGAATAAATTGGCAGAGATTTACATACGAGAGATTGTGAAGCTCTGTGGCATACCGAAGAATATCAGTTCTGACTGAGATCCCTAATTTACTTTAAGATTTTGGAGGGCTTTGCATGAGGCACTGGGTACCCAATTGAGATTCAGTACGGCCTATCATCCCCAGAAACATGGACAATCAAAAAGGACTATTCAGATGCTAGAGGATATGTTACAAGCTTGCGTCCTCGACTTTAAAGGGAATTGGGATTACTTTCTTCCACTTGCCGAGTTCGCCTATAACAATAGCTATCATGCGAGCATTTAGATGGCTCCGTATGAAGCATTGTAAAGGAGAAAGTGCATATCACCTTTATGTTGGAATGTGTTATCTGATAGGAAGCTTTATGGGCCAGAGCTTGTTGATCAAACCTCAACACAGATTCGAGTCATTGAAAGAGGCTCCTTGCTTAATAGAGTCAACAAAAAGCTACATTAACAAGAGGAGATGGCCTCTAGAGTTTGAGGTTAATGACCATGTGTTCTTGAGAGTGTCACCAGTCACTAGCATCGGGAGAGCTATCAAGCGGAAGAAGCTAAGCTTGAGATATATAGGTCCTTTTGAAATTCTTGAGAGAATTGGGCCTGTCGCTTATCGAGTAACCCTACCCGCAAACTTGAGCAGACTCCATGATGTGTTTCATGCTTCCCAACTGAACAAGTACCAACTCTATCCATCTCACATTGTTGAATATGAAGAAGTCGAGTTACAAGATAACTTCACATATGCGGAAGAGCCAGAACATATTATTGAGCAAGAAGAACGACGGCTCAGACACCGAAGCATTCTGTTTATGAAGGTGATCTGAAAGGGAATGACTCAGAAGGAAGCAACTTGAGAAGCAGAAGCGGATATGCAAAAACTTTATCTAGAGTTTAAGGCTCAAGTTGTGTGACAAATTTCAAGGACAAAATTTATTTTAGGGGGAGAATTGTAATGACCCAAAAATGGGATTGAGAGCTAATGACTTCAAAAGTGGATGCAATTATTGTTGAATAAACACTTTTGGAGAATGTGTGATGGGAATTTGATTGTTTTAGTAATTCCAATGATTTCCCTATGATAAATTGTGTGGGAATAGGTTTGATTGTTAATTTTGGAGCCATTGGACACATTGGTTGGAAATTGGAAAAACTGTAAAGTGTAATTCTATGCAAGGCAATCGGTTTGTAAGGACATTTTGAATTAGCAAATGGTGTCTAAAAATTCTAAAACTTTCTAGTCTTAAAGTTCCCATGACAAGCTTCAAAATGGACATATAATTTCTATCATTTTGATTTGTGAGCTGGGAGTTATGAATTTTTTAAGTTTCCCAGCGAAATTGATTATTTTCTGGAACAACAAGCAAAGATCAAGATTCTGGGGAATTTGTGATTCCAAATAGCAAAATTCTATATTTTCCCTTGAATCTATACTCAATAAGGGTTCTATAGGCTTTGGAATCACTCTAATTGGATTTTTCTAGAATTAGTTATGATTTTTCAAAGTTTGGGCAAAAATCTTCCAGAATTTCTGAAAAATATGAAATTGTTGGAAATTAAATTAATGATTAATTATCATATAATATATGATATTAAATATCATCATCCTTCTTTCTCCAGCCATTTTCACACACTCAGATATGAAATTAGAGAGAGAAGAGTTGAGAGAGTCTAGAGAGAGAAAGTGAAGAGAACTCACAAGGTAAGCCGATTTCTCTAACGATCTAGTTCCTAACACGTATAACCCTACTCCTAAGCTTTTCTTTCATGTACTTCAAGGTTGTTGGAGCTCAAATTTGCTGTTTAAAGAGAGTTAGGTTTCAGCCAACAAGAGGAAAAGCTAGTGGGAGCTTGAGGTAACTTTCAAACCTTCGTATATTGACTATTATGGTTGCTGTAATACCCCAAATTTTGAGACTTGAGGCTAAAGAATAAGCCTGAGATAAGTGGACTGCTAAGGTCCAGTTTAGCAAGATCTCAAATTGTGATTAAGAGATAATGACTCTAAAAGTGGATGTGGTTAGTGATGAATAAACCCTTTTGGAGATTATGGTGTGATTTGGCACCCGATATGATTCGTATGTGTTGTGAGCAACGCTAAAACCCTGTATTTAAGTTCAATTATGGATTAACATCTAAATTGACTTAAAATAGAGGGGAGGGCGCATTGTGGAAGAAAAGGAATGATATGGTGTGTTTGGTGGTGATTCAAGAGGAATTGCTGTAATCAGGGGAAAAACTGTAAAGTTACCGACCAATTGGTCAGTTACCGAAGAGGAAACTCATTGGTAACTTCAAGATCAATGGTTAGGATTGATTTGTGCAAGAGATCAAGGGGTGGAATCCCATGTATGTGTGCCTTGGTGAGCTAATGGAGGTGTGACAAGATCTTGACACTTGGCACAATGTAAGCCCTTGGATTGGTCAAAAGTGTCAACACCTCTTCCCACTTTCCTCTCCCTTTTAGGTCGGTTTTGGGGGCCTTTGAACTCCAAAATCTGATCTCTTTCTCTCTCACCCAAAGCTCCTATGGTCATCTAAGGCAAGGGAAGAAAGAGAAATGTAAAGGTGAGTTTTTGGTTGTCTTAATGTCCTCTAATGCTCAAATACCCTTCTTTAAAGTTTTTCATAGTGATGAGAGCTTCATTGCTATGGTTTTAGATTTGTGAGAGAAGGTGTTTGAGAGCTTGAAGAATTTGGGAAGTGGAGGAATCAAACAATTGGCATTGGGAAGAAGAAGAGGTGAGTATTTGATGACTATTGACCTAACTATTGTGGTTATTGGTTGAGTATTGTGAATTGATAATTTTGCCCTGATTTTATGGTATTTTCGTGTGGAATGTGAATGGTGGAATTGGATGTTGTTTTGTGTTGAAATTGGTGTCATGTTGTGGTATTTAATCATTGGAATTGGTTTGAATTGGATTGGACACAATGGTTGCAAAACTGGAAATTCTGTCCAGTGTGAATTTTGTCTGGGCAGTCTGGTTGTGTGGATGTTTTGACTGGGCAAATAATGTCATAAAATCATGAAACTTTCCAGTCTTAGGCTGTGTTTGGCTCAATTAAGGGGAGGGGAAGGGGGGATTTTAATGGAGGGGAGGGGAAGAGAAGGTTTGAGAGGGATTTTCTTTTACCTTGTTTGGATTGACAAAAAGAGATGGGAGAGAAGGGATATTAATATTATCATGTTTGGTATATGAGGGGAGGGGAGGGAAAATATTTTTATATGGAGAACTTTGCCCTTATTTCATTTAATTTGTATTTTATAACTTTCTAACATATTTAATAAAATATAATTATAAATGGCATTGAATACATAAAATTATAATTTTATAACTATAAAAATTAAATAAATATAATTGTAAATGGAATTTACTACATAAAATTATAATTTTGTAATTATAAAAATTAAATAAATATGATTATAACTCATAAATACCACATATACAATAATACATATCCAATTATTAATTATAATTCTATAATTAGTATAGATATAGACAATAGTGTATAAAGATTATCACCAAAATAAGAACAAGGTGATCAATATACAATTATTATCAAAAATTTAATTAGCGGGAATTCTGGATCATCGACCCAATATTCAAAACCCGACCGCTAAATATTTCCTGTACGCTGCTAGTATTGTTGTTGTTAACAGGTGGACCATGATTTCGGTGAGAAGGCTCCAAAACAAGAATATAATATGAAGTCATCTTCATTTCATTATTATAGTACTTAGTATATATATTAACTCTCATCGTTATCTCATACCCGTCATATAACCCAGACCGCCATATTAACTATTTTATTTTCCTAATCAAATTTGTATGCCACATATGTGACAATAATCAAATTATTCTATAATATTCTCCTTGATTCTTAATATAAGATATAGTTGACTTTTTTTTGTGGAAAGATTAAAGAAGCTAAATAAATAACTTAATCATCATATATGTGGTGTATCATTGGATTATATTACGGCAGCAGCAAGGTGGAGGTTAGAGGCGATGTGACGGCAAGGTGGAGGTTACATGGCGGCGAGGCAGAGACGACGCTCACGATTGAGGCATTCCGAGACTAGATGAGAGAATTTGTGACTTAGGTTTAGGTTTTGGGTAAATAATGAGAAGAGTAATATGGTAATATTTTAAAATAGCATGGATATATTAGTCAATATAAATCCAAATATTAAACTTTCCCTCCAAATTCCCCCAATTTTGGAGGGGAGGGTTAAAACGGGAAGGGAGGGAAAACTTTCTAAAATTTTCCCTCCCCTCCTAAAAATTGTAACTATCCAAACAAGGGGAAGGGAGCAAAATCGCCCCATTTCCATCCCTTCCACCTCACTCCCCTCAGACCAAACAGACCCTTAAAGTTCACATCCCAAGCTTCAAAACGGACATATAAATTGTGTCATTTTGTTTTGTGAACTGTGATTTATGTTTGCCCAAAGTTTGAGGTCGAAACTAGGTTTGATTCTAGAGCAGTATGCATATTTGTGTAATTCTGTATTTCTGTGGTTATGTGCAGCCTTGATTTATATTTTTTCTATGAAGAGAACTTGAATAGCTTTCATTTGGCTTTGGAATCACCTCATTTCGATTTTTATGGAATTAGTTATGAATTTTTGAAGTTACCTTGGCTGCAGCACAAAAGTTTCTGTGCACATTTTGGCCGTAGCCAGAAATTCTTGGCTGCAGCCAAAAACATTCTGTGCACGTTTTGGCTGCAGCCAGAGGGTTCTTGGCTGCAGCCAACCCCCATTTTTAGTACTTGGTGATTTTGAAAAGTGATTTCCAACCTAGTACGTCCCAATCCTTTCAAGATTTTGTTGAGCTTATTATTAGACACTAAAGGGACTCAAATGACAACCAACTTTAAGTGATATAAAAGTAAGGATTTGGAATAAAGAATAAACCTATGTCCTTGATTTTGTTATAGGGTTGGATATTCGCTTTGATCGTGAGTAAGCGGTGCTGGAGCTTACGTGGAAAGAACAAGGGTAAGGAACTTACCTCTCTTGCATGCTTTGATATTTGTGTTTGTGTATTGATGCATGTATTGCTTTGTTGGATTATGTGAAACATGTATGAATGATTGTAGCTCTGTTTTTAGTTATGCTATGGCCATGAGTATATTGTTGAAACATTGAACACGCAGATATGTCATTGTGTGAACATGAGTTATGTATTGCAAGCATGTCATGCATTAAATACATATCATACATGCATATAGGTATATATTTCCTACCGAGATTCTCTCGAATCTCACCCTCCCCTACCAACATTTTAGACAGGGTAGGTGGATCGAGGATGGAGAAAGCAGTCAAGGGCGACGGGACTTGTTCGGGTTGTAATCTTTTGATAGTTAGTTATCATAATTGGGATGATTTGTATTCGTATTTGGATATGAGCAAGGTATTAAAACCCGGACCGGGTATTGAACCGGTCGGGGTACTAGGTTAAGGGTCAGTGGGTCAGACCGGGGCCAAACCGGGACCAAATCGGTGAGAAATTGAAAATTTTAGGCTTATTGGTATGAAATTCTAAAGAAAATATTAAAAAAAAAATTAAATGGAAACCGGACCGGCCAACCGGCCAGTTCGCAGGTTACCGGGCTGGTCTGGTTCGGTTTCTAAAACTATGGATATGAGTTATATATATTGTGGAATGTATATTTGGTTATATGTTGAATGAGAATATTTGATTATGTATTCGGAATGAGCATTTGGGTATTTGTATTTGTATTTGTATTTGAGGAGAACTGTGTAATCCCCATTCGAAGAATTGTAAAGGGTGGTTGTGCCCTATGAATTCTATGTAAAGGTATGAACCCGGGAGTTGCCGGGATGATATTGTTGTACACTCTGATATTTTTATAAATGTGATATTCCGTGTGATGTGATTATATTCGAAATTGAATATGAGACCAAGTTAATTAGATTTCGAAACGTATTTGTGAAAACCCCGTCTGGTAGATGTTTTTGTAAATGTTATTTAATTGTTATTGGTCACTATTTCACTTTAATCACATATTTCGGATATAATTACGGAAGGGGGTTACATTTTTTGTATCAGAGCTGCAGTTCCTTGGAAACATGGGAATTTGCTAGGATAGTGGCCGTAGTTGCTTCCTTAAGTCATAGAGGATGACTTTGTTTGTTTGTGGTATGCACATTAAGGTCCCTGCTGGTTGTGGATATATGTGATTTGTGGACTGTGCATACATTATTTGATTATTTTGGAGTGGCAAATCATTGTGGAATCTAAAGATATAATGGTTTGCCTGAGAATTAGATGTGTATATTCAAAGATGGAGGTAATCAGACCCATCATCTGATTTGAGAATAGAGGGAAAGGATTCCCTAAGATATGTGATATTGAGGTCTTAGGTTTCAGTATGAACCTAGTGGTGGGGTGAGAAACCCTAGGTGGTATGATGTTACATGTAGTGACGTCATACAGAGCTTGTGTGTGTAAATGCCTTAAGACCTAGGGGACTGGTGTGCCTTAGGCTGGCAGAGATATCTAAATTTCTGTAGGAGTTAAAGATGCTCCATAGAAATGATGAATTTGAGTTGGAGTTGATGATGCTCCGTGAAACGAGGAAAGTGGTTTCCTGATTCAATTGAGGTTAAGACTTTGAGAACTAAATTGAATTGTGATCCAAGGGTCAGACTCAATAGTTGGGCTGATTCTTAGGAGTTTGACTTGACCTAGATGGTCTGTGGTACCAGGGTATGGTACTAGATATGAATTGAAATGTGTATCAGGTACCCAGAGGTTACTGTTGGTTGATCTAGCATAGGGAGAAAGTTATCTACGAAGGATTCAGATCAGAGAGTGCTACTTACAGGGAGTTCGAATCAGAGAGGGCTACCTATGGTGATGTCTGATCGGAGCGGCTATTTGTGTGTTTATCACCTGCGGCCCACTGGGGGTGTGTATGGTACACAGTGGGAGGACTGTGCCTTTGGGCGGTGGAGATACGAGGGATATGTGTGGTTCCTGGGTGGTAGGTTAGCCCATGAGGGGTAAGATCAGCCAGCCCAGCCACTTGGCAGCCCCATGAACGTGAGCGGGGTGGGCACCGGCGCGGGGCATCCCCTGATGGGGTAAAATCGGGGTATGACAATAAATAAAAAAATTTGTGACAGCCGCCGTGACAACAAACCCTAGTGTGCAGCTGCCATAACGACGAACCTTAATATGCAGTCGCCGTGATGTTGAATCATAGATTAGCGCTGTGAAAGTATTGGCTCCCAATGATGGTGTATTGTAATAAATCCCACAATGAATGGGTACTCTTGAGATAAGAAGTCATATGGCTCTGAATGATTCAAGTTGAATCGGGCCAAGGTCTGGCACAGATAAATATATGTTGTGAATGTTGTCAGTTGTAGTGGGAGATTCATATGGGACTCCTGTTAAATCAACTTGACATTGTTAAAGCACATATGGGGAGAAAGACCTCAGAGTATGCAGCGGAAGAGTAATAAATGTGTGATATGTTTAAGAATTATGTTGAGCAGAAGCTCGAGTTTACAGAAAGTGCAATGTGTTAGTGATGACTTCGGGAAGTAAAACTTCGGGGCCAAGTTATATTGTGAGAAGGGGTCTTGAACGATCCCAGTATGAAAGAATTTACGGTGTTGAAGGTGAAGTTGTTAAGATGCCTGGTTCCAGCTTTTTGTGATTGTGTATTATGAGTCTATCTCTCCGGTTGGGTCGGATCATATTGGTCCGGTAGGCTTCGCCTGGTAGGTATAAGCTCAGGATGTGACTGGCTATTTGTGATGTCTTTCACCTGCGGCCGCATGGGATGGTCCCCATGGCGGAGGACCATTCTGCTGCGGCGGTAGTTTACGGGGGATTGACTATTTATGGAAGCCGAAAGGCTATATGTAAACATCGCCATGCCAATAGTCCCTGAGTCACTAACAATGGTTCGGGTCAAGACTGTGTGTCTTCCCGGCGGTAAAAGGGGATGAGGGTGGGGTGTGATTATGGATCTTATGTGTAAGCAACTCTACACCAATAGTCCCTGAGTCGCTAGCAACGGTTCGGGTAAAGACTGTGTATCTTCCCGACGGTAAAAGGGGATGAGGGTAGGGAGTGATAGCGAATCTGCTATTTGTGAGCCAGAATGGCTACATGTGTGCACTGCCACCCTAATAGTCCCTGAGTCGCTAACAACGGTTCGGGTCAAGACTGTGTGTCTTCCCGGCGGTAAAATGGGATGAGGGTAGAGTGTGATTGTGAATCTGTGATAGTTATGAACAAGCTGGGATTGGGGTATAGTTGTGTAGCAAAGCAGAGCTAGTTCAGCTGATGGCTAATTCGACTACATGATCGGGGGTTCTCTATTTTGAGGGCACTACCCCGGCATGGCCAACATGGCTAGCCACCACGTTGGTTGCACCCCAGGCCGAAAGGCAGTGCATAAAATTAGAATCTGCGATGTGTGTTGTTGTGAATGTGAACTGTGATGAGAATGCCGGAAGGGTAATGTGTATTTGTGAGACAGCGGGAAGCTATCGTATTTGTGCAAGTAGCGAAAGCTATGTATCATTGTGTATATAGTCGTGGGTGATGTCGTCTTGTGACAATCATCACGCATCAATGTGAATCTGTCGTGGACATTATGATTGATACCCAAAAGTCCTGGATGGATGAGGGTAACGCCGTGAAACTTGATACGGCAATGTGATATTGTTGTGAATACCCGAAAAGTCCAGGTTACCACTAGCGGGGTTACTGGTGGGTGTATGGGTGAGGGTAAAGCTGTGAAAGTGGATATAGTGAAAGCTGAAATGCTTGTGTATACAGCTGAGGCTGTCATTTGATGTATTGAGGTTGTGGTGTTTTGGGGTTAATCCCGGAAGGGGTAACTAGATTGAGTTGAGCAGAGTGGTGGCTCATGCCGTCCAACTGCCGAGATCTTATGATATGGCTCATGATTTAGAGCCTCCGGGTATTGTGGTTATGTGATCATAGAGTTTTATGGCAATCGTATGTGGAGGCGATTGCATTTGTTGGCAAATGTATGGTGATTGTGTTTGTGCGGCAATCGTGAAATGGGCCGATTGCAGTTTGTGGCAACTGGCTTGCATTTATTGTGTAAGATCCTTTTGAGAATCTGAATTGTGATGCACCAATTATGGGGGTAGTCTAGCAAAGACTTTCCCAAGATAGAGTAATTTGTGAAACGGAAGCCATCATGAAGAGGCATCCGAGTTTATGGTTTATGTGGTGCGACAAATTTCGAGGACAAAATTACTTTGAACAGGGGGAGAAATGTAATACCCCAAATTTTGAGACTTGAGGCTAGAGAATAAGCCTGAGATAAGTGGACTACTAAGCCCCAGTTTAGCAAGATCCCAAATTGTGATTAAGAGATAATGACTCTAAAATTGGATGTGGTTAGTGATGAATAAACCCTTTTGGAGATTATGGTGTGATTTGGCACCCGATGTGATTCGTATGTGTTGTGAGCAATGCTGAAACCCTGTATTTAAGTTCAATTATGGATTAACATCTAAATTGACTTAAAATAGAGGGGAGGGCGCATTGTGGAAGAAAAGGAATGATATGGTGTGTTTGGTGGTGATTCAAGAGGAATTTTCGTAATCAGGGGCAAAATGGTAAGTTACCGACCAATTGGTCAGTTACTGAAGAGGAAACTCATTGGTAACTTCAAGATCAATTGTTAGGATTGATTTGTGCAAGAGATCAAGGGGTGGAATCCCATGTATGTGTGCCTTGGTGAGCTAATGGAGGTGTGACAAGATCTTGACACTTGGCACAATGTAAGCCCTTGGATTGGTCAAAAGTGTCAACACCTCTTCCCTCTTTCCTCTCCCTTTTAAGTCGGTTTTGGGGGGCCTTTGAACTCCAAAATCTGATCTCTTTCTCTCTCACCCAAAGCTCCCATGGTCGTCCAAGGCAAGGGAAGAAAGAGAAATGCAAAGGTGAGTTTTTGGTTGTCTTAATGTCCTCTAATGCTCAAATACCCTTCTTTAAAGTTGTTCATAGTGATGAGAGATTCATTGCTATGGTTTTAGATTTGTGAGAGAAGGTGTTTGAGAGCTTGAAGAATTTGGGAAGTGGAGGAATCAAACAATTGGCATTGGGAAGAGGAAGAGGTGAGTATTTGATGACTATTGACCTAACTATTGTGGTTATTGGTTGAGTATTGTGAATTGAGAATTTTGCCCTGATTTTATGGTATTTTCTTGTGGAATGTGAATGGTGGAATTGGATGTTGTTTTGTGTTGAAAATGGTGTCATGTTGTGGTATTTAATCATTGGAATTGGTTTGAATTGGATTGGACACAATGGTTGCAAAACTGGAAATTCTGTCCAGTGTGAATTTTGTCTGGGCAGTCTGGTTGTGTGGATTTTTTGACTGGGCAAATAATGTCATAAAATTATGAAACTTTCCAGTCTTAAAGTTCACATCCCAAGCTTCAAAATGGACATATAAATTGTGTCATTTCGTTTTGTGAACTGGGATTTATGTTTGCCCAAAATTTGAGGTCGAAACTGAGTTTGATTCTGGAGCAGTATCGATATTTGTGTAATTCTGTATTTCTGTTGTTATGTGCAGCCTTGATTCATATTTTTCCTATGAAGAGAACTTGAATAGATTTCATTTGGCTTTGGAATCACCTCATTTTGATTTTTGTGGAATTAGTTATGAATTTTTGAAGTTACCTTGGCTGCAGCAGAAAATCTTGGCTGCAGCGCAAAAGTTTCTGTGCACATTTTGGCCACAGCCAGAAATTCTTGGCTGCAGCCAAAAACCTTTTGTGCCCGTTTTGGCTGCAGCCAGAGGGTTCTTGGCAGCAGCCAACCCCCATTTTTAGTACTTGGTGATTTTGAAAAGTGATTTCCAACCTAGTACGTCCCAATCCTTTCAAGCTTTTAATGAGCTTATTATTAGACACTTAAGGGACTCAAATGACAACCAACTTTAAGTGATATAAAAGTAAGGATTTGGAATAAAGAATAAACCTATGTCCTTGATTTCGTTATAGGGTTGGATATTTGCTTTGATCGTGAGTAAGCGGTGCTGGAGCTTACGTGGTAAGAACAAGGGTAGGGAACTTACCTATCTTACATGCTTTGATATTTGTGTTTGTGTATTGATGCATGTATTGCTTTGCTGGATTATGTAAAACATGTATGAATGATTGTAGCTCTGTTTCTAGTTATGCTATGGCCATGAGTATATTGTTGAAACATTGAGCACGCAGATATGTCATTGTGTGAACATGAGTTATGTATTACAAGCATGTCATGCATTAAACACATATCATACATGCATATAGGTATCTGTTTCCTACTGAGATTCTCTCGAATCTCACCCTCCCCTACCAACATCTTAGACAGGGAAGGTGGATCGAGGATGGAGCAAGCAGTCAAGGGCGACGGGACTCATTCAAGTTGTAATCTTTTGATAGTTAGTTATCATAATTGGGATGATTTGTATTCGTATTTGGATATGAGTTGTATATATTGTGGAATGTATATTTGGTTATATGTTGAATGAGAATATTTGATTATGTATTTGGAATGAGCATTTGGGTATTTGTATTTGAGGAGAACTGTGTAATCCCCATTCGAAGAATTGTAAAGGATGGATGTGCCCTATGAATTATATGTAAAGGTATGAACCTGGGACTTGCCGGGATGATATTGTTGTACACTCAGATATTTGTATAAATGTAATATTCCACGTGATGTGATTATATTTGAAATTGAATATGAGACTAGGTTAATTAGATTTCGAAACGTATTTGTGAAAACCCTGTCTGATATATGGGTTTGTAAATGTTATTTAATTGTTATTGGTCTTTATTTCACTTTAATCACATATTTCGGATATAATTACGGAAGGGGGTTACAGCTGCTGTGGGCAATTTAATCGGTGAAATTTCGTCGGATTGCCGTTGGTTTTAAATTTTGGAAATTGAGTTCCCTAAGGGTTATGCTGCCCAATTTTGGTTTAAATGGTAGTTATGACCTAATGTAATAGTTAATAAAGTGGCTAGGAGTAGAAAGGAAATCGTTTACGGAGCCGAAATCGTAAAACCCCGATTTTCCCTAGGAACACATAAATTTTGGCCAGCTCTAGAAATGGGTCTTAGAGTTGGATTTTGAATGATTTGATGGTTCCATTAAGTTCAGGAGGGAAAATTAGGTGGGGTTACAGTTGGTCACTTTTTCGGAAAAGGCCAAAAAGGCATAATTACGAAAACACCCCTGAAACCCTTAAAGTGGGGCTGCCAAGGGTAAATTTGTAAGTTAACATTGAATTTGATAATTCTGAGTCCAGAAATAGATTTCTTAGGTGGAAATATGTTAGGTTAGCTCATGTTAAAATTTCAGGAAAAGTGTAGCCGAACCGGGTATGGCAGGGCCGGGCTGGGTCCCCGGGGGCATTTTTATAAATTTTCATTATAGACTCATATAACCCTTAGAAACACTATGGAAGTGTCTAAATGGTGCATTTGGAATTGTAGGATTTGACATTTGCCCTGATAGTGAACGACCTGTGCCAGAGCACGTTCGGAAAGAACCAGGTAGTGACTCTTTCTCTTATACTATGTATAATACACTGCATGTGTGTTGTATCACTATTTTGTGATGATTTCTGATGCTGCTATAGTTATAGCTGGTGATAGTTGTCATTATACAGGTCAAGCTGTCGTTTACAACGCAAGCTGTTGTTATTGTGATTATAGCATAAGCTGTCGTGATTGTAATTACAGCGAGAGCTATCGCATTGTGTATACAGCAGTGAGTGTTGTCATTTTTGGTAAAAGCCATGTATCTTTGCGCTGCTGCTGCTGTTACTGTTTGTGATTTACTTGCATGTTGTGTGCTTATATATTGTATGAGTGACTTGTTACTACTGAGATTTTTTTGAATCTCATTCTTTCCATAAACTGACCTACAGACAAGGCAAGTGACTCAAAAGGGAAGCGGACAACTAAGAGTGGCTAGGACTCCTTAGAGATCTTTGATGTTGGTTGTTGTTATCCATTTCGATTTGGGAATGCTGTATATATGTGGAATGATTTTGTGTAATCCCCCATATGGGAAATTGTAAACCCTTAGTGAATGAATGAAAACTGGGGGTTGCTAGGATTTTGTTGTACACTATGATATGTATGAATGCAATTCAACTGCACAAGGTAATTATATTCAAAGCTTGAATTTGAAACCAGAATTAGAATGAAGGTTTGAAAGAGTTTGTGGAAACCCTACCGTAAGGAGGGGAGTTTGAAATGAGTTTAATTATTTGTTAGTCTCTAATTCATTTTAATTATGCCTTTTCGGATCATAATTATGGTTTTCGAGGCAGAGGTTACACATTCATTTCATGGCCTTTAAAGGTGGAAGAACTTAAGCAGCATAGTACTGTAGGGGATCCTCACATGCCGCCCATGCGTTCAAGCAAATGCTCAGGCCTAGTACACCTTGCCAAGCCCAAGTTTAAAATTTGTATTTTTTAAGTTATTCTAATTTTTGTGATTTGAAAATGTTGGGTCCTAAATATAATGATTTCCAAGAGAGAGAAATTTGCGTATAAAAAGAACCAAAGGGTGTATATTGAAATACTTAATGCAAAACACACAATATTAAATTTATTGTCTTACAATAGTTTAAAAAGAAAAAATAGAAAAATAAAATAGAAACAAAATGGGCTTGGTTTATAATTTAGAGTACATATAAGAGGAGGCCTGTTTAGTTGACATGGAATAATATATGCCAAGTGCCACATCAAGGAGATGAGGAGTCGGCAAGGCATATGACAAGTACAAATAACTCAGAAAGTATAACTGATGCATTCATTTCAAGGCCTTCAGAGAGGGAGGAATCTGAGTGGCATCGTATTGTAGGGGATCCTCATGTACTGCCCATGTGTTCAAGTAAATGCCTGGCCCTGGTGTACACTACCAAGCCCGAGTTTAAATTTGTATTTTTTAAGTCATTCTAATTTTTTTGACTTGAAAATGTTGGTTTTTTTAAAAGTTTTAAATATAAGGTCTAGTTGAATTTTTCAATATATAAGACTAAGTTGATTTTTTTAGAGATGTCTTAAATATAAGACTTAATTGAATCCTTATATTAGGGACCAACCCTAAGAGAGAGAAATTTTCTTATAAAAAGAACCAGAGGAAGTATATTGAAACACTTACTTAATGCCAAAACACACAATATTAAATTTATTGTATGCCAAGTGCCACAGGTCCTACTCTAAGGAGATGAGGAGTTGGTAAGGCAAAGGACAAGTAAAAATACCTCATGAAGTATAACTGTTATGCATTTATTTCAAGGCCTTTAAAGGGGGGGAACCTGAGCGGCATATAGTATTGTAGGGGATCCTCACATGCCGCCCATACTTTAAAGCTAATACTGGAGCCTGGTCCACCTCGCCAAGCCCCAGTTTAAAATTTGTATTTTTTTTAAAGTCATTCTAATTGTTTTGACTTGATAATGTTGGTTTTTAGGGGTTTTAAAAATAAGATCCGATTGACCTTTTCTATATATAAGACTTGTTAACTTTTTTTTAGAGAGGTCTAAAATATAAAACTTAGTTGAATCTTTATATTAAGGGTCAAACCCAAGAGAGAGAAAGTTGCTTATGAAAAGAATAAGAGGGAGTATATTTAAACACATACTTAATGCAAAATACACATTAGTACATTTATGTCTGACGATATTTTAAAACAAAATAAAAATAAAAACTATTTGGCTTGGCTTATATTTTTGAGTACATATATGATGAAGCTTATTTAGTTAACATGGAATAATGTATGCCAAGTGCCATAAGTCCCACATCAAGGGGATGAGGAGTCGGCAAGGCAAATGAGAAGTAGAAATATCTTAGAAAGTATAACAGCTATGCATTCATGTCAAGGCTTTTAAAGGGGGAGAAACATGAGCGGCATAGCATTGTAGGGGATCTTCAGGCGCTGCCCATGCATTTAATTAAATTTTCAGGCCTAGTGCTCCTTGCTAAGTCCGAGTTTAAAATTTGTATTTTTGAAGTCATTCTAATTATTTGAGTTGAAAATTTTGGTTTTTTTAGGGGTCTTAAATATAATATACAATTGGCTTTTTCTGTATATATGATTTAGGTGACTTTTTTTAGACAGTTCTTAAATATAAGACTTAGTTGTATTCTTAAATTAATGACCAGCCCCAAGAAAGAGAAAGTTGCTTATAAAAAAACCATATAGAGTATGTTGAAATGCTTAGTGCAAAATACACAATAGTAAATTTAATGTCTGATGATAGTTTAAAAAAATAATAATAATAACTATAGGGGTTTGGTTTATGTTTTAGGGTACATATATACAATATGAGGCTTATTTAGTTAACATGGAATAATGTATACCAAGTGCCACAAGTCCTACATTGAGGAGATGAGGAGTCGACAATGCATATGACAAGTACAAAAACCTAAGAAAGTGTAACTGTTATGCATCATTTCAAGGGCTTTAAAGAGGGAGGAACCTGAGCAGTATAGTTGTAGGGGATCCTCACGTGCTGCTCATGTGTTCCAGTAAATGCTCAGGCCTAGTGCACCCCACCAAGCCTAAGTTTAAATATATGACTTAATTTAATGCTTATATTAATGACCTGCCAGAAGAAAGAGAAAGTTGCTTATAAAAAGAATGAGATGGACTTGACAAAACTAAATTAATTTCCTCTCAAATAGTATTTCCATGAATATATTTGCTAGTCTAAGATTCAAAGGCACTTGACAAGGCTCACTCAAGTCAAAATTAGGTTTCTCTTTTCATTAAAATGCACAATCTCTTACTACAATTAATAAAAATCAACTTTAAGTAACAACCTTGATGTGACAATATAAGGTTAGTAAATATATCTCTATTTTACCAATAGACCATCCACTTATCAAGTAAACTTCAAGTTAAGCATTATTTTAACAAGTTCTACACCTATACTAGCTCTCTTAAGTCAAACCCATTTGAACAAATCAATCTAAATGGTTGACCAATCACTTAGAAGCATTAAACAAAGGATAAAAAAAAAAAAAACACACACACACATCATTAGCTACCAAAAGAGAGCAACATATATCACTAGCTACAAAAAGAGAGGAATAATCAAGTCTTAATCCATATAAAGGCTCAAAATAATCCTATAATGAAAAGTTTAGCAACTTATATTTAGCAAATAGCCACAAATACACTCCATAGTTACAACCATATCAAGACATAAGCAAAGAAAGGGAAGAAGAATATGAGAAACCAAGGATTGAAGCTTCAGATCTCCTCTAGACTCCAATCCCAAGCTTCAAAATCCTCAAGAACATAAACCCTAGAAGATAAATGCTCCAAGAATACTTAGGAAGTGAAAATGAATCATTTTCAGCCTAACCCTTCAATAAAAACCCTCAAAATGCATTTCAGCAAGTAAAACGCATGGTTATGCATTTTGTCGTTTGCTTCAGCACACATGTCGTGTGCTAAAACATATGACATAGTAAGCTTAGGTTCTCGTTGGCTTCGCCCAAGGTGTCGTATGCTGAAGCATATGGCACAGTAAGCTCATTCTCATTGGCTTCAGCACATGTATTGTTGGCTAAAGCTAGCAACTCAACAGCTTTCTTCCTAGCTTAATGAACTATTCTTTTTTTTATTTTGCAGCTACAAGTTTTATTCCTTAGTCCTTGAATAGCTTCACTATTTGTTTCTATCCCCCTACAAAAGAGAGGATCCATAAGTTCTCACTTTTTCTTTGAAATAAAGCACAAAATATATGGTTCTAAACAAGAATTTCTTCAACTTTGGCTTGATATTTTGATATGCATATTTTCTTTTATAAACTTCTTTCTATGCACATTTTAAATCCAAAAATAGGTAAAAAGATAAGAAAATATGCTGTAATGTTATCAATTTCTAAAAGTTCACATATTGTAAGTTGCTATAAATGTCTCAATAAGACAAAGTCGACAATGTGTCTGCATAAATATTGTAGCGATCAATAAACTGCAACAAACTACAACGAGATTTCTCCCCCATTTTGTACTAGTTAGTAACCATTACAAGTTAAACCCATGAACTGACACTTAGTGCGATAGATTGTCGCAATTAGGTTGTGACCGTGGCAAAATTTGTAACGGATTTTGACCAAGTGCATAATGATTCACACAAACCGCTACAAAACCTCTTGCCAGGCCTCTTTTTGTAGCGATTTATCAAACTGCTACTACACATTGTTGTCGCAATCAAAACCGCTACAATCATAGATCTGCGAGTGGTGCCAAAGGAGGGAGAATGATTCCAGATCTGAAATCATAGATCAAGACACTAATTTTGCCGCCATTGCCACCATAATGTTTTCCAAGTAGATGCTAGAGGAGTAAGAATGATTCCAAATATGAAATTAGATTTCACACAATTCAACTACCTTTAAATGCCAACATTCTTCCAAACTCTATCGACTCTGGCTTTGACCTTAACTTAAAGGCCATTGAGGGCTACATGGTGTTGAATTTGACCACGACAGCTGCAAAATGTTGTGGGCTCAAGTGTCTTAGACTTGGATGCCTTTAGTAGTTGCACATTGTCAAAGTTGACTATGGTAGAAGTGATGTCGTAGGCTCAAGTGGCCATTTCTAGAGTGGCAAAAGTATTGAGCTAAAAGCAAGACTTCTTGCGGGAGTATTGCGGGGCCAACTGTGAAGGAGGATGAGGATAATCGTAATTTGGTCTTTCACACATTACAATTATTTACATTTAGTGACCTAAATGTTTCAAGTACCATTCCCCAATCAAATTTTCAAATGGGGATTTATCCCCAATTTTCTCTTGTTTTTTCCTTTTCTTTTATTTTTCTCTTTTATTTAAAAGAGGTAAAGGGAAGAAGGTCATGTATTGTTTATTTTTTCTGTTTTTGTTATAAAATCAAGAAAGTATAAGAGATTGAGATGAAAGAAATGAAGAAATAAAAGAGAGAAATAGAGAGCAAGGAGGGAGTGATTCTTATTTCATTTCAAGCTTACAACCTTTGATACATGCCTACTATTTATAGGCCACAAATCCTTAACTTCCATTACAAGAGTTATAACAAAAGAGTAAATCTACATAATGGTATAATATAATGGTCTTTGTAGGTTATTTACATTAATAATAGAAAACTCCCACTAAGCCATTCATGTCATAAGTTATATGGCTTTAAGTGTAGAATTCCAAAAGACTCATCTTGGAAGGTTATGGACATCCACACCAAATATTGGAATATTTATAACACTCCCCCTTGGATGTCTATAAACAAATATTATGCCTAATTAAAACCTTACTAGGAAAAACCCTATGGGACAAAAACCCAGTGAAGGAAAAAGAGTACACAATATATATTGAAGTTGCCTCATTAAAAACCTTACCAAGAAAACTCAGTGGGACAAAACCTTGGTTAAGGAAAAGAGTACAACATGATCTCTACTCCCCCTGATAGCAACATCACTCATTTTGATTAGATTGTCATATTTCAAGACAATATACTGATTTCTCAATTGCAACTTTTATTAATGATTTTTTCAAGCAATTGATGTCTTTTTTATCTAAACTATGCATAATGCATTGTCATTAAATCATATGCTAAAACATAATTATTTACCATATCTTCTGGATATGTTAAATATTATATTCTCCACTTGCCTCTATGCATTGTGGAAATAATAAAAGAAAATTATCCTGAAAACCATTATGATATATCTTCTATCCACATGTTCAATTTGTTATAAACAAAATGTACTTATAGAATAATTTCATAAAACTACTACACTACATCTCAGTTTCATAGCATCCATAGTGTACCTGCAGCATCTTGATTTTACTAGAAAGAACATAATAACAATAATATTAACATGATGTAAATATTCATAAATATGTGATATTTATAGACCATTAAATTCAATAAATTTTTGCAAACAATCATCATAGCAAAAATATATGATTTTGAAATCATGAAGGTTTCCAATAACTTGATATGTAAAATTATTCATTTTTCAATATATCTTTCAATCAATTATATATATACTCAAATCATTTTAATCTATGTGACATTTTATATACTGAATACTTTTCTTAGACATGCTTTCAACATTTTGACCCTTCAAGAATTCTCATGTAATATTCATTATCCATAGGCATATGCTATATATAATTATATTTAATAGACGTATTATTATTCTCATGTAATATTCATTATCCATAAGCATATGCTATATATAATGATATTTAATAGATGTATTATTTCATTTGCATATACTGCCAGACTAATAATATATGCAACAATTATTGTATCCACCACCAAATGTTGTACCCCATCATAATCATAATTAAACCTTGTGAAAATCTTTATTTTCACATGAATATTCATATATCACAAATAACGTTATATTTCAAATGTTTTGGACTGCAGGTCCATAAATTTCACATATTGAAAGAAAATTTTTTATCGCGTCTTATCCTATTTTTCAGTTGGCCAATCACCTTTTTTTTATCTACCGACATATTTATGTATAAGATCCTCATTTGATCACATGATATTATTACTAAAACTGTTGTCGACAACTTTATCTTTTCAGTTCCATTTTTCTTGTTGTGACATAATTCATTGAGATCTCTTTATTACTTTCAGGTACCTGAATCTCTTTTGAGGGTTCTACAAGTAGTTATGTATTGACCTCTTCTGGAGTGTCTGCCTCCTTAATATGATTATCTTGATTATTTGCTTCTTTCTTTTTTTTTTGGAACTAATTATTCTCTGATACATCGGGCATGTCTCACTTTCATTTATGCTAATTAGACCACTTATAGCTGGAATATGAGATTTAGTAATTCTCATTTAGGTCAGTAATTGCATCTAGCAGATTTTATGTAATATTTCATAAATGCAAACCAAATGAACTTCTGGTTCATATTGTTATATTCGAGGATCTATACTTGATAGTAATAATGCATTCTTTTTCTTTTCTTTTCCAGCTATTTAATTTCTCCCCCTCATGTTAGGAAAACTTTGTCAAATGACAATCGACTAATTATGCAGTATAAGTCTCCCAAATCCATTTGTTTCCATTAGAAACATCCTTTTGTTTCATTTAGAGACAAACAAAAAGAAGAAGGTTCTTACCCAACATTTATCTCAATTTCCTTTAAATATCCATCTATGTGCATTGTGGTGAATCAATAGGAATGCACATTCAAACTTTTTAATATGGAATATACTTGACTCCTGACCAAAAGCCAATTTTATCGGGAGAATTTGGTTGGCTAGTATAAATGCTGCAATATGTAAGATCAAATATGCACATCATCGCCATCCTTCGTCAATGCCACTCTCCAGCACTTTATGGAGAACATTCTTAGAGGATTTCATGTGGATATCGCCAACACCAACGCCGAGTTGATTACCAATACAAACTTCAAAATGGCAGAGTTGGTCGAGAAAATTGACAAGACGCATGAAGATCTGGTTGAAAGAATGGATAGGCGACATGAGGAGTTGCTAGCAGAGCAACGGGCCCAGGGAGAGACCTTAAGATTGATTCTGGCTCGACTGGACTCTTTGGGTCCTGGACCTTCAACCGGTCCTTCCTCTTCTGCACCACCACCTCCAGTTGACCCTCTTTCAGACACTCCTATCCCTGAGGATGAACCATCTACTCCTCTGGTTTCTGATCCACTTGAGCCCCAAGGAAAAGATATACTATTCACAGTGGATGATCCTGAAACCCATGAGACAACTCACATCATTATTGATGATTCACCTCCCAAACCTCAGCCAGACACCGCTCCTAAACCAACTCCATCACCTGCCCCCACAGAGGAAATCGCTCCTTCTTCATCCTCCTCTGAACATTTGACCACCCCTGAGGTTCAGACTACTCCGGCAGGAGAAACCTCTACCATGGTTGTTTTCCAACCTTCTCCTCCCGGTGATGACATCCATATCCCTCCTGTCCATCTGCCTGACCCAGTTTCATCTAGCTCATTTGACTCTTTAGAGTCAGATGATTCAATGGTCCTTCCAGTGACACCCCTTTTCTGTAGTCAAACCTCCTAGCCCTCCACTTGATTGATGAAGCCAAAAAGGGGGAGAAGAGCTTAAGGGTGATTTTATGGAAGTGTCCTAGCTTAATTTGGGATATTTGGTTGTATATGGGCTAAGGGTGCATTTTGTTATTAGTTTTCTTGAATTTATCTTGTAATTTGAAATCCTTAAAGTTTAATGCAAAGTTTAATGCAAGTGTGTTTAAATTATAACTTCATCTGATATCATTTAAGTTTTGAATTATGATACATGGTTGGACTAATGACGTTGTTATGTATGCAAGGTATATTCAAACTTAATAAGAAATAATTAATTAAGAATCCAATTTGAAAAACCATGTTCAAAATCACCAAGTTTTTGTCATCATCAAAAAGGGGGAGAATGTTAGATCTCATGTTTTGATGATAACAAAAGAATGGTTTGAAAAGGAATTGTTTAATAATCAAGCTTGAACTAAGCAATGACAGAAATAAGCTTTACTTGAGGTAAGCATGGAAGTAGTGAAGATTGGCCAAGAGAAAATGCTGAGGAACTTGATCAGAAGTGAAACTTCTAAAGTATTACTCGAGGCGCTACTCGAGTAATGAACCAAAACTTGGAGTAACCAGAAGCACCTTCCAGTAACCAGCATGCATTACTCGAGGAGCTAATCGAGTAATAGTGTAAGTATTTTTGATCTGAAAGTGTTACTCGAGGAGCTACTCGAGTAACCTTATGTAAAACTTCCAGTTCGCCTTCAGGTTTCCATTGGTACTTGAGGAGCTACTCGAGTAACGCTGTGTGTCAAAAATGTTGCTCTCGGCACTTTGTACCACTGCAACATTTACTTGAGGAGCTACTCGAGTAACCAAGTGAAAAACTTCCAGTTGCCTTCAAGTTACCTATGATACTCGAGGAGCTACTCGAGTAACCATGTCTCTCAAAAATCTTGCTCTCGGCCCTTTTGTACCACTGCAACATTTACTCGAGGAGCTACTCGAGTAACACATCAGGGTAAGTGAAAACTTGAAGTCAGTACCCGAGTATGAAGAGATAATCTCAAGGAAAACCTCAAGTCAGTACCCGGGTAAGTCAAACACAAAATGTACAGTTACTCGAGGTGGTACCCGAGTAATCTATGCAAAAATGAATGCATTACTCGAGTCATTATCCGAGTAACAAGGTAAGTGCTCTCGGCCTTGACATCCTGCAACATTACTGGAGTAAAGCATCGAGTAACCAAAAGTTTTTTATAAAGGTTTACTCGAGGCAGTACCCGAGTAACTCATAAAGTTGTGAGAACATTACTCGAGTAAGTACCCGAGTAAACATATATTTTCAAAGGATTAAAAATTGGTTATTCCATGCACTACCCGAGTAATCTTGTATTTATTCATTAACTTGTAGTTGATCAGAGAATACCCGATGATACTCGAGTAAGTACTCGAGTAAACTTCAAGTGATACTCGAGTAGCTACTCGAGTAAGCCAACCCAGAAATTCTGAAATCACTCTGACGTTCATTGTTTTGCTCTTTATATGATTAACTTTTCATTGTATTAGTATTCTTAGCATATTTACAGATAGACAATGAAGAGATCTTGTCAAATATTGGAAGTCAAATGAAACGTTCTTTGTGCCAACCACCGCCAACGGATATTTTTCAAAAACTGGAAAAGTCAACAGTGGCTGCGCACTCTCCAACGGATAGAAGAAAATGTTCCAACGGTCATCACCAACATATCTATATATATAGGAACATTCAAGCAGAGAAAAGACAACAAGCACACACACAAACGAATTGTTAAGATCATTGCTCTGTTTTCACGTTAAATTGTATTTCTATGCTTCAGTGATTCTCATTCACTCTGTAAGAGAGATATTTCATTCAAACTCAATATTTGTTATTGAGATAACTTAAGGTTTTGGAACCTTGAGTTGGGATTAGATTACAACTTGTAAGGGGGAGCGAGTGTCCAGGTGTAAGGAACTTGCTTGTACTGAGGTGCCAAGAACCCACTGAATCTTGGAAGTTATAGTGGAACTCTCAGAAAAGCTCTGAGGACTGGACGTAGGTCAAAGTGGTTGTGGCCGAACGAGTATAACTCTCGGTGTACACTTCGGTGATATTTCTCCTTACTCATTACTGTTTTAATTTCACTGTCAAAGTTTTTATATTTCTGAAGAAATTTTAGTATCACCCAATTCACCCCCCCTCTTGGGTGAAACGCTTGTTCTAACATTTGGTATCAGAGCGTAGGTCTTCTTGTTAAGGTTTAACAGCCTAAGAAGGATCCAATGGCAAGCATGGGTGAAGGAATTCTTCCCGACGGAGCATCCATCACTAGACCTCCCGGTTTCAATGGAGAACACTTCTCTTTCTGGAAAGCTAAATTCAGAGTGTTCGTGATGGCTACTGAATATGGGCTATGGGATGTAATTGAGAGTGGAAATTATCAACCTACAAAGATTGTAGATTCTCAGAAAATTCCAAAGACGCCAGCGGAATATGATGAGAATGACAAGAAACTCATCACTCTCAACAGCAAAGCAATTCTGATGTTACAAAGTGCTTTGAGTCAAAGTGAGTATTTCAGAATTTGCACACTTCCAACAGCAAAACTAATGTGGGAAGCTCTGGAAATAGCTCATGAAGGAACTTCGGGAATAAAGGAGAATCGAATCAACACCTTGGTCACCGAATTTGATTTGCTTCGAATGAAATCAGGTGAGTCGATTTCTGAATTCGAACTTAGATATACTCATCTTGTCAATCAACTTGCAGCTCTTGGGAAAGTCTATGATCAGCACACCCAAGTACGAAAAATTTTAAATATTTTTTCTAAAGAATGGGAAGCCAAAGTCACTGCAATAGAAGAGGCAAAAGGAGAATCAATGAGATCAGTTGCTTCTCTATTTGGAAGTCTTTCTGAATATGAAAGCAAACTAAAGTTCAAACGTGAACTAGATGACATTGGTGACAAGAAAAAGAGAGGTCTAGCACTAAAAGCAAAAGAAGAAAATCAAGATGAGGATGAGGAGCTTGACGATGATGAAATGGGATTAATCATTAAACGATTCAGAAAGTTCTACAAGAAAGGACAAGGATTCAAACATTTTCAAAAAGGTGGAACTAGCAGCAAAGATCATATTATTTGCTACGAATGTGGTAAACCAGGACATATCAAGTCAGAATGTCCAGAATTGAATCAAAAGAGCAAAGAAAAGAGAAAGGGCAGATTCTTTAATAAAAAGAAGGCCTTTGTATCTGCTATATGGGGTGATAGTTCCTCAGACGAAGAAAGTGATGAGGAAGAAGTAGCTAATATATGTCTTGTTGCTCAAGAAGAAACAGAAGAAGAGGTAAATGACTCTGAACCTACCTATGATGAATTACTTTCCGAATATAATGCTTTACATTCTGAATTCATTAAAGTAGTTAAAGAATTGATTGCTGTTAAGAAGAAAAACAAGGTTCTTGAAACTGAACTTAAGGAAAAGGATTGTGGAAATTGTTTATCTTTGAAAAGCAAAAACATTGATCTCACAAAAACTCTTGAAAAATTTACACAAGGAAGTGAGATGTTAAATGTTATTTTAAAAGCTCAACGATTTGTTAACGATCGATCTGGAATTGGATATGATCCAAAATCAGATAAAAGAAAAGGAAGAAAGAAAGCAGGAGGTAAGTCATATTTAAATTATTTCCAACATTCTGTGCATACATCAAATCCTTTTGCATTTTGTAATTATTGTAATAGAAAAGGACATTATACTTCTTCATGTATTCATAAGAAGAAAGGAACAATAGGAACCTACAAATGGGTACCTAAAGGTTCATATGTTCAGAAAATTATTTGTACTAACCCAAAAGGACCCAAAAAGATGTGGGTACCTAAGACTTAGTCATTTGATTGCAGGTATGTCTCAAAGCATCCAAAAATAGCAAATGGTACATAGATAGTGGATGCTCTAGACATATGACCGGAGATTTCGAAAGTTTTACCACATTACAACCTAAGGAAGGTGGAAAGGTAAAATTTGGAGGAAATCAATCTGGAAGAATAGCAGGAATTGGTGAAATAAAAAATGACAAAGGAATACAAGTCAAAGATGTATATTATGTTGAAGGCTTGTGTCACAAGCTACTGAGCGTAAGTCAAAGTGCAGATAAAAACAACTGGGTAATATTTGACTCAGAAGAATGTTTAATCATCAACAAGAATGACTTACAACTTGATAAGAAAAATATCAAGGCTAAGCTCAGAGCAAAAAGGGAAGGTAACTGCTATACTCTAGATATTAGTAGAAATGAATCTGAAAATTGTTTTCTGAGTAATGCCGATGAAAGTTGGTTATGGCATAAGAGATTGGCTCATGTCAATATGCATCAACTAGGCAAACTACTCAAAAAGGATTTAGTCCTTGGATTATCCAAAGTTAATTTCAAAAATGACTTGATTTGTGATGCATGTCAAAAGGGTAAACAAACTAAATCATCTTTCAAATTGAAGAATGAGATTTCAACAAATAGACCATTACAATTACTTCATATGGATTTAGTTGGTCCAGCAAGAGTAAAGAGTCTTGGTGGCAATCTATATTCATTGGTTATTGTTGATGATTTCTCTAGATTTACATGGGTTATATTTCTATCATCAAAAGATGAAACTTTTGAAGAATTTATTGTTTTTGCCAAGAAAGTGCAAAATGAGAAAGGTATGTCCATTACAGGTATTAGGACCGATCATGGTGGAGAATTTGAAAATCAAGCCTTTGAAGAGTATTGCGATACTAATGGTATTGATCACAATTTCTCTACTCCAAGGACGCCTCAACAAAATGGAGTTGTAGAACGCAAGAATAGAGTGCTTACAGAAATGGCTAGAGCAATGTTGAATGAAAAGAACGTGTCTCAAGTATTTTGGGCTGATGCTATGTGTACAGCATGCTACATTTCAAATAGAGCCTATATCATAACAAAACTTGGTAAGACACCATACGAGTTGTACAAAGGAAGAAAGCCAAACATTGCTCATCTACACATCTTCGGTTGTAAGTGTTTCATTCATAATAATGGTAAAGATAACTTAGGAAAATTTGATTCTAAAACTGATGAAGGAATTTTCCTAGGATATTCTAACCGAAGTAAAGCATATAGAGTTTTCAATAAAAGAACTTGTGTTGTTGAAGAATCAATTCATATTGTATTTGATGAATTTGAATCCTCTGACAAAACCATTGATGAAGAACAGGAAGTTGTTTTAGATCATGAAAATGATCAATCTATTTCTAAGTCTCTTATTCCAGAAGTTGATAAAACTAAGGAAGAAGAACAATCCCTAGGACAACCTAAAGCTTGGAAATACAACAAAAGTCATCCTTTAGATCAAGTTATAGGAGATGTAAATGAAGGGATCAAGACTAGAAATAAAATTTTCAATGAAGTAAGTTTTTCTGCATTCATTTCTGAGATTGAACCTTCTAACATTGATGAAGCCCTATCAGACAATGATTGGGTTATAGCAATGCAAGAAGAACTAAATCAATTTGAAAGAAATCAAGTTTGGGATTTGGTGCCCCGACCCAAAGATCATCCGATCATTGGAACTAAATGGGTATTCAAGAACAAACTTGATGAATCTGCAATTATTGTCAGAAACAAGGCAAAATTGGTGGCCAAAGGTTATAATCAGGAAGAAGGGATTGATTATGAGGAAACGTACGCTCCAGTGGCTAGATTGGAAGCTATACGTGTACTCTTAGCCTTTGCATGCATCAAAGGGTTCAAACTCTATCAAATGGATGTAAAGAGTGCTTTTCTAAATGGTTACATCATGGAAGAAGTGTATGTAGAACAACCTCCAGGTTTTGAGGATGTTACCAAACCTGACCATGTTTTCAAACTTAAAAAGGCTTTATATGGTTTAAAACAAGCTCCTAGAGCCTGGTATGAAAGACTCAGTAAGTTTCTCATTGATCAAGGTTTTGTACGGGGAAAAGTTGATACAACACTCTTTATAAAACGAAAACATAATGACATTTTAATTGTTCAAATATATATTGATGATATTGTTTTCGGTGCTACTAATGAATCTTTGTGTAAGGAATTTTCTGAGATAATGCAGGGAGAATTTGAGATGTCAATGATGGGAGAATTGAATTTCTTTCTTGGTTTGCAAATCAAACAAAGAAAGAATGGAATCTTTATATCTCAAACAAAATACTTAAAAGAATTGTTGAAGAAATATGGAATGGATGAAGCAAATGGCACAGACACGCCTATGAGCTCAACTACATTGCTTGATGCTGATGTCAAAGGAAAAGACTACAATATCACAAAATATAGAGGAATGATTGGATCATTACTCTATCTTACAGCAAGTAGACCAGACATCCAATTTAGTGTTGGCATATGTGCAAGATATCAATCAGCACCAAAGGAATCACATGCTGAAACGGTCAAACAAATTTTTAGATATCTTGCTGACACACCCGAATTGGGTTTGTGGTATCCCAAAGGAAGAAGTGAATATCTTGTTGCATATTCAGATTCTGATCATGGAGGATACAAAATAGACAGAAAGAGCACCAGTGGACAAGGACAATTTCTTGGAGGATCACTTGTATCATGGTTTAGCAAGAAACAAAATACTGTGTCTCTTTCATCGATGGAAGCCGAATACGTTGCAGTCTCAAGTTGTTGTGCACAAGTGATATGGTTAAAACAACAACTACAAGATCTTGGTATTTATCTCAAAGAAATACCAATTTACTGTGACAATACTAGTACGATAAGCTTGGCCAAGAATCCAGTTCAACATTCTAGAACCAAGCATATTGATGTCAGACATCACTTCATCAGAGATCATGTTCAAAAGAAGGATGTGAAAGTGATATTCATTCCTACTCATCTTCAACTAGCGATATCTTCACAAAACCCCTTGCAAAAGATCAATTTCTATACATAAGAAGGGAATTGGGAATGGTAAATCCCAATGAGTTGTGAGTTATTTAAGCTTTTCATAATATTAGATGAAGTCACTTAATGATGTTTTGATGATTACTAACTTAAGCATCGGAGTGTATAGAAAATGATTTTGCAGGAAGGAAGAAACTCTGTTTTGTGAAATAAAAACAGAGGTAATCAGAGGACATATTTACTGGAGTACCAACTTGAAGTATTATGTGACAGAGAAGCTTTACCCGAGGAACAACTTGAAGTAAAGAAGAACGTTACTCGAGTATGTACTCGAGTAATGGCCCCACAAACTGGAAGTAACGGATCAAGTTACTTGATTTTCAAACGTAACAGTTCAGTTTTTCAAAGAAATGAAGAGTCAGAAGTTGAAAAACAACTTACCCGAGGAGAGCCTCGAGTAAACTTGAACATTACTCGAGTAAGGCCTCGAGTAACTGCGAGTCCAGAATTTCAAAATTGATGAATAATGACTCAAATCTACTCATAATTGGTTATAAATGATCGAGGGAACATCCATGGATAATTACAATATTATTCATGCCAGGTACGCAATTTAAATGAATTATTTTTGAATTTTTCTACATGAACACTCGAGGAAGGCCTCGAGTAAATTTGAAGCTTACTCGAGTAAGGCCTCGAGTAATGTCGGGTGTTAGGTCTTTATCTTGCGCAAACTCGGTCATTTCCACAAAATCTCCTCGAGTAAATCACTATACACCCTTTCAAAAACTTTTTCCAATTGATTCCTTGCCTCATTTCCGTCAAAACCCAACTAATTACAAGTCCAAAAACTTCCTATTTTGTTCAAAATCTTTCTGCCCTAAACTCGCGACAGTTACCCTGTTTCACTGTGATTCTTGATTTTCTGTGTTTCAAGAAGATGAGAACCAAGAATCTTACTCCCATAGACTCCTCTGAGTCCCAACAACATTCTGATCCTCTTTCTTCTCCTCCCAAAAAGAGAAGAAAGTTAACCCCGAGATCAAAAGCGAAAATTCCTCTTCAACCTCAATCACAACCAAAAGCCAAAGGTGTTGTGATTAAAGAGTCCATTGCTACAAGGGCTCAATCCAAAAAGAGTACCTCAACCGGAAAAGGGAAAAGTGCTAAATCTCCCTCTCCTCCTCCCTCGGATTCCTCTACTCCCTCTTTCACTCCTAAGCCACTCAAAAAGCCAAAATATGACAAAAATGTGGCTAAGGCTATGGCTGGGATAATTGGCCAAATGGAGAAGGGTCAAGCTTCGAAGAAATCCAAAATACCGGAAGCAGAGATCACTACCCCACCGAAGGGATTCAATATTGGAAAATTGGAAGAGTCTCCAAAGTACTTGACTCAATTCTCCAGAAGGAAGGTGTGCAAGACACATTATGTGGATCTCAAGCTACTTCAAGAGGTAGTAAAGCATGACCTTAGTCCTTATCTTGATCCTTTTATGCCTTGGTTGTCCATTAGATTGCCTTTTTGCACAAAGGTAATCACTCATTTCTATTGCAATCTAGAGATAATAGATGAACCTAACCGAACCTCAGTTGAGGAAGAGATGACCACCACTGTTAGAGGCCAGAAAATACTGATTTCACCCTCTAGGATTAATCTGTGGTTAGGAATAGAGAACCCCCCAGATGATATATATTCTGAGCTTGAGCCAAACCAAATTTTCACTATCCTTAAGCCCGGTGAGTTAGTTGGCCCCCTCAATTTTAAACCGAGTGATATGTGTGATCATCACAGGGTCCTATGGTACATCTACTCTAGGTCCCTAGTAAACAAAGCCAACAACTATACCCATTTTTCCGATAGGGACTACAGGTGGTTTGCTTCACTTCTCCTGAAGGAGCAAAAAGATCTAGGAGAATATATCTTTTCAGAGATGAAAAGGTGTAAGGTGGATGGGAAAGCTACAACACCAATGCCATATCCACAGATTGTGTCATTAATCTTGAAAGAAAACAAGATATGGTACTTAGATAGTAAGGAGCCAATTGAGAGGATGACCCCAGTGGGTAGAAATCAAATTGGGGAACTAAACATCGACATCCCTCTCAAAGGCCCTCTGGAGTCTAGGTCCAAGAAGAAGCGGAAGGCCACTGAGGCAGAGACCAGTAGGATGGATGACACTCAGTCATCGGCTCCAGCTCCTAGCACATCATCGCCATCCTTCGTCAATGCCACTCTCCAGCACTTTATGGAGAACATTCTTAGAGGATTTCATGTGGATATCGCCAACACCAACGCCGAGTTGATTACCAATACAAACTTCAAAATGGCAGAGTTGGTCGAGAAAATTGACAAGACGCATGAAGATCTGGTTGAAAGAATGGATAGGCGACATGAGGAGTTGCTAGCAGAGCAACGGGCCCAGGGAGAGACCTTAAGATTGATTCTGGCTCGACTGGACTCTTTGGGTCCTGGACCTTCAACCGGTCCTTCCTCTTCTGCACCACCACCTCCAGTTGACCCTCTTTCAGACACTCCTATCCCTGAGGATGAACCATCTACTCCTCTGGTTTCTGATCCACTTGAGCCCCAAGGAAAAGATATACTATTCACAGTGGATGATCCTGAAACCCATGAGACAACTCACATCATTATTGATGATTCACCTCCCAAACCTCAGCCAGACACCGCTCCTAAACCAACTCCATCACCTGCCCCCACAGAGGAAATCGCTCCTTCTTCATCCTCCTCTGAACATTTGACCACCCCTGAGGTTCAGACTACTCCGGCAGGAGAAACCTCTACCATGGTTGTTTTCCAACCTTCTCCTCCCGGTGATGACATCCATATCCCTCCTGTCCATCTGCCTGACCCAGTTTCATCTAGCTCATTTGACTCTTTAGAGTCAGATGATTCAATGGTCCTTCCAGTGACACCCCTTTTCTGTAGTCAAACCTCCTAGCCCTCCACTTGATTGATGAAGCCAAAAAGGGGGAGAAGAGCTTAAGGGTGATTTTATGGAAGTGTCCTAGCTTAATTTGGGATATTTGGTTGTATATGGGCTAAGGGTGCATTTTGTTATTAGTTTTCTTGAATTTATCTTGTAATTTGAAATCCTTAAAGTTTAATGCAAAGTTTAATGCAAGTGTGTTTAAATTATAACTTCATCTGATATCATTTAAGTTTTGAATTATGATACATGGTTGGATTAATGACGTTGTTATGTATGCAAGGTATATTCAAACTTAATAAGAAATAATTAATTAAGAATCCAATTTGAAAAACCATGTTCAAAATCACCAAGTTTTTGTCATCATCAAAAAGGGGGAGAATGTTAGATCTCATGTTTTGATGATAACAAAAGAATGGTTTGAAAAGGAATTGTTTAATAATCAAGCTTGAACTAAGCAATGACAGAAATAAGCTTTACTTGAGGTAAGCATGGAAGTAGTGAAGATTGGCCAAGAGAAAATGCTGAGGAACTTGATCAGAAGTGAAACTTCTAAAGTATTACTCGAGGCGCTACTCGAGTAATGAACCAAAACTTGGAGTAACCAGAAGCACCTTCCAGTAACCAGCATGCATTACTCGAGGAGCTAATCGAGTAATAGTGTAAGTATTTTTGATCTGAAAGTGTTACTCGAGGAGCTACTCGAGTAACCTTATGTAAAACTTCCAGTTCGCCTTCAGGTTTCCATTGGTACTCGAGGAGCTACTCGAGTAACGCTGTGTGTCAAAAATGTTGCTCTCGGCACTTTGTACCACTGCAACATTTACTTGAGGAGCTACTCGAGTAACCAAGTGAAAAACTTCCAGTTGCCTTCAAGTTACCTATGATACTCGAGGAGCTACTCGAGTAACCATGTCTCTCAAAAATCTTGCTCTCGGCCCTTTTGTACCACTGCAACATTTACTCGAGGAGCTACTCGAGTAACACATCAGGGTAAGTGAAAACTTGAAGTCAGTACCCGAGTATGAAGAGATAATCTCAAGGAAAACCTCAAGTCAGTACCCGAGTAAGTCAAACACAAAATGTACAGTTACTCGAGGTGGTACCCGAGTAATCTATGCAAAAATGAATGCATTACTCGAGTCATTATCCGAGTAACAAGGTAAGTGCTCTCGGCCTTGACATCCTGCAACATTACTGGAGTAAAGCATCGAGTAACCAAAAGTTTTTTATAAAGGTTTACTCGAGGCAGTACCCGAGTAACTCATAAAGTTGTGAGAACATTACTCGAGTAAGTACCCGAGTAAACATATATTTTCAAAGGATTAAAAATTGGTTATTCCATGCACTACCCGAGTAATCTTGTATTTATTCATTAACTTGCAGTTGATCAGAGAATACCCAATGATACTCGAGTAAGTACTCGAGTAAACTTCAAGTGATACTCGAGTAGCTACTCGAGTAAGCCAACCCAGAAATTCTGAAATCACTCTGACGTTCACTGTTTTGCTCTCTATATGATTAACTTTTCATTGTATTAGTATTCTTAGCATATTTACAGATAGACAATGAAGAGATCTTGTCAAATATTGGAAGTCAAATGAAACGTTCTTTGTGCCAACCACCGCCAACGGATATTTTTCAAAAACTGGAAAAGTCAACAGTGGCTGCGCACTCTCCAACGGATAGAAGAAAATGTTCCAACGGTCATCACCAACATATCTATATATATAGGAACATTCAAGCAGAGAAAAGACAACAAGCACACACACAAACGAATTGTTAAGATCATTGCTCTGTTTTCACGTTAAATTGTATTTCTATGCTTCAGTGATTCTCATTCACTCTGTAAGAGAGATATTTCATTCAAACTCAATATTTGTTATTGAGATAACTTAAGGTTGTGGAACCTTGAGTTGGGATTGGATTACAACTTGTAAGGGGGAGGGAGTGTCCAGGTGTAAGGAACTTGCTTGTACTGAGGTGCCAAGAACCCACTGAATCTTGGAAGTTATAGTGGAACTCTCAGAAAAGCTCTGAGGACTGGACGTAGGTCAAAGTGGTTGTGGCCGAACCAGTATAACTCTCGGTGTACACTTCGGTGATATTTCTCCTTACTCATTACTGTTTTAATTTCACTGTCAAAGTTTTTATATTTCCGAAGAAATTTTAGTATCACCCAATTCACCCCCCCTCTTGGGTGAAACGCTTGTTCTAACAGGCTATTCATGAAGAATCTTCTGATTCTTTAATGGATGTCAAATGTAATCTTTTATATATGATTCGGATGAATCAAACAAGTCATGCCAACATAAATTTGTTTGGATCAGTAAACTACTAGTTTACTGTAACATGTTGCTTAACCAACAACAAACTTTTCAATTTCCATAAGTATTGATATAAAATGTCAATATGACATCCATTTTTCGGAGATCAATAGGTTTTGTAAGGAAGTATATGAGTAAAACTTTTCAACATTAACTCACTTATATTCTAACAATCTCCTCCTTAAGTGTGAGTCATATAAATATACTTTTTTTATTTTTATATTTCAAAGACAAATCAGTATATATTAAGCCAATAATATATCTTTCGTTTAAAAACTCAAATACTTCATAATTCACAACTAATATAATCATGGATTTCAATCAATTGGGCTATCACTTAGACCCTTTAACAAAGTGAAACTCTAATGTAAATCTATGAGTCATAACTGTTCATAATCAATTCTTCTTCTGCCCATAGAATTTAAGAAAAATCTATATTAGTTCTCCATGAACTATATCAATTTTGTTACATTTGTATTCTTCAGGAACTAACATATATTATCACATATTTATATAATTTTATTACTCATTAATAATAATATGTTTCAATTTGTCTCTTTTGATGCATGTTCAAAATATGAAATGTTTAGAATTTTTCACTACATAAAGAAATATGAGGAGATCCATACATAAAGATCTTATTGCAATGAATTCTGATGTTTAGGGGCTAAAATTAATTTGAGAGAAATGTAAAGATAAATGCATTATAATATAAAATAACAAATACTTATGATATACATAGTCTTCTTTCAAATATTCCTTACTGTTTGATCATCCATAAATTTGACTTGCACTATATAATTCATGCACATTACGAAAATGATTTTGTCTAACAAATCATAAACTATTCATAATGAATTTTCTCATTAAGTTCTCATTCTCTTAATTCAAATATGATATAGGATTTTTCCCCCTTAAATGTCACGTAAAACCAATTTGATTCCAATATATGTCATATTATATATTATATCATAATTAATGTATGAAACGTGCACATATCATATAAGAATGCTAAGGAGTAGAAGAAATGTCAATACAATGAATTGGGAAAGGAGGCAATAAATTAACAATACTAAAATAAAATATAAATTGAAGAGTATTTGTATGCCTTTCAATAATGAAAGTTTGGAACTAAGAAAAATTGCATATATATGTAAGGCAACATAATAGTGCTCAAGAAGAGAAAAGAGATGGAAGACAAGGCTAAAATGAAAAAATATGACTAATAATGAAAGAAAGTACCTTGATGTTGAGGTATATGAGTTGAATGTTTGTTGGGAAATTTTTGGTGCAACAGAGAAATATAAGTCCCAAGAAGAAAATCGAGATGGTAAACTCCATTGATGTATATGAATAGTATTCACATACACAATATACTTAAAATTACAAATAAATTGTACAATTATACATAAAGAATGTAATTAAACAACTTAATTGTATAATTAAAGATTATATGAATAAATACTGAAAACCATTTTATATGGATTAACCATGAAATAGTTAGAATCCTATAAGGCCATGAAATCAAAATATATCAATAATTACCAATAATGTTTAAATTTGTAAATAAATTGGCACTATACTGAAATTTTAAAATGACCAATCATTACCTTTTTATCTATTTGATTTCATATATCACTCATGTTGATATCACAATTTTAAATAATAATTTCTCTTTAATCACAATCAATTTAAATTTAAACATAAAGAATCAAAATCATATAGCCTTCAGGGCTTACAATTATCATATAGTTTTCAGGGCTTACAATTATTTCTTTTGGCTATACAAGCTAATCATCTTTCTCCGTAACTTATTGCTTTAAGCATCATAACTAATTTTTTTTATATTTTTCACAATATTTCATGGTCTTTTTGGCTTCACAGCCATTTTGATCTTTATTTTCAATAAATCAGTACATATTAGTCTATATGACTTCTGGTCATATTATACCATTTTTTTCTATCCATATGACTTCTAGTCATAGTATGATATTTGTTCATAATTTTGATCATCTTAGAAATGTTATTATTTCCACGATTGTAGTTCAATAGCTAAGATAAAGTATTCTTAGCTTTCAACTATCAATTCTACAAATGCAATGTGATCATGTTCATTTTCACTCTTACATATTTTCTTTACTTTCAATAGCATCATCAATTTCTCCAAATATTGGTCTTCAGGACCACAACAAAAATCTTGCAAAGCTATTTTTTTTGTTTAGTTTGATATTTGAACATTTAGCCTTCAGGGCTTTGATATTTGTAACAATTAAATCATAAATTGCCAAAATTTTTCTTGTCAATCTTGCAATTTAATGAAACCAATAGCATTCTTTCTCATAAGAGCTAGTACAAAAGTGATGTGACTTCTGGTCATCTAATCACGAAATTAAGAATATTATGGCTTCTGGTCTCTCGATAAAATCAAAATACTAGAAAATAAATTAAATAAATTCAAATTCATAATCAAAAATAAATAATAGATAAGCCCATGATCATATAGACCACATTACATGCTCATATATAATACTATTATATATTAATGTAATATAATAAACAAATGAAAATAAAAGATTGACATAATGATATAACAATAATGTATTAATATAAATAAATGAAATGTAAATAAAATAACAATAAAACAAGATGAAATAAATGACATAAAATAAAGAAACAAATAATAATATATAACATAAAATGTAAATAAAATAAAGAAATATAAATTTTAAATTAGTGTAAATAAAATGAAATAACATAATATAGTAACATAAAATGTAAAGAATGCTAGAATATAAAACAAATAAATATAAATTTTGCATAATAAGAGATTAACGGAAAACGATAAATAAAAGTGAAAGGAAAGAAAACTTGCGAAGTATAATATAATATCAAATCTTAACCATGGAACCCGATGTATAAAACAATCGGTAAAAAAGTCTATTTAATTTCATGTAATGGCTTAGATTATCCCAGATATATGTAAAAGATAACAACATGATGGATAAAAATAGATAGCGTAAAAGAAAAATAATAAAAATAATATAGAACAATAGATTGATAATGTAGACTAGAAAGATAAAATAACATAGAGAATAAACAATATACAACATAGTATGGAAATGAGAAAGTTAGAGAGTATAAGAGATAGAACACTAAACCATAGGTCTTCTGAGCGAATTCGTGCTGATAACGTGTTATAAAATCAAGAAAGTATAAGAGATTGAGATGAAAGAAATGAAGAAATAAAAGAGAGAAATAGAGAGCAAAGAGGGAGTGATTCTTATTTCATTTCAAGCTTACAACCTTTGATACATGCCTACTATTTATAGGCCACAAATCCTTAACTTCCATTAAAAGAGTTATAACAAAAGAGTAAATCTACATAATGGTATAATATAATGGTCTTTGTAGGTTATTTACATTAATAATAGAAAACTCCCACTAAGTCATTCATGTCATAAGTTATATGGCTTTAAGTGTAGAATTCTAAAAGACTCATCTTGGAAGGTTATGGACATCCACACCAAATATTAGAATATTTATAACAGTTTTATCATATTTTTCATTTTTATATTTTTTTTAAAAGAATTCGGACAAAGTATGGGTGTTGACAATTTATATACTTTCTGCTATTCTTTCGGGAAAAAGGGGGAAAAACTTTAATTAACCTCTCTAAAGGTTCAAGTAAAAAATAATAAAAAATTAAAAGTAATGCTAATAATGATCCCGCACCCGTGGCTTTCTCCTCCCGGCTCACAAATTGCGTCTGAAGTCTGAACTGAAGCTTTGACTTTAACCCTAAAAAAAAGAAAAAAGGAATTAGAAAAAGAAGGAACTGAACATTTGACTCTCAGTCACCGCTGACGCCTCAGCACCCTGATCGCCGCCTCTCCTTGTCACCTTCGTCTTTGCGATTTGTTTTTGTGGCCGACCACTTCAACTCTTCAGGTTCGTCTTCGTGCCCTGTGCCCGTGGTGCCGAGCTATTCAGATTCCTGATTCGTCTTCGCCTTCGTCGTGCCTTCAGGTTTGCTCTTACTCTCTCAATTTTCCTATCGTTGAGTTCTCCTTATGTATAGCATCTGGTTGTTCCTACTTGTTGCCTTAGCATTTCGTAAGATTTTTACTTCCTCGATTTTTACCATCTTAAATCAAAAACAGAATTTAGGTTACCCAAGGCAATTTGACTTGTTTGTTCGGCGTTGGCCAAGATTCTGCTTCTTAAAATTTTATTAAATCTTTGACGATAGTGTTTACTTAATTGAATTCTTCCATGACATGATTGCATTCTTCATCATTTATGTGTGCTGTTCTGCTGCAAATACGTAATTTTGTTTTGGTCTCTTATTCGCTTAGGTCTGAAACTTGTTGATAGTAAGGTAGACGGCGATGGCGTAAATGATAATCGCATGAGTTAAACTTGTTTGCTTGAAACATTCCTTTCACATAAATTTCGAATTGCAGAGTTGAGGTGAAGGTAATCATACTACTATAATATATATACTTGTTTCCTATCTCTTAAATTTCTGTTTCTCTTATAGAATACTCAAGCTGGTCTTCTTCTCTTAATGGAAGAGAGCAAAGGAAGAGTATGTGTTACTGGTGGCACTGGCTTTGTTGGTTCCTGGATCATTAAGAGACTTCTTGAAGATGGTTACTCTGTTAACACTACCGTTAGAGCTCACCCAGGTACACAATGTCTATTAATCTGTCTGAAGCAAATATATCAACTATCAATTTATCTTCTTTAATAACTTGAAGTATTTTCCTAGAGATTTCCTGGTGTTCACCTGGTAATAGCTCGATCATCCTGTGTCCAAAAGTGGTTCTCTAAGTTCGCTTTTCTTTGTTGAGTTTTTCTTCATGTTGATACAAAACCTTACTATCATTCTCTATCAGCTGGATGGTATTGTTTTACTCTTTCTTTTCAGGGGAAAATGCAGATTAAATGAAACATTTTATGGAATCTTAAGATTTTCTTTCCGTTGTAGAACAAAAGAAAGATGTGAGCTTCCTCACAAATTTGCCGGGAGCATCTCAAAGGCTACAAATTCTGAATGCAGACCTAAGCGACCCAGATAGTTTCAAGGAAGTCATTGAAGACTGCATTGGAGTATTCCATGTGGCTGCCATAATAGATTTTGAGCAAAGGGAACCTGAGGAGATTGTAACCAAAAGATCCATTGATGGAGCATTGGGAATTTTGAGGGCATGTCTCACTGCAAAAACTATTAAGAGAGTTGTTTACACTTCTAGTGCTGCAGCTGTTTCTAATGATGGAAAAGAAGAACAGGTGAAGGATGAGAGCTCATGGAGTGACGTGGATATACTTAGAACATTTAAAAGTTTCGGGCCCTATGCTATTTCGAAGACATTGACAGAGAAGGCAGTACTCGAATTTGGAGAACAAAATGGATTAGATGTTGTGACTGTGATTCCCACTTTAGTTGTTGGACCCTTCATCTGCTCTAGGCTTCCTGTCTCAGTTCATCCCTGTCTTTATTTCATATTTGGTATGCGCTACAACTTGCCTATGGGTCTTGGTTCTCTCCAGGCAAAAAGGTTGACATGTTCAGGTGTACACAAAATATGCCCATTTTGTGTGCACTTGAATTGGGCTAAAAGTAAAAAACCTGGAAAGAAGCTTGACCCCTTATCAACGTGTCATTTTGATTGGAGTTCTAACGTTTATTTGTGATCATTTGGTTATGCATTAAGTTTGGTCATTAACTTCTGGTCTCTTTAAAAACTTCATGCAGATAAAAAGGACCCATTAGGTTACCTGCAGATCAATATGGTGCATGTGGATGACTTGGCAAGAGCACATATATTTCTGCTTGAACATCCCAACCCAAAAGGGAGATATAATTGTTCTACATGTTTGGCAACCATTGAAGAAGTGTCTGAAATTCTGTCTATCAAATATCCAAAATTTCAAATACCAACCTTAGAGTGAGTTATCTTGTCCTTCTGACCTTTTCCATGTTTTTTTGTACAGATATGAAAATTTGATTCAAGTGTATGTTCTAACGTTTATTTCATCGTTTCTTATCTTGTTCATTGTAGTTCCTTAAAAGAAAGCAGTAGCATGAAATTTCCCTATCTGTCGTCTAAGAAGCTCACAGATGCTGGATTTGAGTTCAAGTATGGACTTGAGGAAATGTTGGTGGATGTAATTGAATGCTGCAAGGAAAAGGGTTATTTGGAGTTATAATATACTTTTTTTTTTATCAGATTACCCAACCAAAATAAGGTATGTATTTTGTGTTTTAATAATAAATTGAAAAGTATATGAGTGTCTTTCCAGCAAACAATTGTGTGATTGTAAGTTATTGCTCATGCTTCGAAAAAGTTACAAGTTGAGAGCATGTTTGTAACATTACAGAAGCTGAGTTGTAATTATTCAAATAATTGAGTTTTAACTTTGAAAGGCATAATAAATAATATAGCTGATCTTTTAGGAGAGTTTATATTTTAAGTTTCTGCATTCTTCAACCCTTGAATGTCAATATTTGTTTTGGAGCTTTTGGTATTCTTACATGACAACATGCAAATCTCAAGAAAATAATGAATACAAGGAAGAATTCTAGGCTGCAAAATTCAAAAGTAATGGCTCCTAAAGGAAATGAAAAATCTCAAATTTATAACTCTGCCGTTAAAGAAGCTCATAGATGCTGAATTTGAGTTCAAGTTGTGCTTGAGGAAATGTTTGTGGATGGAATTGGGAGTAGTAAAAGAAATGGCCTACCGGCAATATGGCAATATCTTTGTTCATACATCTTCTATATCCGAACAATCATGTTAGGTACTCCCTCTCTTCCTATATATAATATCCTTATTTTTGAATGAGCTTGTTCCTTTTTATAAACTCTCTTTTAAGTTTGTTTCAATAATAAATGTATTTTTACCTATTTTGCTATCAATTACTCTCATCATTTATTCCTCATACATTCTCTTTCATCTTTTTTTCATTATCTCTCTCTCTCTCTCTCTCTCTCTCACTCTCACTCATTCATAGTGGCATTTTTGGGAAACAATTTATTTTTGGGAGAATCGCTGATAACTACTTTTTTGACAAATTAATTGCTGAATGCTACCATTGCACATAACGGAAGATGTTTGGCACATAACGGAAGATTGATTGCACATTTATACGGAAGACTTTTGCACACACGGAAGATGAGTTGTACAAAACGGAAGATTACTTGCACACACGGAAGATCCCTGGCACGTTTGGTAGCAATCAGCAATTAATTTGCTTCCACAGTATTTTTCAGCGATTCTCCCTTTATTTTTTATATATTTATTACTTTTAACTAATTTTAATTGTTTCTTGTATTTTCATGATTCGGTTGAAAAGACTTTAAATAGAAGGATGGAGGTAGTATTATAGAAGTGTAGTGTCCCATGATGCTATGACCTCTTCCATTTCATCTATATATAAGAAGCAAACACTTTTAAAAGTCATCGCTACTTGCCACACCGGTAGTGTACCAGAAGATGATTAAATAAGGTGACTGGGAGTATACAAACAAAAAAATTGATTAAATGCTATTTTCTCTGATCCTAAATATAAGATAAAGTTAATTTTTTTTAGAAAGATTAAGGAATTCAAATAAGTTACTTAATCATATCATATATTGTGTATCCTTAGATTATATATCAGTTTATTAGTCAAACTAATTAGTTTGAAGGAAAAAAAAATAAATATAAAAATTTTAAGCTAATTTAATTAGATTCCTTAATTTCTCCAAAAAAAATCAAGTTTATCTTATATTTAAAATCAGAGGAGCTACAAGATTACCATTGGCATTTAGTCAAGGCACAAGGATACAATCAGTCAACCCTAAACTAAAGTATAGAATTTTTTTTTTTTTTTTTTTTGCCCATTAAGTATAGAAATATTACTTAAGTGATTCGGAATGATATTGCTCACAACCGTACAACCAAGGAATATAGGGAGAGGATTCTCTTCGGATTTAAGACCATAATGGTGGAGGGAAACAAGTGCGGCTCACCATGCTCTTCTTTTTAGAGAGAGATTTCTTTTGGTTGCAACCACGACAAAAAAAAAAAAAAAAAAACCTTATACCTTTATCTTATTTGATGAGGTTGGCTAAATGACTTATGTAATATCATTATGCTCTATCAACAACCAAATCTTTGAATTAATTATTAACCAAAAGGTTTTGTTCAATAATTTTATTAAGTATGTTTTTTTTTTATATTCCTCTACCTCTTCTATAAGGGTCTATTTGGTTCGATGGAGGGAATGTGAGGGATTTTAATAGAGGGGAATGGAGGAATTTTAACAAGTGATTATAAAAATTTAATATTACCTTATTTGGATTGATTATAAAAAAAGGGAAGGGGAGAGATTTTAATGTTATTTTATTAGGTTCAGGAGGGGAGGGGAGGGGAGGGAAAAACATGAACAGTTCTACTCTTATGTTATAAGTGATTTTTTCCAAACTCTATTTAATATATAATAAAGTTTAATTGTAAATAATATTTTTATGCCCATAATTATAAATAACATTTAATATAATTATATATATATATATATGCACACAATGAAAATCAATGCAAGACAATATATATATATCCTCTATGATACTCATCATATAATGATACTCATCTATTTCCATTGAAGTCTATTTTATAATGATAATGTGATACTTATCATATATAGATACACACACACATATCCACATTTTATAATTTTACACACGTCAAAATTTCGTGCGATGCATGCATTGCAACAACATTCATTGGTCAGATTCTATATAATGCATACAATGTAGAGCCAAAATTATAATCTATAACACACACACACACAAACAAACAGAATATAATCAAATGCAAGACAACAAAATCAAATACCATGTCATTTACTAAAATAAGGAGTTCATCATATTATAATCTTACTAACATAAGACATCAAGTGCCAATTACATGGCATCCCAAAAAATATGCAGCATGACATTAAAGGCTACCAAATGCCATCATATGACAAACCAAAATATCAATGGTGGCATCAAATGCCATCACAAGGAAAATTAAAGTATCTAAGGCGGCATTAAAAGTCATCAAATGCCATTATAGGGCAAAACAAAATATCTTCAAAATTATTTTCAAAGCAACAACATACTAATCTAACCACCGAAAACCATCTTCATAATAACTTGTTTGCGCATTGGAGGGGGGCATTGAATCACTGCCTTGAGTTTGCTAACATCATGCGTAAGGAAGCAATAAATGTTAGAGACCATATCTTCATTATATCCACTCTCTCGAATCAGCTTAAAAGTGTCCTCCCCTAAAATTTGTGGCGCATATCTCTCTCTAAAAACTTGATTTCCTTCCCTCATGGAACTTGCTATAGCTTGTATTTGCTCTGCAATTAGAACTCCATAAAAAATGACTCTATCCTTGTCCGTAGCAACCCTTCTAGTCCCCTTGGAGCTCTCACTTTGTGCTCCAGGAGATGGGTCATCATTTCAACATTGTCCAAATTGACAGAAAAATCCTAAAAAGGCTCATTATTTTGGGGCAGAAGTTGATCAACCTCAATCTCAGCTGGTGGTAGAGGACTTGAGTGTGCTGCTGGATGACTTTATTTCTATGAAGAGTCAGCATCTTTTCATAATTGGGCAGGGGGACATATTTCTCCAAAGAGCAGCTTCTGGTTTTACCTGAAAAATCAGATGTCAAGCTACTAGCATCAGGATCTGAAATATCAGCTTTAAGCATTAGAAATAATAGGGCCTGAAACAATATCAAGACCTGGAAAAATATGCAAAAAGAGAGACGAAACAGAGGCCAATTGGTCTATGTTGTATGTGAATATTTAAACTCTTTCAAATTGGTCTGTTCACGAGTATAATAATAGACAATGATGCAGAAATAATATTCAACAATAAGAAGAAGATCAAAGATTGAAAAGTTACAGAGGTGATATTTTAAAACATAATTCATATTGGGCAAGTAATATACTCTTTAGGTGTGAATATATAATATAACTAGCATATCAAACTTAACAGATTCTGGCAGATTTAGTATTTGGCTAAACAATCACAGCATGCTTCCATGGCATATCACATATATTTTAATAGTTACTAAAAGAGAATAAATACAAGATTTAATACATGAAAAACAAAAGAATCCTACAATAAGAAAGGTTTATTTATCTCACCTCAATCAACTAATCCTAAACTTGGTCCTCAACTTTCCATGTATGAGTAGATGAGTTCCATGAATATGCACTCATACCCCCTTTGAAGATACCATAAATTTTAGAGTAATTCTTCTTCAAAGTCTTCCAACGATTTTTTACCTTCTCCTTATCAACTTTAAATCCAAACAATATAGTCAAATACGTAATTATGTTATCATAAGCAGTAGTTGTAAAAGTCCCATTCACCTTGTGAGCCAAATCAAGTTCTTGCATAAATACATCAATCAAGGCATCATCCATCTTGGAACTCCAAATAAGGCTCTTTTTAGTTGTGGCAACATTTGCATCGGGTGTCTTGTTTTGGAGCCATACTAATAAAATTTAAACCAAAATAACATCATCAACAACAAAGAAACATTGTGTATAAATAACAAACTAATAAATGAATTGAGGGATAAAAGTGAACATTCAATTGAACAAAGAAACATTGTGCATAAATAATATCATTGAAGGAAAGCAGCAAATTTAAAGCATTACAACAAAACAAAGTTACAACATTATAATAATACAACAGAGGAACTATAACCAAATAACACTACAACAAATGAACATGTAAATTTTAGTTCACACTACAAAAAAACATCCGATTTCCAACGGAATTTTTTCTGTGGCAAATTCCAACGGAAATTCCATTCCAAATTTAGCCACAGAATTTCCGACCGAATTTTTTCCGTGGCAATTTTCGACAAAAATTTCCGTCGCAAAGTTTTCCGATGGAATTTTCGATGGAAATTTCCGTCGCAAACTTTTCCAACGGAAATTTCTGTTTGAATTTGTCTTCGAAAATTTTTCGACGGAATTTTTTTCATGACAAATTCCGACGAAATTTCCGTCGCAAAGTTTTCCGACGGAAATTTCCGTCACAATTTGTCACAAAAAATTTTGTCAAAAATTCCGTCTGAAAAATTAAAAATTATTAATTTTTTAAAAAATAATATTTATAAAATTAAAATATTAATTATTAAATAATTATATTTAAATTTAATTTTTAAAATTATATTATTATTTATTAAAATATATGTTATTAATATTATATTTATAAATTTATATTAAAATAATATTATAATATTAAATTAAGTAATTTGAATTAAAAAATTATTTAATTTAAATATATAAATATTTTTTTCATTATTTTTAATAATATAATATTTAATTAATAATTAATTATATATATATATATGTATGTTTATATATGATAATATTATATATATAATAATATGTAATAATATAACACAGGTTCATTCTGGCGCAACTGGCAAAGACTTGGGCCCGAAGGCATTTGCACCTTGAAGTCGCTGGTTTGAACGGGAGGAGAGGCATCTGGAGGAATTATGAGGAGGTGACACGTGGCAGCCAGGGGAGGGGACACTTGGCAGCCAGGGGAAAGGGACACGTGGCACTCTGAGGAGCAAACACGTGACATTTGTAAATTAAAAGAATTTTTGATTTTTTTTAAAAAATAATTTTTGATTTTTTTTTAAATTGTGACGGAAACAAATTCCGTCAGAAATTTGCGACAAAAAATTCCATCGAATTTGAGAAAATTCTGTCAGAAATTTCCGATGGAATTGGTTTCCGTTGGAATTTGCTACAGAAAATTCCATCAGAATTTGCAACGGAACAGATTCTGTCGGAAATTTCATATGGAATTGTAATTTCATCGCAAATTTTTTTGAGACACTATTATTGTTGACTGAATGAAATGCGTTTCATTGCAAATTCCGTCAGAAACATTGATTCCGTCGCAAATTTCATCAGAAATTAGGTGTTTTTTTGTAGTGTCACATAACATTATTCCTACATTATTTTCATAGCCAATTCACATTTATTGAGCTGTTGCATCTCTTATAAGCTCGCCCTGAGCTGCCTCACTTCAATCACCCCTTGGAGCATGATTATCATTATTAGAGTGATCTTGAGCAGCAAGTTCATTGTCTACTTTGACAGATAAGCTCTGCATTAGGCTCTACATTCATCAAATAATTATGAAGAATGTAACATGCAGCAATGATCAACTTTTGCAATTTTATGCCATAATTAGGCTCTGTTGCCCTTGATAAAATGACAAACCTTTTCTTCAATACCCCAATAGCCTTTTCAATTGCATTATGTAGTGATGAATGTCGAAGATTAAATAGTTCTCTATAGTTTTGGGATGGATTTATGTCTGAATATTCTTTCATATGGTAGTGAACTCCTCTGTATGGTGTAATAAGACCACTTTAAAATGAATCCAACATCAACCAAGTAAAATTTACCTTTCCAAATCTTAAGACAATCTTCTCATCTTAATGCATCCTTTATAATTCCTGAGTTAGATGCCATTCCTTCCCATCCAACAAGCACATAAGCGAACTTTAAACTAAAGGTGCAAGCTGCCAAAACATTTTGTGTAGAGAAGTCCTTCCTACCGCGATAACGAGGCGCATCTAACATACGTATGTGTTCCATCTATGACCCCAACACAATCCTTAAAATATGGGTAGAATTTTTCATTAACATGAATTTTAGTAGGGACTCTAGAGCTATCTAGTTGTACAAGGACTTTATCTTCTAATTCAATAATAACTCCTAATACATTATGAAAATGATGACTAACTGTCTCACTAGACTGCCTAAACCAAAACTTAACCATACGGTTTTTTGTTTTGTGTGTTAAGATGTAAAGGGATTTAGCAACTTGTTCTTTCACACTTGAGAATTGAGTACATTTTAGGCCACAATCTCTTTCTAACATGTTACATAGTTCTAAAAAAGCTTCAGGACCCATTCTAACAATATCTCATCCACTAGGAGTACAAGTTATCCTATACATCACTTCTTCACGTACCCTCTCTCTTATAGAATTCATACTATAAGTTATTCTCTTCTTATTATTACACTTCTGAACCATAAAATATTGGACACGACAAATAAGGTGGGCTACAAGTCTCTGATGCATTAGGAACCATTGCATCACAAATTCCTCTTCAGAACCCATCTAACAAATAAAAAAATTATCCCAAATTAATGACCACAACAAGTAGTAACTTATCCCATAAACATTGTACATATTGATGTATAGAAAAAACCAAGAATATATATATTCCATAACACGAAATAAGCCATCCTAAACTAGAACAAGAAATAATTAAACAATCAATACAATAGACCAAATCATTAAGCATTGTTATAATGAGATTTATACAAATGGACTAGTATAATGAGATATATACCAAATCATTAAACACTATTATACACTGTCATTAAACACTGTTATAATCTAGAACAAGCCATCTATCTTATCATCATGATATATATACAAATGGACTAGTATTCTAGGGAATGATTAAACAATCAAAACAAAAAATAAGCCATCCTAAACCAAATCATAATATCAAATTGCAAAGAGTAATGAATGATCCAAAGAAACTATTTTTTTTCGGATACAGAAAAACAGAAAACTATTGTATTAAGGTTCTAATACATAAATACAATATTCTCAAGGCGCATATAATATTAGTTATCAGTTCCGCATTCCAACTTCTCAAAGAGCTCTTAAATTACATCGTACATTCTACTTTCTCATTTTCATATTATTATAATTGCTATAAAAATGAATGATCGAAAATGAAAGGCAAAAGAAAAACAAAACTTTTAATTGATTCTGCCTGCAAGATGAAACATTTGGAAATCACACTTGCTATTAATTCTCACTGTACACAGAAGAAAATGATAGATAAATGTTGAAGGAAGAGATGAAAATGATAGAAAAACGATCCACCTAAATTCAATCACAATGGTCCATCAAAAATGAAGGAAGAGACGAACAAGAAGATGAAGGAAAGAGACTACAAGTAGACAAAAATGGTATTACCGGATGAAGCTCCTGTTCGATCATGCTCCCTCTTAAATCGCTCTCTCCCGAACACAACAAGTGAGCAGCGGACATGCTTTCTGAATTAAAAATGACATCAAGGTTGCTTTCGGGTTATCAAAAAAATTCATGGGCAATTTAGCCAAATGAGGCACAAATATTTAGCCTCCCCTCGAAATTCCCCCAATTTGTAGGGGAACAGTTTTGAGGAGAGGGAGGGGAAAATTTCAAAAAATTTCCCCTCCCCTCCTAAATTTTTGGTGTTGTGATTCAAGGGGAGGGGAGCAAAATCCCTCCCCTCCCTCCCATTCCCCTTCCCTCCTCTCAAACCAAACAAACCCTTAAGAGTGTCTGATCTACCCTCCTCATCGGGCCTCTAATAGCTTTTTTTGTCCATATTGTTAATTTGAACCATCCCAAATGGTTTTCTACTATTTTTTTCTTTAATAAGCATCATCACGTCACCTCTTCACATATGTCTTTGTTGGTCATGAAGTTATCTAGTTTTTTATTTATAGATTAAAGAAAAATTATAGAGAGAAGGTGATAAGTAAAATATTTGCATATTTATTTTCCCTTATATGATGATTTTATGAACGATATTTGAGCTTAATATAATATATTTGGGTGTAAAATAAATAGTATTTAAAAAAATAAAGAAAAATATAAAAAAAGATCAGTACTGTAGCGTCGGTCACTATTCATGATGGAATCACTGTAGCAGGGCGTTACTGTAGCTGACGGAGGTGACTGTAGCGGATGGAATCACTGTAGTAACACGGAAAAAACGCGTAAACCAACCGACAGGTTACTGTTCACTACTGTAGCAATGCGTGAAAAGAAGGCGAAATCACTGTAGCACCATGGAAAAAATTTACGCGAAGCTGCCTATAAATACAATGCATTAGGCGCAGATTCAGAGGAGAGAAGGTGTGAAGAATTTTCTCTGACAGTCAGAGATCCTTCTCTGACAGGGAGAGATATTTTCTCTGACAGTTCTAAATAAATTGTGTTATTTTTTATTTTTAATTTTATGTATTGTATTATTTTTTTTATGCCTCCTACATGGAAGGCTTAGTATTATATTATTTTCTGCATGCCTCCTACATGGAAGGCTTAGTATTGTATTACTTTTTGCATGCTGCCTACATGGAAGGTTTTACCTCCTAAATGGACGGCTAGATTTCTCCAGTTTTTTTTATGTATCTTGTTGGTTGTATATTTATGTTTGAGAATTTAATATTCAAGTTTATGCAGTATTTTTAAGGCTTTCATTATAGCTTTATATAATTTATTTTGGTTTTGTTTTTAATTTTATCATGTGCTAAACTTTCATTTTCCTAGGGTGATGACGTAGCTTACTAATGACGGATTGAATCTTAACTTATTAAATCTACTTTAAATTTCTCCTTCATGATTGAGTTTAATTATTATTCTTAATGCTTTTGATTGACTGGCCATCTTTTGAATGATTTCAATATGCATGTTGAGACCGGAAGGAGATGCATGTGTGTAGATCCTATAATTAAAACCATGACTTGCATATGAAATAGGAATATATTCATATGAGTTGTGTAGTCTTATTGAGTTTCATAAATCTTAATGCATAATTAATTGCTTAAATTCATATAGGAATATTTGGATTAGCAATTAATTATAGAATTGCTTAACCTTGGAAGAGGCTAGTAATTAAATTAGGGAAACTCGACTATCAATCATGTGGAATAAATTTGGCTAGAATAAATAAGTGATTCGATCCGGAATTTGTTAAGTGAAATCTAATCCCTAGGACTTTTTCTCATATTTGTTTTCATATCATCTGCACTCATATTTAATTATTTTTCTTTTATTTGTACTCTCAATCACCATTTTATTGATCGACTAAATAGAATTAAAATTACCCATTTTGGTACTTAGTGCTCAATCCTCGTGGGAACGATACTCTACTTACTTCTATATTACTTGATTACGATAGTGTACACTTGCACTATCAAATATCGTCCATAAAATCATCATATAAGGGAAAATAAATATGCAAATATTTTACTTATCAAATTAAAAAACTTGTTACGAGTTTGGATGATCAATTAAATAGTGCAAGTATACACTATCGTAATCAAGTAATATAGAAGTGAGTAGAGTATCGTTCCCACGAGGATTGATCACTAAGTACCAAAATGGGTAATTTTAATTCAATTTAGTCAATCGATAAAATGGGTAATTGAGAGTACAAATAAAAGAAAAATAATTAAATATGAGTGCAGATGATATGAAAACAAATATAAGAAAAAGTCCTAGGGATTAGATTTCACTTAACAAATTCCGGATCGAATTATCAGGCGATGTGTTCCTGAAGAAGAGATGGACAACATCTTAAATCACTGCCATTCATCCCTATATGGTGGTCATTTTGGAGCAAACAGAACAGCTACTAAAGTCCTTCAATCAGGATTTTACTGGCCTACACTCTTCAAGGACGCTCACAGACTTGTGGCAACCTGTGACAGATGTCAAAGAATGGGAAATATCTCAAGGAGACATGAAGCCCCTTTAACCAATATCTTAGAAGTTGAACTTTTTGATGTATGGGGGATCGATTTTATGGGGCCTTTTCCATCTTCATTTAGCAACCAGTTCATTTTAGTAGCTGTTGACTATGTCTCTAAGTGGGTTGAAGCAGCTGCCTTTCCTACAAATGATTCTCGTGTGGTTGTGAAGTTCTTGAGGAAGAATATTTTTACAAGATTTGGAGTGCCTAGAGCTATTATCAGTGATGGAGGAAGGCATTTTTGCAATCAGCAACTTCAGTCGATATTGGCTGAATATGGAGTAACTCATAAGGTTGCAACTCCATATCATCCACAAACTAGTGGGCAGGTGGAAATCTCGAACAGAGAACTGAAGTGGATCTTAGAAAAGACGGTGAATTCCAATCGGAAGGACTGGGCTCAAAAGTTAGATGATGCACTCTGGGCTTATAGAACTGCCTTCAAGACACCAATTGGTACATCCCCATATCAATTGGTCTATGGAAAATGAAAATATAAATGCTGGTTGGATTGAAAATTCTTCTCCTTATAATTGTTTTTCTGGTGCTTATTATGGAAAGTGTAATCCCTTTGAGCATTATCCATATAGCACTACCAATCATTATATGGGAGATGATTTCAATATGCATCAAACTTGTTTTGATCATTCATTTTATCCTAGTGGAATTTTAGAGCAACAAGAATCTTTGGATCCATATGTCAGGTATTGTCCTAATCCTCCTTTCTACTCTTATCCATATATTGAAGAACAAACTCTTGAGTATAAGGAAAAATCTGATTTAGAAAATTAATTGAGGAGTTTGAGCAATCAACAGAGAGATTTTGTAGAGAGCAAAAGGAAAATGACACAAGAGTCAAGTCAAGTGTCCAAAATATTGGAATATATGCAAGTCAAATTATTGCGTCACTTGAAACTATGAGGCAAGATAATTCTTTAAGCATGATGACCACTTCTTATGTGAATGATGATTTTTATGAGGAAGTTGAGGATGTGGAATTGAATGAAACCTTAGCTCTTGTGGCATGTGATAAGGAACTTGAAATCACTTTTGGAGAAAATAGTGGATGTCCAATTGAGGTTCCGGCTGTGGAGCCTTATCTTTGTGATTTTGATATTGAAACTAATGTGGATATTCCAAAAGATGTTGTTCATGTCTCTCCTGTTGAAGTATTGACTCTTATTGATGAGAGTCAAGTGGATTTTATGGGATGCTCTAAAATTTTGGAAATTCCTAAATCTGTTTGCAAATACATGCATGTTGTGCTTTCTTTGAATTCAGTAAGTAATTGTACTCTAAAATTGTCTATGATTGAAGAAGTACAATTAATTACTTTGAATGATCATTGTTGGTTTCTAAAATATTGTTGCTTGAAAAGAAATGAAGACAAGGTGATCCTAGTGTTTGATACTTTTGATTAGTAGTTTGTCTTTGAGAAGTCTGGCTGAAGACTATAAATTTAGCGCTGCTTGGGAGGCAACCCAAGGTTTGGTTTGATATTTTGTTGTGATTTTGCAGGACTTCTGGTAGCTCCTGATAATGTATTCTACTTTGATAGTTTAAAAAAAATTTCTAAAATTTATAAAAAAAAAATTTTGGTTTGGTCTTTGTCTAGCTAAAGACGTTAAAGAAGGGCGGCTATTTGGGAGGCAACCCAAAACTTCTTTCTTACTCTTTTAAAACTTCTTTCCTACTCTTAGTTTTCTTTATTACTCTCTCATTTTTCTTTCCCACTCATCAAAACACATTACACTACATTGAGATTTTAATTTTCATCATTTTCATTTTAAGTTATCATGGAGGAATCTCTTGCAAAGCTTAAGAACAGGTTCTCCACTCTTCCCAAAGATGTGCTCAGGAAGATCTATAACAGTCGACTTGAAAGGATGATGATATTCAATCGTTTGGGCCTTCCTGTGGATGTACGTTGGATCATTGAAGCTAAGGTACATTTAGCAGGTGAGATTCATAATTCATTTGTTAAACCTTTGCCAGGAATGGGAAGAAGTTCTTACTCCAAAAAGAGAAGAGCTAAACGGATGAACGTTTGCCATAAATGTGCAAGGTGGACATGTGATCAGCGCTGTAGAAGCAAAGGTATGGTTTCTATAAATCGAGAAGATAAAATTAAATTTATAAAGGATGGACTGAGTAAGTAGTCCCTGGATGATATCATTCAAACTCTTGAGACGCATCCGAGTGGAAAATTAGGTGGGGTTATAGTTGGTCACTTTTTTGGAAAAGGCCGAAAAAGCATAATTACTAAAACTCCCCTGAAACCCTTAAAGTGGGGCTATCAAGGGTAATTTTGTAATTTTACATTGAATTTGATAATTCCAAGTTCAAAAATAGATTCCTTAGGCAAAAATATGTTAGAATAGCCCATGTCAAAATTTTGAAAAAAGTACAGTCGAACCGGGTATGGCGGGCCAGGCCAGGTCCATGGGGGTATTTTAGTAAATTTTCATAATATGCTCATATAACCCCCAGAAACACTATGGAAGTGTCTAAACGGTACCTTTGGCATTGCAGAATCGGATATGGAGCTTGAGCTGTATGCACGCTTTACGAGGCACACGTTTCGAGGTGTAAAAAGGTTAAGGTAGGAAACTTATCTCTCCTGCATGTATATGATATTTGTGTTAGTGTGTTAATGCATTTTATTGCTTTGCTTGATTATGTGAAACATGTATGAATGATTTGAAGCTATGTTTCAATTTATGCTATGGCTATAAGTATATTGTTCGAAGCATTGAGCTTACAGATTTGTCATTGGGTGAACATGAGTTATGTGATGCAAGTATGACATGCATTAAACATTTATCGTACATGCATGTTGGTATTTTTTTCCTACTGAGATTCTCTTGAATCTCACCCTCCCCAACCAACAATTTAGACAGGGGAAGACAAAAGATATACTGAGAACAATACAGAGAATCATATGAGGGGATTACAGTGGTGCAATGAAAACGAGAAGATGTCTCTGTTTCACTAGGACGGGTTTAGATACCTAAGTAGCCTTGTGTGGCTACATTGATGGTAATGATCATGTATGAACCCTTTGGGGAATTTATGTAATCATGCACTTATTATCAGTATATTTATGTTATTCCTATGTTGCCCACCGTACCGCATATCATTTTTCACGAATACACTGAAAAAAAGTTAAAACAGGGTAAGGGTGTGACACCTTAGTTACCTAGTAGGGTACTTTATACGTCAGTCTTAATTTACAATCACTTGTTTCTTTAGTGTACTAAAAGACCCTTGTAAGACCCAATCCCCCACTCTGAATTGTTTAGTATGTACATTCTTGCCATAGTACTAGGCTATCTTTTGTTGTTATGTCGTGAGCCTAGTCAAAACTTGTTCCCAGTGCTCGTTAAGTAGGTTTAGTTAATCGGCTATGGCTTATCTGTTAGATTGTTCGTCCATTAGTCTATGCCATAATGAAGGCATTCCTACCTTGACTAGGATTATCACTTCAAATCCATATACCAAGGAAAAAGGTGTCTCTCATGTCGAAGTAAGAGATGTGGTTTGATACGACCATAAAACTGAAGGGAGTGCCTCAGCCCAACTACCCTTTGCTTTATCGAGCCTTTTTTTTAGTGAGTTGATGATAATCTTGTTGCTTGACTGTGCTTGTCTGTTGGACTTAGGATTATATGGGGTAGAGAAGTAGAGTTTTACTCTCCATTTTTGGAAAAAGTTTCTGAACTTAAGTCCTATGAATTGGGATCCGTTGTCACAAGCTATCTCCTTAGTAGTCTAAACCTACAAATAATGTTCTTCCAAAAAAAGTTAATAACATCATGTTCCTGTGCCTGCACATATGACTCTACTTCAACCTATTTGGTAAAATAGTCTGTCAGTACCAACATGTACACGACCTTCCTGAGAGCCATGGGTAGCTTCCCGAATATCTCTATTCCCTACTTTATGAATGGCCAGGCTGGTGCAATAAAATGTAACGTTTCAGTTGGTTGGTGTGTCAGGTTCGCAAACCTTTGACATCTATCACACTTTTTGACTATAGTAATAACATCTTTTTGCAAGGTGGGCCATTAATACTCGGATCTGAGTATTTTGAGTACCAAGCTTCTGCTCCCTATATGGTCTCCGCATTCCCCTTCGTGAATTTCTTTTAGTATGTAACTGGCCTTTTATGGTCTAACAAACCTCATGAGTGGCCCTACATATGATCTTTTGTATAATTTGTCATCTAGGATATAGAGTCGGGTAGCTTGAACCTTCACCCTACAAGCTTCATTCCTATCCTCTAGGAGGACGTCATCTAGCAAGTATCGTAAAATAGAGATCTCCAATCCCACAGTAGATTATTTGCCTATATCATACTTGAACTTGGTTGGATCATTGAAAATCGTATATGAATTGAACTACCGATACTAACATTGTTTGGTCAGTTTGGATGGAGGATGCCAAATTGGCTAGTGCATCAGCTTCTCGTTTGTCCTCCCTATCGACCTAAGTTATTTGGAACTCCTGGAAACTTTTAGCAAATGAGGTCGCCAGCTTGTGATAGGTCTGCATGCTTAGATCTTTTTTCTGGTACATACCATCTAACTGCTTCAAGACCAACTGTGAATGGCACCTAGTGTCTAGCCTTTTAAGCACAATTTCCTTTGCAAGATGCAAACCTATAATCAAATCTTCGTACTCTACTTCATTATTAGTAGCTCTGAAATTGCAACATATAGATTATTGTGTGGTGCCACCACTTGGAGATTTTAGCACTATGCCTATGCCAATGCCTTTACATTTGATGAACCATCCACATTCAATTTCCATTGAGTCTTGGTTTGCACCACTTACACATAATAATTTTTATCAACGTCGAACTGTATTTCGCGGCTAAAATCAGCTTCACAGTCTACGAAGACTTGGGACTTTATTACAGTACATGGTAAGCATGTTATGTTGAATTCGCTAAGTTCTACGACCCACTTTACTAATATACTTGATAGGTCTAGTTTATGTAACACATTTTTTAAAGAATGGGTAGTCACTACCATAATGGGGTGACTAGTTTTTCAAGTGAAGAGTACCTAGTTTCAATATCTATAAGGGATTTACTTGCATAATAAATGGGATGCTACTTACCTTCCTCATCTCTTATTAGGACAGTACTTACAGCTCTAGTTGACACAACCAAGTAAGCGTACAACATCTCACCTTTCTTCGATTTTGATAGCAATGGTATTGCTAGATACTGTTTTAACTGTTGGAGAGCACGTTTGTATTCTTCGCTTCACTCAAAGCTCTTATTCTTTCTTAAGGCATCAAAGAGTAAATGGCATTTCTCAGACAATCAGGAGATGAACCTACTCAATGCTGCTACCTAACCTATCAACTTCTAGACATCTTTGACGGACCTTAGGGATGGTATGTCAAGTACCACTTTGATCTAGCTCAAGTTTGCCTCAATGCCTCTGTGTGATACTAAGTATCCCAGGAACATTCTTGAAGTGACACCAAATGAACGTTTCTCAGGTTCAGCTTCTTATTGTATTTATAAAGCAAAGTAAAGGTTTGTTCAAGGTGTGCCACATGTTGGTTTGCATGGAGGCACTTCACAAGCATGTCGTCAATGTATACTTCTATAGTTCTACCTATATGTCCTACAAACATCTTATTAACCAAAATTTGGTAGGTTGCCCCTATATTATTTAGTCTGAAAGGCATAATTATTGAATAAATCCCTCATTCAATTATAAAATTTGTTTTCTCCTTATCATTAGGGTATATTAAAATTTGATTATAACCAGAAAAGGAATCCATAAAACTTAATAATTCATGTTCGAATGTGACATATCCTAAAGAATTATAGTATGTCAATGTGAAAGAATCTTTCGGGCATGCTTTGCTTAAATCAGTAAAGTCTATACATACCCAATGCTTACCATTCTTCTTTGGTACGACCGCTACATTAGCAAGCCAATCAGGGGAATGAAGCTCCCTTACCGACTCGATATTTAGGAGTTTCTTTACTTCTTCATTTATGATATAATTCCTTAGGGGTTTGGGACTTTACCAGCTATTAAAGGGTGGATGGCATAACTTTTATCTTATTGGATCCATGGTCTTCCTAACAACGCATTATAGGCTAACAGATAGTCCATCACTTGATACTTAAATGGTAAGTTCAATCCTACTGTATAGGTTAGGAGGGTAATTTCCCTAATAGACCTATCTGGTGCTCCATTACCCAAGACTAGCACGGATGGTGCAAGAATGATTTAGGATTCCAACCCCATTTCTTTGACCGCCTCGAGGTATATTATATTAATTAAACTACTTGGATTAACCAACACACGTTTAATGTCAAAACTACCTAGGAACATAAAGATTACCAGCGTGTTGTCATGTGGTTGGTCCAATTCACTTATTTATTCTCCAAAGAATGCAATCTGACCACCCTTATTACTGGTTGGTTCATCCTTAGCTTGTTTCGGGTTATGTCCCTTAAACAAGAGTCTGGCATGACATTTTGCCGTTGAGTATGTGATACCACTAATCACTGAACCTCCTAATATATAATTGATAGTTCATGGATTCTTTAGTGGTTCTTCTGATGTTAGATCTTGTATAGTTAGTTCCACTATTAGACAAAGTAGATCTAGACCCTGTATGATTAGTTCCATTATTAGATAAGGTAGCTTTAGCTTTGTTGGTTAGCAAATAAGCTAGGCACTCACGCTTTGAGGAGTTTTGCTACTTTTAGCCTAAGGGCAATGTAGTCTACTATCTAGTTGCCATTATCGAAATAGAATTCACACCAATTAGACCTGTCTCGCTTGTCCATTGGCTTCTTGGTCTTGGAGGGCCATTTTACCATGTCACCCATTTTAATAAGGGTTTGTACTAATTAACCATGGTTGACTGAGAAGTTATGCTCCTTTATCATCTCTGGAAGTACTTGGTAAGTTGAAGCCGTCACATTATTGGTTTGTTTTCTCTCCTAGTATGTCATATGTATAGCTCTGCCTTCCAATTACAGTTAGTACATCTTGGGTTCCTGCTCCATCTATTTGTTGGCTCATTATCTTAGTGGTGGATTTGGATAGCATTCACTTCATCCTTCTCATAAGGCTCGTACAAACAAGTAATCCATAGTATGGAATGTATACTTGGTCAGTTCCTTGTACAAATTAGAGTTGGAGAGCAGACCTTCCACGAATGTTGTAACAGTAGTTGGTGCTTCACAATGTAAGATGTTTATCTTTTGCTTATTGAACCTGCCTGTGAAATCACGCAATGATTCGCGTTTCCCTTGAATGACTTTATAGAGCTCATTCAACTATTTCTCTAATTTTTAGCTGTAGGAAAACTGCTGGATGAACAAATCATTCAAGTCTATGAAGGAACCTACTGAGTTGGATAGTAGGTTGGTAAACCATCTCAAGGCTGGCCCGACCAAGCTTGACCTAAAGCATTTGCACATACAGGCCTCATGTAACTCCCTTAGAATCGCTATGATATGCATCCTTTGATATTGTGCCATGTGCCCTTCTAGATCCGTTGAGAAATCATAGAGTCTTATATGATAGAAAGTGAATTTCTTCGGCATCTTAATCAATGCTATGTCATCAGTGAATGGGGAGTATGCAAAGCTATTAAGGGCACTTTTCTTTATTGGTAATGGTACGCTTAGCAATCTTAATATCATGGCTTCCAGCTCTTGCCATTTTTTCTTCCATCCTTTGTCATCTAACAATCTAAAGGTTGGTGCGTTTGCTAATGGATGATAGGTGATTGCCCTTTAGGTTTCAGTGTTAGGCACACCATAGGTGCCTGTCATATTATGAGGGCCTTCCTAACCAACCTAGGGGTCTCCTTGATCGATCTGAGGGCCTTCTTGAGCAACATAAGGAGCTTTTTGCCGATCTCATGGATCTGCCTGACCAGCATAGAAACCTGTAACAGGAATTTTGTTAGTAAGAATCATATTTGCATTACATTTACCTTCCAATTCTGACTAATCGTTAGTCAAGGGCATCCCTTATGGTTGGATAGGGGGAATATGCATGTAGAGAACTGCCAAAACAACATGAACTAAGAGTGGCTTGAGTGGTGAGAGACACAAATTATCCTGTGCATTTGAATTCTCTTCTTCTAATCTTTGGAGGTGTTCTTGTTGTTGCATGAATCGTTCCTCTTCTTGTGAAACTGGCCTAGACTATACAACAAGTTCTATGGTTTGGGGTCTCGTTAGCTCAGCTAGTTTGGTGATGGTTACTTCACAACTAGCAGTTGCTTCTGCCATAGTTAATAACATTGGGAAAAAGGAAAAGGGAAAACAAGGAAAGAGAAGGGGGTTTTCAAAAAATAAGTTGTTGGGTCCCCACGAATGGTGCCAAATTGTTTGACCAAAATTTGGTAGGTTAAGATCTCACGTACAGGGTCACCAACAACATAAGGATTAGCAATAGATAATAAGAAGAATCAAAGGAAACACTCTTATTATTGATTTCCTAGGTGTGTATACAAAGGACCGCCAAAAGGTGTAACCAAGAATTGATTTATACAGTGGATGGAATGTAAAATGTTAACACTAGGGAGTTTAGAGTGTGTCTCTTGGTGTCAGTGCTCCTCCGTTTATCCCCCACTCCTATGTACATCTATTTTTATATTTTTTGATCCAAAGGGAATCTATCGCCCCTATATTTATTGGTCTTGGAGCCTCTTCTGCTTGCTTGGTTTGGCTAGCATCTTGTAAGAAATCATGGGCTCAGCTAAGGGCTACGACTTGTCAAGCTTTAATTTCTATGGTCTCATCTCTCCTTATGCTGGAACTCTCTTACTGGGCTCACATTTATGCTTAGGCCCATAAAACTAGTTTTGGTTCACACAATGAGGAAGGAATTTTAATTAATTGTATTTATATCAAATATATGTGTGGCAAATTAAAAATAAAATTGCATGACAAAATATCTTATTTGGTATGTCTCATATATACATGTATATAAATACTATATATGGCTATATGAAATGTTGTTTTGATATAATATAGGAAAGATTTGCATTATTACCGATAGGCTTATAATGAAGGTTTTGGTAAGGAATAAAGTTTTATTACTAAAATATTTGAATGATATTTACAAGGTTTCAATTTTCTTAATTAATTCAAATTTGATCTTATATTAACCAGCACATTAGAAGTTTATTTTTTGTTATGTTTTTTTTATAAGTAACAATATTCATGAAAGAAAAAAAAATAATAGTGCATCATAAATCTATAATCGTAAAAGGACATGATTGCAAAGAGTTAATTACATTATGATGAAATTCATTACCCCATATACTTGTCCAAAATCAAACAAATTCAGCAATATACCTATGTCCCTGTATAAAATATTTGTTGAGTTCTATTTTGTCCTATTTGGCGGCAAAATAAGATGCCTTATGCAATATACATGAAGCTTTCTAGAAGAAAAGGTTGAATAAAAAATGGATTTTGAAATCCAGTGCAATGATCCTCTGAAACAATGCAATGAGATAAAAGGCTTCCTTGAAATTCTTCTCCAAATAAATGACTAAACCGACTGCCCTTGAAAGCATATCCAAGATTGATAGAAAGTCATTGATAATTTCTTATACTTTTCCAAGAAAATTGTCCATCCTTAGTCTGGGATTCTGTCAATTGAAATAGGATCCTGAAGAGGTGATGTAATCTAATTCTCCTCAGAGTTTTGATCCTTAAAAGCCAAAGAAATTGAGCATACAACAACATCAATTCCTTTAATAACCATGGAAGGAAGAACTGGTTTGATCTTTTGATGGAGAATTTGATTTCTCGTCATCCAGATAACTGGTAGAAGTTTGACCATCTTCATCATCTCTATGTTAAAGCCATCATTATATAATTGTATAAGAGTTGTTTTGAACCAAATTTTAAAATTGTCGAAGGATGACAAATTCAATCTTAATGAAAGACTACCATACTATACTGCTTTAGTAAAAGGGCAGTAAATGAAGATATGGTCCAGGGACTCCATTTTAAAGCATCTAAAAACACAACAACTAGTAATAGAGAAGTGATGATTATTCAAGATATCAACAGAAAGTATGGCTTTATTAATAATTTGCCATATAAACAAAATATCCTTTATTGGCAGTGACACTGTCCATAAAAATTTTCAGAAAGCATCTTATGAGTTAACTGACTGATCCATAGTAATGATTTTATAACCAAGTCTGGTATAGTACTTACATTTAGAGCTAAAACTCCAAATAACTCTATCTTCAATATCACAAAAAGGTAATGGGATATTGATAATAGTTTCCACTATCTCCTCTGATACAAAGATTTAACAAAAGGAACATTCCATCTTACTGGGCACCAACTTGATGGAACATGCACTAATAGATCCCTAACTTCTTTCAAGGATGAATTTGTTAGAGATCTAGACTGTATAGGCCACCACAAAGGGTGGTTTAATGAAATACCCATTCCTGATCCCACTCTCTATTTTAGATGATCACAAATGGTAAAAGCAAATTTATTAATACCCTTTAATATCCATGAGGAATTGTATGGCTTCTTAATCAAAGAAGCACTATTATGATCAAAATACTTAATCTTAAGAGTTTTAGTCAGTAACTTACCTAGTTGGGAATTGAGAATTCTCTAGATTTGTTTAGCTAGAAGGGAGTCATTGACTTTTGAAATTGGTCTATGTCCTAGGCCACCATCAAAAACATATTTGAAAATGAAGTCCTTGCTCTTTAGATGGATTGGCTTAGTGTCACCATTAGAGCCCCAAAAGAAATTAACACATCTTAAGTCAATTTGATTACATATATATTTAGGAAGCTTCACACATGATAAAACATGTAAATTGACTCCAAAAAGAACATATTTGATTAAAGTTAATCATGAAGCCCATGACAATAATCTTTCTTTCCATGCATCTATTCTTTGATAAATAGAATTAGTAACCTGAGAGTAAATCTAAGATTTATTTCTCCCTGGGTCAATCCATGTTCCCAGATATTTGCCTAGCCTGTCTATAAAATGTATTCCCAAAAACTGTTATGTACGATTGCATGTGTTTTCCCTTTTTTTTGTGTGAGCTTTTTTGTGGGTTAGTTTTACTCACCGACTTTTTACATCAGCAAGAAAATGAAAATTAAATATAAATAAAAAATAAAAAAATTATATTTTATTTTGTATGTCAAAATAATAGTAAAGCAAATGAGTAAATTTCAAAAGGAACATAAATCAAATAAGGTCACACTATCGATATCTTAATGTTTAATTATGTGCTAGGACATTTATCATCGCTTGTGTTTAATTTTTAAAAATACTGCAAGGGTCCCACAGAAAGTGTAACCCCTTGCCTTAATTAGCATAATTAAGATTCGATAATGCATAATAAAATATATTAGAGACCAACGGATAATTTACAACTCATGTAGAACTCCCTCTTTATAGTAGAGACTTCACAAAATTTTCAAAGCTTCTTCTCTATCCTGGTTTCAAGTTCAAATATCGAATGTAATTACATATGCAGTTATATTACATTTAAACATATCAGAGTGTATAACTTAATCCCTGGCAACCCTTGGGTTTCATCTATATATAAAACTATAGGGTTTCAGTTCCCAATTAGGGGATTACACAACTATGTATTCAAAAACTATTTACAACTCAAAAATATCATACAGTAATCCCTATCCAAAATAAATAACCAACATGGCCTGAATCAAATGTCCCTACAGGGTTCTAACCGCCTTGGGTCATTCACTTTTCCTTGGAGCCACTTGCCCTATCTGAAATGTTAGTCAATGGAAAGAATGAGATTCAAGAGAATCCCAGTAGTAACAAATCATTCATACCATACATAAGCGCACAGCATGTAAGTAAATCATCATACAGTAGCAGCAGTACAAATCACACTCCACCTTCATCCCCTTTTACCGTCGGGAAGGCACACCGTCCTAACCCGAACCATTGTTAGCGACTCAGGGACTATTGGCGTGGCAGAGCATACACATAGCCTTATGGCTTATATAGCCATTCGACTATCACAAATGGCCCATCAGCCTTCACCAATAGCCTTCCGGCTTTCACATAATAACAAATATCAGACCCCATCCTCATCCCCTTTTACCGTCGGGAAGGTACACAACCCTATCCCGAACTGTTACTAGTGACTCAGGGACTATTGGTATGGTGGTGCTTACACATATCCACAATCATTGTAGCATTTGAATCCGTCACAAATCAATGATATAACACACATACAAAGCATCACATATGGTATAAAAGGAAGAGTCACTACCTTGTTCATTCCTGACATTCACTGGCACAATGGGCTCACAAGGACGATAGATGTCAAATCCTATAAACCAAATTAGGGACAACAAATCAATCTCTTTTTCAAGTTCTTAATTCCATAATACTTTAAGTTGGTATTCATGTAAACTCTTTAGGTGGCTATTAAATGCCTAAACATATTCCTAAAGGGTTGGGAGAAACTACACTAAAGATGCCTTTTTGGAAGTAAAAGCACTGATTTTTGGATAGCTCACTCGAGTGAAGATGTCCTCACTCAAGTGATGACCCCCAAACTCACTCGAGTCCCCAAAAGTGCCATACTGGAAGTGTTTGCCCGAGAGCAAACCTCAATATGTCTTACACCCTCACTCAAGCACAGGAAGCTGCACTCGAGTGATGACCTCAAATGCACTCAAGTACTAAAAAGTGAGACACAACGAGTGACTACCCGAGAGCAACCATAAATCCCAAAAGCTTAAACTTACTCCTTCACTCGAGTGAAACCAAGATCACTTGAGTGATGACCTATATCACTCGTGGGAACGAAAGTGCACTTTTGAGCTTTGCTTGAGAATCCAAGCGAAACTGAAGGGAAAAAGAGAAAATGTCTCGTAGCACTTGAGTGAGCCCTCCCTTACTTGAGTGTTATTCATCAGAAGCCAAAAATTACAGTAACTACATATGTTCCCAGATTTACCCATTTCACTACTAATGGTCTTAAAACTTGTGCCAAAGCTCATTCTCACTCATTTTGACACAACGAACCTCTTGGTAACTACAAAATACCAAAAATCACATCCCAACAACAATTTCACTCTTAGGTCTCCACTTTACTTTCAAATACTCAATCACCAACATTTTCATTTCCAATTCCCCCAAATAAATCACAATGACTTAAAGACACAATAAGCTACCAATATAATAATAACACTCTATCCAATTCCTACATTTCACTTAACATCATATTTAGGGTAAAATTCTAGAATTCACGTAACTTAACCAAAAATCAAAATGAACACACTGAAATACATCAACTTAGTAAGATCAAATCTTTGTTTTCCCAACTTTCAAATTTGTGCAAACACCAAATCACCACTTTTCAAAATTCTAATAATATAGCAAAGAAGTTCTCAACCTCTTGAACAATTTTAATGAAGAGGCTTTAAGAATAGGGAGACAATTACCTACTCAAAATAAAGCTTTTCTCTTTCTCTTTCTTGCTTGAACTTTAGCGAAAATGGAGAGTGATGAGAGAGAAATGAGATGAGAGGATGATGATCTAATTCTTTCTCTTTTCCCATGCACAAACCGACTTGAAAGTGAGAGGGAAGAGAAAGAAAGAGTTGAATCTTTAACTCCCAACCAAGGGCCCTCATTGTGCCACTTGCCATGATCTCATGCCTCCCTTCATGAATCCATATAACCCATGCACACTTGATTCCACCTCTTGTGTAACAAATCCTAGCCATTAATCTCAAGTTACCTATGAGTTCCATCTTCGGTAACTGACCAATCGGTCGGTAAATTTATCATTTTACCCCTGATTGTCATAACTTATACTAAACCATCATCAAACATATTTGCATCACAATTCACCTCATATACTTCAAAGGTGCTTAATTAACATTAATTACATCACTTTTAAGGTCATTAGACTTTAGTTACAATTCAGGATATTACATAAAGAAGGAAACTTTTTAGTAAGCTAGATCAAAAAAATTGATAGTCTTAAAAGTTTTTAATTAATTTTTTTATAATTTTTTGAACATATTCTTTCTATTGAAATTTTTATAAATATACTTATATTTTTTTGGGAAAATTCAAAAAAAAAATACGTTGGAAAATAGAAAAGGATGATTTAGTGTAGCGAAATTCAGAATTCCCATATCAGTGTTGTGTCAAAGTAGAGGAGGAATCTAGGATATGATATCTTGTCATAATGACTTAAATGCCCTTAGTGACAGGGAAAAGGGAAAAATCAGAAGAGGGAAGGTCGAATTCAAAAAGCATGGAACTGTCAAATGAGAAGCCTAAGGGGTGATGGAGAGATGACGGGAATGAAATCTAGGGTATCTTGAAAGGAGGTTAAGTGGTTAACAGAGAAAGGATGAACATAAGAGGTCAGCGGCGTGGTACGATTATGTGGCTTGTGGTCTGTCGAGGGAGGTCAACATGCTATTCCTGTAAAGATGTTAACGAAGGAAGCGGAGTCGTTGATAAAGAATGTGGCATTGTTAATAGTCCAGGAGGTGTTATTTTCGGATATCCATATTAGGACTTTCCATATAGTTCCTGTGAAGATGTTAATCAAGGATGTGGAGTCATTAATGAAGAATATGGTGGTGTTAATAGTCCATAAAGTGTTGTTTTCAGACATCCATATTACGACTTTCCTATGCTCTTCTTGTGAAGATATTAATGAATGAAGAAGAGTCATTAATGAAGAATCTAATGTTGTTAATAATCTAGGAGGTCTTCCTGTGAAGATGTTAATAAAGGAAGAAGAGTCGTTAATGAAGAATGTGGTGTTGTTAATAGTCCATGAGTGTTGTTTTCGAACATCCACATTTTGAATTTCCATGTAGTTCCTGCGAAGATGTTAATCAAGGATGTGAAGTTGTTAATGAAGAATATGGTGTTGTTAATAGTTCAGGAGCTGTTGTTTTCAGATATCCATATTATGACTTTCCTATGCTCTTCCTGTGAAGATGTTAATGAAAGAAGAAGAGTCGTTAATGAAGAATGTGGTATTGTTAATAGTCCAGAAGGTGTTGTTTTCGGACTTCCACATTATGACTTTCGATGTAGTTCCTGTGAAGATGTTAATCAAGGATGTGGAGTCGTTAATGAAGAATGTGGTGTTGTTAATATTCTAGGTGTTGTTTCTTTACATCTACATTAGAACTTTCCATATAGTTCCTGCGAAGATGTTAATCAAGGATATGGAATAGTTCATGAAGAATGTGGTGGTGTTAATATTTTGCGTGTTGCAACTTTTTTTGCCATTGTTACTAGGTTCAAAACAACACATGTGATATAATTGACAACTTCACATCCTTGATTAACATCTTCGCAAGAACTACACGGAAATTCATAATGTGGATATCCAAAAACAACACCTCCTGGACTATTAACAACACCACATTCTTCATTAACGACTCCACATCCTTGATTAACATCTTCGCAGGAACTACATGGAAAGTCCTAATGTGGATGTCTGAAAACAACACCTCTTGGACTATTAACAACACCACATTCTTTATTAATGACTCTGCTTCCTCCATTAACATCTTCACTGGAACAACATGTTGACCTCCCTCGATAGACCACAGGCCGTAGAACCGTACCACGCCGCCGACCTCCTATATTCATCCTTTCTCTGTTAACCTCCTTCCGAGAGACCCCAGATCGCCACCGACCGCCGTCTCTCTTCATCACCCCTTAGGTTTCTCGTCTGATAGTTCCACGTTTTTCGAAGTCGGCCTTCCTTCTTCTGAATTTTTCCCTTTTCCCAGTCACTAAGGGCATTTAAGTCATTGTGACAAGATATCATATCCCATATTCCTCCTCTGCTCTAACATAGCACTGATCTAGGAATTTCGAATTTCGCTGCACTAATTCGTCCTCTTCTATTTTCCAATGTAGTTTGTTAGAATTTTCCCTATTTTTTGAAACATTAAAATCATTTTTCTTTTCTTCCTCCATTTTCTTCGAAATATTAGAGGGTTAAAGGATAAGTGAATGAAATAATTTTTTTTTGCCATAAAAAATTCAAAGTGAAATAAAAATTATAATTTCATCTTTTCCAAACATAACATTGTTTCGGTGAATTGTATTAATCTATTTCGGTAGAAAATGACATCTGAAAAGACCCTTTCTCACAAATAACAATAATCCATAATGGTCTGACAAAACCTTGTTAACAAGTAGTGAGCGAAAACCATTTCTTCCGATAAAACACACCAAGGCCTAGGGTATAAATCTCATCCACAAACCTACTACAGAAAATTCATTATTTTATGCACAATTAACAAACAGGAGAGAACATAGCCCATGAGTTTTTCAATACTAAACCCCACCACAAAAATGGTCTTCACAAAATAATTTCTAACACAAGAAATGATTGTAGATTTACCAAAATATCAGAGTGTACAAAATAAGGGCTTGGGCCCAATAATGATTAAACAATTGTCCAAAACAATAAATATAATATTTCAAAAACATGAAGGGCCTAGAATGGAAATATAGAAATCAATACAACTCCAAATACCAAAAGAGCCTACAAAGCTCATGACTCCTATGCCTTTGGCTGCTTCCTTTGGCCTCTAGAAAAATTAGAGGCCTGGCCTAAAAAATATTAACAACTATGGGATGAGATGTAAAGTATCAGTAACCAAAATCAATTTATAAAGTATACAGGAAAGGATTGCCGGCCAGAGAAGCAGGTTTAACAAACATAATAATAATATTCTCAGTAATTAAATATTACATAATACTTTCAAAAATTAGAACTATCCCTACTCATCCATCCTACTCCTCCTTATATCTTCTGAATGTGGTACAACCTATCATGCTAGTATACTTGGTCAAAGGTTAGCTAGTCACTTCAAGAATACTGCACCTTCCCATGCTACCTGTAACGCCCCAATTTTCGATTAAGGCCTAATGATAATTATTGAGGATAATTATCGAATTAAAGTGAAATTAATGTATATTGGTGACAATATTAATTTATATGTCATAATTGTTGGAAAATTGAAAGAATGGAATTATTGGCATAAGTTGGTAATTAATGGGGAAATTAATTACTAACTAAGAGAAAATGAGAAGTGTAATTAAAATGGCTAATGGAAGGATTAGAGAGATTAATGGGTGATTTAGTGAGTGAGAGCCAATGAGGGGTGGACACATGGCAAGCTCACATGTGGGGGAGATATGAGAAAAGTCAAAAGGGAATTTTTAATTGCATTTCTGTCTCCTCTCTTCCCTCTTATGCGCTGGAAACTGAAATGGAGGGAGAATAATCATTTTTCACTTTCTTCACTCCACCTCCATCCCTCCATCTCTCTCTCGTCCTCTCTCTCCTTCTCTCTCTCGCCATTGTTGCAGAAAATAGGGGGAAGAGCTTGCAAAAAAGTAAGGAAAATGGCTTCTATTGCTCAAACTTCCTTCTTTAATGTTGATCCTTGAATGAAGAGCTTCATTTTGATGGTTGTAATGTGTTCATTGGTGTTAGTTTGTGACCTCAAGAGATTGTGAAAGTTGAGGAATCAAGAAATCTCTTTGGCAAAGTAAAGGGGGGGTTATCTCCCTTTTGATATATATATTTTGGTTGTTGGTTGAGATTGATTTTTCTGGAAATTTCTGCCCTATTTTCGAAAATTAGGGTCTTAGTGAGTTTGGCATGTTGTGATCATGGAAATGGTATATTGTGATGTCTTTTGGACAAATGGATTGGTTTGAATCATTAAAAGTAAAGTTTGGGAACTTAGTGTTGGTTTTGGTGTATTGGTCAAAACAGGGCATGGTGATAGATTGTGAATTTGGTCATTTTGAGGTTACCATTGTGTTCCTTGTGGAAAATTGTATGAGAATATGTGTGGTTAATGATTTTGGAGTCATTGGACACTTTGGTAGAAAAGTTGGAAAATGCTGTCATTGTGAACTTTGTCTGGGCAGTTTATTTGTGTGGACATTTTGAATGAACAAATGATTTCATAAAAATTGTGAAACTTTCCAGTCTTAAATTTCACATCCCAAGCTTCAAAATGGACATATAGTTTGTGTCATTTCGTTTGGTATTCTGAGAGTTATTCTTTGCCAAAGTTTGGGACAAAAACAGAACTCTGTTTTGAAAGTAATGTTGGGTTTTGGGTGATTCTGTATTTTTGTGATGATTTTAAGTTATAAGCCATATTTTTCCTTGAAAGCGGACTTAAATACCTTTCATTTGGCTTTGGAATCACTTTGTTTCTATTTTTCTACAATTAGTTATGGTTTTTCGAAGTTCAGCCCAGAGTCAGGAAATTTCTGGGCCGCACTTTCTGGCCTGATTCGGGACGCGGCCCAAGAGTGGCGGGCCGCAGCCCAAGACCTTCTGACCATATTTGGGCCGCAGCCCAAGGAAGGGTGGGCCGCGGCCCACCCCTTTGTTTCAGTACTTTAAGTTTTTGAAAAGAGATCTTTACCCTATTGTTTCCCAACCTTTTAGGGGTTTTATTAGAGGCATTTGTGGCTTCTTAAGGGTCATTATTGATAACCGAATCTAAGTGTTGAAGAGTTAAATGAGTATTGGAATAGAGAATAATGTTTCGTCCTTAATTATGACTTTAGGATTTGATATTTGCCCGGAGCATAGAAGGCCTGTGCTTGCTCAAGGAAGGAAAGACAAAGGTAGTGACACTTTATCCTATATCATGTGTATTGCATTGCATGTTTGCATTAGTCATTGAATACAGTGAAAGTGAAGAGAACGTGGCGAAAGCCCGGACTCGATTAAACTGAAAGTGAAGGGGATGTGGCGAAAGCTCGGACTCGAATATTGATAAAGTGATGGGGCGTGGCGTAAGCCCGACCTCGTATATAGTGAAGGGAACGTGGCGAAAGCCCGGTCTCGAATATTGATTGCTGCATTGTGATATATGTGAATTGCTTTGTATATATGCATCATATAAATAAACTGTTGCTACTGGGATTCTCTAGAATCTCATTCTTTCCAAATAACATTTTTAGACAGGGCAAGTGGATCGAAAAGCAAGCAAGTGGATAAGGGCGTTTAAGGCTGCCAGCGGTAGTCTTAGTTAGATGTCTTGGTTTTATATCAAATTGGTTATCATTTTGGATCATTGTAAATATATTGTATAGATCGTAGTATTATAGTTTTGTGTAATTCCCGGTATGGATACTGAGATGGGCAATGATGCCCTATATAAACCTTTGGATTAATGTTATTATCCCGGGTGAACGTCGGGAATTGTGCTTACTCTGATATTGTATATGTAACAGACCAAACAGGCCATTCGTTTTAATGAATGAAATGAATGGAAATCCATTAGTACATGTGTTTTAAAAAGTTTTTAATTGTCCTGGATTTCTTATGCGATAATTAAATGTTCTTAAACGTTAATCCCGGCCTGATTAATGAAGGGGGTTACACTACCACCAATATACTGTAATAGGGAGGTGTTTGCCTAAAACACTTATCTCAAAATCTAGGTTAGGAATGAGAGAGCCAATAGGTACAATTTCACTATATCACTTCCAAACAACCCAACATATCCCATAAACAAAGAAGCGATATATCAATATTGTTTTCAAAAACATTTACAAGATTATTATGCCATATACATCATTCCATCACAAACATCATAACTATCCCAACAGTAATAATCTTAATAATAATCTCCACTCATAGGTACAAATTGGAAAATACACTGCTTCACTGAACGAAGTTCATATTCAAACATACACATAATTTTTCAAAACACATACAAGTAATATAGATGAAAGTAAGGTTTAGAAAAATACATTACAGCCTAAAGAAGCATATAGAATAAATTAACTCCGGTTACCTAAACTCCAAGCTTAACCTTAACTTAAGGAGCAAAGCACGAGCAATCACCAGTCACAAGAAAGCTCTACATTATCAATTGTAGATACCAATCAACCATAAGAAATAATAAAATAAATAAGTTATACAATTTAACTCCCAAAAGCTCAATTTTCTCTACAATCATTATCCTTAACATTCTAATTTTCTTAACAATCCTTCACCTCAACAATCCAAAGTCATAGACACTTCACTCATTACAATCCTTAGATAACCTGTATACCATCCTCTCACATCAATCACTCAATCTCTTAAGTTAAAGTTTCACCTTCAACACATCCATAGTCATAAACTCATCCATATCAATATCCTATACCGATTATATCTCTTTTCTAACTCATATAAGCATAACCCAATTATTAAACAACTCTTTAAACTTTTACATAATCAAAATTAAATCAAACTCTAATTCAAATATCAAATCCTAACTTATAATTTCATATAGCTTAAAATCTAACAAAACTAAATCGATTAAAATTTTAATAATACCTCTAATAACCCAAATAAATTGTTTAACTCAAATTTAATCTGCAAAAATGTCCTAAAGAAAATAATTTATGATATGTTTATAAAAGAAAATAATTACAAAATCATAAAGAACCAAATAGAAAATATGAACTGATTAAAATTAATTATTAGCCTTCCTTTACATATCTATAGTCATTTATTGTCAAAACTTAAAACTCTCCCAAAATCCTAACCCTAAAATTTACTCTAATCAGTACAATATTACCATCAATAGAAAGAGAAAAATATGTGTAACAACTTACATGAAGGAAATTGTTGAAAAATAGTGATCATCATTACCCAAATGATTCCAAATGAAGAACCCTTGAGTTGAAGAAGAAGAAGAAGAATGCCAAAGAAGAATAATAGTGCTGAGCACCCTCTGCCTCTCACTCTTTTACTCTCTCTCATGAGAAATTCTTGGGTCCGATGTACCAACACATTTATGCATTGTGTAACCCCTTCCAACCATAGGCCGAGATTAAGTTTATAATCAAGTACTTAAGTGAAATTAGAGACCTTAGATGATTTGGGACTTAAACAAAATGGAACTTCTCAAAATCAGAGTCTATATAAACTTTTCTAAAACCTGTTCACAAAGGTCTCATATTCACATTACAAATACACAATTGGTCTATACAGGTTGATTCCATTTATACATATCAGAGTACAACATAAATTCCTGACACACTCGGGTTCCATTAATTGATAAAAGGGTTTACACAAGGCATAAATGTCATAATCTCTTTCCCTTTTTCTTAGAGATTACACAAACTATACCACAAATATATATACATTCATATCCCAAGAATATATCCAAAAATTACAAATATGATAACCAAATATTCCTAAAATGAAACTCCTATCCGGATCTCTAACCACTCTTCGTCACACTCTTCCCTTTGGATCTTTCGGCCCTGTCTAAAAGTTGTTTTGGTATAGTGAGATTCTAAAAAATCCCCGTAGTGTCAAATCACTCATAGTATGCACAACAATAAGGCATGAAGGCAATAATATCCCACATATAGCAACCACAACGGCAGTTATAGCAGAAAGGGCAGGTATGACTTGCGTTACCCTTACGTTTGTTCATGCTAAAGTGCTCATACTGTATCGCACACCTCATAGTTCACAACAATATATATATATTTCACCACAGCTGGGTTTCATATAACAGTTCACAATATACAGTTGTACTGGCCAGATTACAGTTCAACGGCCGAGGTAGAGATAATTAGCGTCAATCCCTAGACAGCTTGTGCTGAAGTACTCACGCTGTAATGGACCATGGCACACTTTGCCTTCACATTTCACTAAACACAATTCACATTTCACAAAATACTATGATAATTCATGCATACCAGATATCATACACAATATGAGAGAAAAATCACTACCTGCTCGTTCCTTCCATGCACACTCTGGCACTGGTCCCTCTCAAGTAGGGTAAATGTCGTATCATATAATTCATGATTAGGGATGAAGAGTCAATTCTCTATTCTAATTCGCAATGACTTCTTAACTCTTAATTTGGTTATCATTATTACTCTTTTAGTACTCATACTAACTCTATTAATTGCTCTAAAGGGTTGGAAGATTATCACCAAAGATCCCGTTTTTGAAAGCACTAACTGATATTTTTCACTGAGACACTCGAGTGAAGATGGCCTCACTCGAGTGATATTGTATGGATACTCAAGTATAGGAGACCTCACTCTAGTGATGGTACGGTCTACACTCGGGTACTAGAGAGTGATCAATATCAAGTGAATACCTTAGAGCACAAGAAACTTTCAGAGACAAAAACACTCGAGCACAGAAAGCAACACTCGAGTGATAGCTAAATGCTCACTCGAGTACTAGGAAGTGAAGCACAAAAAGTGAAGACCCGAGAGCATAAAAGTCTTCAAGGATCAGGAGCACTCGAGTGGAACACGAAGCACTCGAGTAATGGCTTAACACTCGTAAGTGTTAAGGTACACTCTTGCCTTTATTCACGGAAGTGCAACAGAAACTAGAAGCATAAAGGGAAAAATACACTAACGCACTCGAGTGAACTCACCCTTACTCGAGTGATGTTCATCCCTCACTCGAGTGAACCCCAAATCACTTGACTGATTTTATCAGAAACCAGAAAATACAGAAAAACATATCACACTTCCCAATAATTGCCCAATTGATTCTAATGGTCCCAAACTCTTACTCAAGGCTACTCCCATACAAAAACACCGAAGGAATCACATGAAACCATTAGAATTATCAAAATCCTATTCCATTATCATGCTTTGGTTTTTGGCAATATAAACATCCAAAATCCAAAATCATCCAAACAAAACATTTCAATCCCAAATCCATCTATTTATCCTAAACTCACCACAAGGTACCATTTTCATGCCAATGACATACCAAAAGCACTATGATCCTCAATTTCAAAAATCAGGCATAAAATTCTAAACCAAACCATTTAGTACAAAACATAAATAGAAGGATTAGTCTCACCTACCTCTTTAACGTTTCCAAAGAGATTCTTTGATTCTCCAACCTCCAAAATTCCTTGTGAGCTAAACTAACACCAATGGAAAAAATATAAACATCAAAGTGAAGCTCTCAACTCAAGGAATAACATTAAAGAAGTGAAATTTGGCATTAGAGGTCATCATCTTACCTTAAATTCTAGCTTTTTCTTTCTCTCTCCTATGCTCCAATGGCTGCCGAAAATGGAAGAAGGAAGAGAGAGAGAACGAGAGAGAAGAGTGAAGAGATGAAGGAAATGATGATCCTTCCACACTCCCATGCTTCTTCATCGAAAATAAAGGAGGAAAGAGAAAGAAAATATTAAAATATGGGGATTTTGACTTTCCCTTCCTCTCTCATCATACCTACTTAACACATATCAGGTTTTCATTGGTTCACATAAAGTAAAAACCCAATCAGCTTCTCTAATTCCTCCGTTAGCCATTTAATCACACTTATCATTTTTCTTCTTAGTTAGTAATTAATTTCTCCCTTAATCACTAACTTATGGCCAATAATTCCATTCTTTCAATTTCTACTAATCATGGCATATTAATTAATATTAGCACCAAAACCCATAATTATTCCACTTTAATTCAATAATTATCCTCAATAATTATCATTAGCCTTTAATTGAAATTTGGGGTGTTACACATTGGCCAATAGATTTAGGACAACTAGAGTAATTTAACCTATATGTCAGCCTACATGTCCCTTTTCTCACTCTCAGTTATTTTGATATTTTTTAGAAATATATGTGTTTTTTTAAATCTTTCTTGCACTTTCTCAATAGCAACAATTCTGTAAAAAGTCTCCCTCTCTCCTTAGTTCCCACAAGACTCCTCCCATCCCATCTCTCTTCTCCCAACCTCATCGCCATGGAGCTCTATGCAAATCGCTACAAACCACTCTTGTAGGTTAGTTCCTTGTTTCCTTTTCTTTTCTTTTACTTAAAGATCTGCTCGTGAACATTTCTCACAGCCCACTCTCTTCCTTTCTCATATTCTCCAAAAAATTCCTCTTCCTCTACTTCAATGGTATTATGATGACAAATCTCAAAAAACCTCTTGTGAGAAAACATGTGGCTACCCATAGAAGGCCTCACTGAGACAAGCTGACGAAGCTAGTGGAGATGTTCAAGACACCAAAGATTGAACAAAATATGTTTTAAAAAAAGAGTTGTGTTAATATGAAAGACTTTCTCTAGGCAGTAGTTGCCGGAGGGGACGGTGGAGACAGAGAATGGCAATGAGGTTGGGGGAAGAGAGATGGGATGGGAGGAGTGTCGAGGAACCGAGGAGAGAGGGAGACTTTTTACAGAATTGTTGCCGATGAGAAAAAGAGAGGAAGAACGATTTAAAAAAACACATATATTTTTAAAAAATATCAAAATAAATGAATTTTAGGTTGACACATAGGTTAAAATACTGAGTTGTACTAAATATATTGGCCAGTGTATAAATGCGTTGGTGTACTAGGTGCACCTAAGAATTTCTCCTCTCTCATACTGTAGTAATCGAATGAAGGGTAGGGGAAAAATAACATGTAGGGGTATATTTAAGGGAAAATGACACCTAGGTCCCAAGGTACAGAAAAAATACCAGAAAAGTCCCTTTAAAAAGTCAATGGTCAAAAAAGTCCTGAAGGACTTTTCTGATATGAATTCCTAAAGTCTATTTACACAATTACCTCCTATGGAATTTAAACTTTTGAGCCTTTGTTTTTTAAAAAAATAGATTTAGGGCTGTTGAAATTCCTTTACTATTCGAACGCTATGCTTCTTCGTTGATAGTGCTCTGCATCTGCGTCGCGCATATCTGTCGTTCGACTCACCGTCAGGGCTCCTCCAATGCCCAAATATCCATCGTCATTCGCATGCACTATTTATCCGTCGAGGCTACTCTGCCTCTACGTCGCTTGTCGCTGCCATTTAACTTACCATCGGTGGCTCCTCATATACCCAAGCATCCATCACGGTCTGCTGGCTAAGCAACCACCATTCCACCGCAGCACCAGCATTGGCCGATCTTGCCAGGGAGAAGAATTTAGCGTTCCTCCAAATCCGTAGGCTGCATCACTCCTCCTAACACCCAGCGTCCCTCCATTGCTCCACCAAAACCGTACGGTTAGTCATCAGCATGGTTACACCCTGGTCGGCTTTAATGTACTTTTTGTGTAAATTTGACACCATTAATCTGTTAGGTTGCAACTAGTTTAGGATTGGGGCAAAAGATTGAATCTTGGAATTTTTTTGTGTGAAATGCCACCATAGGTTTAGGAAGGTTGTTTTCGGATTCCAAATTTTTCTTTCTCTGTATGTCGTTGCTCTGTGATGGCCGAATCAGGGTTATTGTTTCAGGGGGTATAGATGTTTGTTTATGTATAACATTGAAGGCCAGGGACTCTTTTATATTATGGTTTACTGATAATGTGCTCTTTTAGCATTGGGTTTCAGGTGTGAATCAATAGGTATGAGGCTGATAATGTGCTCCTCTAGAATTACTGCATTTGGAAGTATGTTAATGTTGATAATCAGTGTTCTATTAATGCTGCTGTTTGTGTTTGTTAGTACTATTTTTTTATGGTTCTAGCAAGACAATGGTTAGTATAGGAAGTTAATTTGGCGTTAGTTTCAGTGTAGACCGATGTATGAATTTGTACTTGTCACTTTAGGATAGGTAGCAATTGTTGATATGAAAAAATGTATGTTGTGTGTGATGAGTTCCAAAAGAAAGTTTTGTTCATGGCCTTTCTTTTGAAGCCTGTGAAGTAAACCTTATGCTTCATTGTTCATATATATATGAATGTTTGATTGATATATTGTGTAGATGACTCTGTTATATGCATTGCTGATATGGAATTGCAATTAAGTTCATAAATCACTATTTGTTAGATACAAATGAATGGTTAATGTCTTATGTTTTTGGTGGTGGGTCATTAAAGTAGTAATTATGTTTAAGGTTAAGTAGAAAATTTTGAAGAACAAAAAAAGTAAAGATAGAGAGGGAGAGAGGCTGCCAAAAGTGTCAGGGTATATATTGTTCACACAAGATTATTTTAAGAACAAGAATAAGGTGTACAAGCGTTTAAAAGAGGAGACTCAATCGATGAAAGAAGCTTGGGACTCAATGAAAGAGGAGGAAAAGGAGGCTTATAGGGTGAGGGCAAAGAATTTAAGAAGTGAGGCAAATGCGACAAAATATATGGTTCCATTCTTGACTCGCTGTGCTCCAAATCGGTTTATGAAAGTGTGCAAAAGTATGAAGAATAGAAAAGATAGGATGGAGAGGCTAAAGAAAATTGGATTTGACAAGTTAGTTAACATATGTTACTCACAAATCCCCTGAGATTTATATGGTCAGTTTATGTCTGCATTTGACCCTCCAACTAATAATGTTTCGATTTGAGGGAGGTCACTTAACATCTGCTAGGAAGATGTACAACAAATGATAGGCTTACCGTATGAGGGGGGACATTGAGGAAAATATCAATAACGAAGAAGAAGGTTTTGAACAATTGAAGATGTTGTACGGGACAGTTCCATACAAGATGATAGGAAAATGGCTAATTGAGAGAGAGGAGGATCCAGAACTTGAATTCCTATTTTTTATGTATGCATTAGAAACTTTCTTGTGTCCCAGAGCGGGTATTAAAGTGAGTAATCGAGTGTTGAAGGTGATGTCGGCAACAAAAGGAGCTTTCAGAAACTATGATTGGTCGACCTTTGTGTTGAATGAACTATCCAATTCACTTGCACAATATAAGAAAAAATTCATGAAAGGGAAAGATGCAGGCAGAATCAATGTAGGCGGATGTATATATTTTCTTATGGTAAGTACAAGTCTTATCTATATAACCTTTGTTGGTTTTGTTTAATTAGTTATAAGTTGCTATATTAGATGTTGAAATTTACTGTTGGTAAGTTGTTATTGCATTTGTATACAGGTGTTTTGCTTGTACATTTTCCCCTGGGCCAACTACACGCCTCTACAAGTGACAATGCGATTGTATTTTAGAATGACAACAGTGTCAAGAGTAGAGTACAAATAGAGAAGGAAAGCAACCAAGGGTTACTTTATTCTGTCGATAGTGTAGTTGGACCTGCCTCTTCCGAATTGCATCAATAAACTATACCACGCACCCGGTAAGATGTGAAATTTGATGTCAGCTGTACATTGTGTCCAAAGTATTAAATTAATTTTCTTCCATGCCTAATTTTCAGGAAATCAAGAGAACATATAATCGAATTATGTCAAGGGTTGTGTCAAAAGTGCAAGAAGAACTCGTTTCACTTCAAGCGAGGCTGTTGGGCAGGGGAAAGATGGATAAAGAGGAGGAAAAGGTGGATGGCACAAAATATCCATAAGAAAGTAAAGATGAAGAACCTATACTACCAAGTAAAGATGAGGTTAGTGACATAAGAAAAGGAGAAGACGATGAAGTCCAGTCTATAAATGAAGACGAAGGGTTAGAGGAAGAACAAGAAGGCACAGCTGATATGGGAGATAAAGAGGAATTGTAATCAAATGGGGAGGAAGAATTGCAATTGAGAAAATCAACAAGGGTTAAGAAACCTGTTATTGCCTCTCCCTGGGTGACAACAGTGGGTAAGAAGAGAAGTAAAGATGATAAGGATAAGGAAAGTTTATATCAAATGTGCACTACAAGATCTAATTCAGCAGAGGAGGAGCAGCAATAAGTAATTACACTTCTTCAATGTCAATCGATTTGAATCACGATAACTGACTTTGTGTGCTTGTTTCTCTACTAGGGAGTTTGTGGATATGTATGATTATTTCTTGACCCGCACTGAACTATATCATCTTTATCTAAAGGGGTGTATTAGTAACAAGGTAAGTTTATTTATATAATAAACTCATACTTTGTTAATTGAAGTCTGTGAATTTCTTACACTTTTGTAATTGTGCATAGTTTATGTTCATGGTTGTGAGGACGTTGGTGGGGGATCAACTACACGAGAGCAGCTATGTGACTAAACACATATTTTCTATAGAATTGATGCAACATATGTCTGCAAATATGAAGAACTGGTCATTGGACTCACATGCAGTGAAGATCTTCCCTAAACATATTGGATACAACATAGGGGATTGCGACTTCATTTTTGCTCCTACACTACGCTTCGGTTATTGGTTTTGTTATATTTTGGAGATGAAGACAATAAGGTTCTATGCACTGGACTCATTGGTTGACCACTTAACATATGCAAGGGCATAAAAGCTAGTAGAAGATGCACATTCAGGGGCTGACCCTCCAAAAAAACGCAAGAGATTGAGCAAAAAGAAAAAAAGAAGATTTTTAAGCCAAAGAACGGCTAGCACTGCAGTGTGTAAGTAATACTTTCTTAAATGGGTTGTTTACAGTCATCATTGTTGTTTTATGACATGACATATTTTTGTTTACAACATGCAGAGAGATTGCATCGTTAACATACTTCATCAAGTTAAACAGGAAGTATATGAAAAATGAGAAGAAATAGCAAAGGAAGTCAAGTAGGCAAAAGTGCATGTCCAGGTTGATACGTTAGTTTTGTTTTCCCTCCAAGTCTTTGAAATTTAGCTTTTTTGAATCATTCGGTTGTTATAATATTGGAACTGTGTATATGTCACTTTGTTTTGCAGTGATTCATGTGGTGTTCATGTTCTGTCATGGTTATATAGCTGGGATGGCTCTACACATGACAAAGAGGGGTACACCATGCCTAAGCTTCTTGATGATCAGATTCAGCAGCTAAAGGTGGAATGTTTATGGTGGCTAGTGACACATGAGAAGAACAAGTGTAACACCCCAATTTTTGATTAAAGGCTAATGGTAATTATTGAGGATAATTATCGAGTTAAAGTGGAATAATTATGGGTTTTGTGGCAATATCAATTAATATGCCATAATTGTTGGGAAAATTGAAAGAATGGCTCTAAATTAGTGATTAATGGAAGAGATTAATTACTAATTAAAAGGGTATGAGATGTGAAATTAAAATGGCTAATGGAGGGATTAGAGTAACTAATTTGGTTACTTGCTTTATGAGAACCAATGATATTGGGACACTTGGCAAGCTTATATGATGATGGGAGTTGTTGGAAAAGTCAAATGATTATATTTTATTATTTTCTCTCCCTCTCCCTCTCTCTCATGCGCATAGATTGGGCTAGGGGCAGAATTTTCTGCACTTCATACTTCATCTTCATCATTTCTCTCATCTCTCTCATCTCTCTTCATTTCCTCCATTGTTGGCCAAGAAAGAGAAAAGGAAAAGCTGGATTTGAGATTCTCCATTGGTGGTGATTTAAGGAATCACGAAATTATGGACTTGGGAGAATCATGAAGTGCCTTTGGAAAAGTTGTTAAGGGTTTGATATCCGCTCGGATCGCGAGTAGCCTATGCTGGAGCATACGTGGAAAGAATAAGGGTAGGGAACTTACCTCTCCTGCATGTATTGATATTTGTGTTTGTGTATTGATGCATGTTAGTGCTTTGCTTGATTATGTGAAACACATGTGAATGATTGAAGCTCTGTTTCTATTTATGCTATGGCCATGAGTATGTGTTGAAACATTGAGCATGCGGACACATCATTATGTAAACACGAGTTATTGTGATGCAAGCATGTCATGCATTAAACACTTATCTTACATGCATATTGGTATCTATTTTCTACTGGGATTCTCTAGAATCTCACCCTCCCCTACCAACATTTTAGACAGGACAAGTGGCTCGAGGAAGGAGCAAGCGACTAGGGGCGACGAGAATCCCTTATAGACATATGTATTGGTTGTCAGTTATCATTTCTATTTGGGAAATTGGTAGTTGATTTGGATGTATTTGGAGTTATATACATTATGATGGATATATGGTGGTATATGTTGTAGAGGTGTATTTGGATATTTATTTGAAATGAAATTTGTGTAATCCCCATTGAGGAATTGTAAAGGGCGTATGTGCCCTATGAACCTTTAGTGAAGATATGAACCCGGAATTGCCAGGATTGTTATTGTGCACTCTGATATAATATGAATGTTAATTATCTTCGCAATGTAATTGTATTTGAAACGTGAATGTGAGACCAAGTTAAAGTGTTCGATTTCGAAGTGTATTTGTGAAAACCCTATCTTAAGGATGGGGAATGTAAATGAATTTTGATAATTATTGGTCTCTATTTCACTCTAATGTTGTATTTTGGATATAATTACGGAGGGGGTTACAACAAGCAAGCACAAAAGGTGCTATCTCTTATCATTGGAAATCAATAAAATAAAGAGGAAGAAAGACATGTAGCATTTAGAACATTTATTTTGTGGTTATGGCTAGTTGTAGTGTAGTTGTGTTGATAGTTTGTAGGAATGCCTTGTTGTAGCACAAGGCACTAATGTAGGACTCATGTACAAAGATGTTTAACAATATCATGAGTTATTTTGGCAACATAATCAGTTATTTTGACAACATGTATGTATGGAATGATTTACTTTCAAGTTTTCCAAGTGCGGACTTTGAGAACACGTTATGCATATGTTTACAACATTTTTAGTCTTTTATTAAAGTTGTTGCACAGGTAAACGAAACAACATCTTTACATACCAGGGTCACCACACCCTTTTTTTTTGTTTACAAGTGGATATGTGTAACCCCCTTCCATCATAGGCCGAGATTAAGTTCACAACACGTGTTAATGTCGAATTAGAGACCATAATGCAATTTGGGACTTAGTAAAACTTTATTTTGCCCAAAACATGGTTTTCAAAAACTTTTCTAAACCTGTTAACAATGGTCTCATATTCACATTTCGATATACAGATGGCCTGAACAATTTGATTCCATTTATAAGTATCAGAGTACACAGTAAATTCCCGACACACTCGAGTTTTATTGACTAATTAAGGGTTTACAAGGCACAATTGCCCAAAGAGTTTTCCATAACAAGGGGATTACATAAATACTATCCAATATGTACATGCAATTCCCAACAAAATATATCCAAATGATTTACAAAATGATAACCAATTTTCCAAAATAAAACTCCTAGCCAAGAGCTTTATCCACTTTTCGTCGCCCGCTTTCCTTTAGATCCTTCAGCCCTGTCTAAAAATTGTGTTTTTGGGATAGTGAGATTATAAGGAATCCCCGCAGTAACAAATCACTCATAGTATGCAAAAAATAAAGCATGAAAGCAAATCATCACATACACATTACAATTACAACGACAGTTATAGTGGCAAGGGTAGGTATGGTTCATGTCACCCATACGTTTGCTCATGCTGAAGTGATCACGTTGTATTGCACAATCACATGATCATATCAAATATATCACCACAGCTGGGATCCGTATAAAATATTTCACAGTCACACACAGCCACACTAGCCGGATACTCAAACAGGAATCCATGATTCCACAATGCACCCTTGACAATTACAACGATAGAAATAACAACAGGGGTATATGTGATAACCATCACCCCCTATGACTACTCGCACTGAATTTCTCACACTATAATGTACTACGGGAGATAACACAATTGGCTCATGCCAAAGATTCACTCAACAAACAATGATAAATCATGCATACTAAGCATCATATACAACATGAGAGAAAAGTCACTACTTGGTTCGTTCCGTGCGCGCTCTGTCGCAGGTCTCTCCCGAGTTGGGCAAATATCATATCCTATAATTCACAATTAGGGACGAAGAGTCAATTCTCTATTCCAATACTCCATAACTTCTTTACACTTAGATTGGTTATCATTATTGCTCTTTAAGGGTCCTTAAATACTCCTACTATAAGTCCTAAAGGGTTGGAAGAACTATCCTAAATATTCCCTTTTTGAAGCACAAAAACTATTATTTTTTACTGCTACACTCAATTGAAGAAGGCTTCACTCGAGTGATGATGCACTTTGCACTCAAGCATAAAGGTTAACACTCGAGTGATAGCTAAATGCTCACTCGAGTTATAGGAAGTGAGGCACAGAAAGTGATAACCTGAGAGCAATGGAAACTTCTAAAGAAGAGGAGCACTCAAGTTAAAAGAGCACACTCGAGTGACAGCTTAACACTCACAAGTGTTAAGGCATACTCTTGAAACTCGACAGCGAGTGACAATACGAGACGAGAGTTCATGGTGTCAAATACACCTGCACTAGAGTGAGAGGAGGCTCACTCGAGTGAGAACCCACAATACTTGCAAGTGAGGCAACACTCTTGCCTTTCGCCTAGAAGTGCAACAGAAAAACTAAAGGCCAGAAGAACAAATGCACTACCGCACTCGAGTGAACCCTTCCTCAATCGAGTGATGTTCATCCCGCACTCGAGTGAACCCTAGATTACTTGAGTGATGCTTATCAGAAACCAGAAAACCTAGAAAAACTGACAGCATTTCCCAAAGTTTGCCCAAATGTTTCTAATGGTCCCAAACTCTCAACCAAAGCTATCCCCACATAAAATCACCCAAGGAACCCAATGGAAACATCAAAATCACCAAAATTCCTATTTCATTATCATGCTTTGGTCATAGGCTACAATCAGCACCAAAATTCCAAAATCATCAAACTTAATCATTCAATCCCAAATCCCTTTCTATCTATCCACATACATTTCAAACATACCAATTCCATACCAACAACATACCAAATTACCAATAACCCATAATTTTGAAAATAGGGTAATAAATCTAGAAATTCCAAACTATATCATTTGGCACAAAACATATATAGAAAGATTGGTTTCACTTACCTCTTCAACTTTGCTAAAGAGGTTCTTTGATTCTCCAACCTCCAAATTTCCTTATGGGTACAAATCAACACCAATGGGCAAACTATAAACATATAATTAAAACCCTCAACTCAAGGAAAAATTTTTATGAAATGAGTTTAAGCAATAGAGGTCATTTTCCTACCTTTTTCTCAAGCTTTCCTCCTCCTAGCTTCTTCAACAATGGCGCCGGAAGAGGAAAGAGAAGAGAGAGATGAGAGCTTGGAGATGAAGAGGGAATGATGACTTTTCCCTTTGCCCATACCTCCTCCACCGAATTAAAGGGAAGAAGAGAGAGAAAATAATTTTAAAAAATCCTCTTTGATTTTTCTTACACTCCTCTCTCTTCACTAACTTGCCATATGTCCAAACCTCATTGGCTCTTCATAAAGTAAACACCCACTTAGTCACTTTAATCCCTCCATTAGCCATTTTAATTACCCTTATCATTTTTCTCTTAGTTAGTAATTAATTTCTTCATTAATCACTAACTTATGGCCATCCTTTGAATTTCTCACTAATTATGGCATATTTACCGAAATTGCCACAAACACATAATAATTCAAATTTAATTCACAAACCATTCTCAATAATCATTATTAGCCCTTAATCAAAATTTGGGGCATTACAATATGCATTTTTTCACAATACTGGATGTCATTTTAATAACTATGTTCTGATAAATGGTGACCACAACGAACGCTGATTTTACAACATCTTAAGCTAATTTTCAACTTATGCTATTAATTTTACAATTTATTTCTGTCTTTGCACAAGGAAAAGATCTTGGTCTGTAGCAAGTGTATTTGTATGGATAATGTTGTTTATAACTGATAAAGCTTCGTTTACAACAGCATGAGCTATTTTAACAATGTGTAACCACTTCGTCTGCATGGCAAATGGCAGCCACCAAGGTCATTGGATGCGTGATTGCCCCACCAACTCTCAAAATCTCAAATAGCTTTTGGATGAGTAAAATTACCAACATAAATTGGTTTACAATGTCTTCAATTACATTCACAACGTTCATATTTCAGTTTACATCTCATTGAGTTAAGTTTACAACTAGTTCCTGCTACTGCACAAGGGCAATAACTTGTGGAAGAAGTAATAACCTGGAACATCATTGTTTACAACATGTAATGCATTATTTACAACATCATAAGTCAAATTAACAACTTCCTGGAACATCATTGTGTACAATGTCTTCGGTTACATTTACAAAATTCATAGTTCATGTTGCAACTCCTTGAGTTAAGTTTGCAACTAATTCCTGCTACTGCACAAGGGCAATAACATGTGCAAGAAGCAATAGCCTAGAACATCATTGTTTACAACATGTAATGTGTTATTTACAGCATCATAAGTCAAATTAACAACTTCCTGGAACAACATTGTTTACAACAACTTCAATTACATTTACAACATTCATAGTTCATTTTACAACTCCTTGAGTTCTGTTTACAACTAATTCCTACTGCTGATAAAGGTCAATAGCTTGCGCAAGAAGCAATAACCTGAAAAATCATTGTTTACAACCTGTAATGCGTTATTTAAAGCATCATATGTCAAATTAACAACTTCGTGGAACATCATTATGTACAACGTCTTCAGTTACATTTACAAGATTCATATTTTTTATTTTACAACTCCTTGAGTTAAATTTGCAACTAATTCCTGCTACTGCACAAGGGCAATAACATGTGCAAGAAGCAATAGCCAACAACATCATTGTTTACAACATGTAATACGTTATATACATCATCATAAGTCAAATTAACAACTTCCTGGAACATCATTATTTACAACGTCTTCCATTACATTTACAACATTCATAGTTCATTTTACAACTCCTTAAGTTGTGTTTACAACTAATTCCTACTGCTGCACAAGGGCAATAACTTGCGCAAGAAGCAATAACCTGAAACATCATTGTTTACAACATGTAATGTGTTATTTACAGCATCATATGTCAAATTAACAACTTCCTAGAACATCATTGTGTACAACGTCTTCAGTTAGATTTACAACATTCATATTTTATTTTACAACTCCTTGAGTTAAGTTTGCAACTAATTCCTGCTACTGCACAAGGGCAATAACATGTGCAAGAAGCAATAGCCTAGAACATCATTGTTTACAACATGTAATGTGTTATTTACAGCATCATAAGTCAAATTAACAACTTCCTGGAACAACGTTGTTTACAACGTCTTCAATTACATTTACAACATTCATAGTTCATTTTACAACTCCTTGAGTTCTGTTTACAACTAATTCCTACTGCTGATAAAGGGCAATAGCTTGCGCAAGAAGCAATAACCTGAAAAATCATTGTTTACAACCTGTAATGCGTTATTTAAAGCATCATATGTCAAATTAACAACTTCGTGGAACATCATTGTGTACAACGTCTTCAGTTACATTTACAAGATTCATATTTTTTATTTTACAACTCCTTGAGTTAAATTTGCAACTAATTCCTGCTACTGCACAAGGGCAATAACATGTGCAAGAAGCAATAGCCAAGAACATCATTGTTTACAATATGTAATACGTTATATACATCATCATAAGTCAAATTAACAACTTCCTGGAACATCATTATTTACAACGTCTTCCATTACATTTTACAACATTCATAGTTCATTTTACAACTCCTTAAGTTGTGTTTACAACTAATTCCTACTGCTGCATAAGGGCAATAACTTGCGCAAGAAGCAATAACCTGAAACTTCATTGTTTACAACATGTAATGTGTTATTTACAGCATCATATGTCAAATGAAACACTTCCTGGAACATCATTGTGTTCAACGTCTTCAGTTAGATTTACAACTTTCATATTTCATTTTACAACTCCATGAGTTAAGTTTGTAACTAATTCCTGCTACTGCTTAAGGGCTATAACTTGTGCAAGAAGCAATAACCTAGAACATCATTGTTTACAACATGTAATGCGTTATTTACAGCATCATAAGTCAAATTAACAACTTCCTAGAACATCATTGTTTACAACTTCTTCAATTACATTTACAACATTCATAGTTCATTTTACAACTCCTTGAGTTCTGTTTCCAACTAATTCCTACTGCTGCACAAGGACGATAACTTGCGCAAGAAGCAATAACCTGAAACATCATTGTTTACAACGTGTAATGCGTTATTTATAGCATCATAAGTCAAATTAACAACTTCCTGGAACATCATTATTTACAATGTTATCCATTACATTTACAACATTCATAGTTCATTTTGCAACTCCTTGAGTTTTGTTTCCAACTAATTCCTATTGCTGCACAAGGGCAATAACATTTGCAAGAAGCAATAGCCTAGAACATCATTGTTTACAATATGTAATGCACTATTTACAGCATCATAAGTCAAATTAACAACTTCTTGGAACATCATTGTTTACAACGTCTTCAATTACATTTACAACATTCATAGTTCATTTTACAACTCCTTGAGTTTTGTTTCCAACTAATTCCTACTGCTGCACAAGGGCAATAACATGTGCAAGAAGCAATAGCCTAGAACATCATTGTTTACAACATGTAATGCGCTATTTACAACATCATAAGTCAAATTAACAACTTCCTGGAACATCATTATTTACAACGTGTTCAATTACATTTACAACATTCATAGTTCATTTTACAACTCCTTGAGTTATGTTTACAACTAATTCCTACTGCTGGACAAGGGCAATAACTTGTGCAAGAAGCAATAACCTGAAACATCATTGTTTACAACATGTAATGCGTTATTTATAGCATCATTTGTCAAATTAACAACTTCGTGGAACATCATTGTGTACAATGTCTTCAGTTAGATTTACAACATTCATATTTTATTTTACAACTCCTTTAGTTAAGTTTGCAACTAATTCCTGCTACTGCACAAGGGCAATAACTTGTGCAAGAAGCAATAGCCTAGAACATCATTGTTTTCAACATGTAATGTGTTATTTACAGCATCATAAGTCAAATTAACAACTTCCTGGATCATCATTGTTTACAACGTCTTCAATTACATTTACAACATTCATGGTTCATTTTACAACTCCTTGAGTTCTGTTTACAACTAATTCCTACTACTGCATAAGGGCAATAACTTGCGCAAGAAGCAATAACCTGGAACATCATTGTTTACAACATGTAATGCATTATTTACAACATCATAAGTCATACTAACAGCTTCTTCTACCACCTCGCCACATTTAAAGCTAACTAACTAATACTGTCATAAGTCATATTAATAACTTATGCAAGAAGCAATAACATTCACAAAACTTTGCTGCCACTACTGTCAGTTTTTATATGTAATGCTTTATATACAACATCATAAGCCATATTAACAACATCCTATAGGCGGTCACATTTTTACACAGTGTGTCAGTCTTACTATCAAAGAAACCTAGTAATGACTCCATGTGACTAAAATTCCTCATGCCACATTTGCAACAACTGAAGGCCTTGTTCATAAGGCCTTATGTATGTTTTCACAACAAAAAGAGTTATTTTTACAAGGTCAGTGACCAACCTGTGACAAAAATACAGCATAAATGTAAACAACATCTTCTACCCATTTGTTGCAATTTAATACATGTACTGTCACACTAAATAGCTTATCATTTCCATATATACTATGACATTAAAATATTAAGTAGTAATGTAAGTACCTTTTTTAACATACTCATTCCACTTAATATGATATGATCTTTACATAGATACACCAAGTTAGGGACGCATGCAACAAGCAAAAGGGGTAAAGAATGCACCTAAATCATGGTCTATATATACATAACCAAAAAGTAACTATCAAAATCATATACACTCATGTACTCCTTGTTTTTAGCTTGGATTTGGATTTTTACAAGTTTTCACTATGTGCCCAGCCTCATTGCATCTCCCATAATGATACAGCTTCTTGTTTTGAAACTGAGATTCCCTTCTTTTCCTTTTTGGTCTCCCTGACGGCCTTCTAGTTATTAGAGGGTCTAAGAATATCTGTGTCAGCATATGTGTGACTGTCGGAGACTCAGTCTGTGGACAATCATAAGTTACGACTAGCCTTATACTACTTGTATATATTTTCCCTGTGCTTCCACTTTGAATAAGTTATCTACAAATGTGTACACATTACCACTAAGTAGCTTAATAGCTGCACATGCATGCGTGCAAGGTACTCCACTCATTTGCCATGCTAGACATGTGCATTTTCTTTCACCAACATCTACATTCACATAAATTATGGCATCCCCACATCTACTTCGAATTGAGAATTGAGTGTCTCCATAATATGATGCTTCCACATTTTCAGTATCTTTAACTTGTTGCAGCAATTTATCTTCAATATTAGGTCCCACTCCATTTTTCCAATTAGCCATAGCCATCTTGCTTGCAAGCAATTTTCGTGCTAATTTCTCTCGATGCTCCTGAATTAAAACTGATATGGTGTGCTTCATCTTTGTCAACATCCATGTATTAAACGACTTTGTAAGATTACTGGTTATGTTATCCCACCTTTTAAAAAGGAACTTGCTTAGAGCCTATTTGTCAATATCCCCATGAGTCTCCACCCAATTTGTCAATTATGGATTGAACAAGCTTAATTTTCCCATTGCATTAGTGAAGTCTTCATCCAACCTTGCATACGCAATTGCATCAAGAAGATAGAGTGCATTCTCCTTGCTATTCCTCGATGTTAGTGTCTGAACTCTATTTATTCTCAAGAACTCAGCACTATAATATTCCTTTAAATGCCAATAGCAAAAAGCATGTCTCTCGCTGCCAAATATTTCTTTTACAGCACCAATAATCGCATTATTGCTATCTAACACAATTGTTATCAACATTAAGCCTATTATGTCTATCACGTTTAATAGAAACCAAGACGATTCATCATGTGTATCACCACTCACAATGGCATATGCTAAGGGAAACATCTGGTTGTCTACATTATATGTACTAGCTAACAACATTATTTCCTTATAAGGGCCACTTAGATGACAACCATCTATATAAAGTATGGGTCGACAACCACCTAAAAACCCTTTAACTGAATAGCCATAAGCAATAAATACCCTTTGAAATCTATTATTAGATGAGCCTTCCCATTTTGTAACTGTGTCTGGATCACTCTGCATCAGTCTTTTACATATCTAAGGAATTACCATGTAAGAGTCTTCTACTCAACCATGCAATTCCCTTAATGCTCTTTCTTTTGTCCTATATGCTTGATGGGAGTTCATCCATACCACATACCCTCTGTACATATCTGATCGAATTACATTAACAGTCTTGTCAATATTGCACCTTAAACCATATATTACTATTGATGATGTCAAGCTCGACCTATATGGATGCCAAACTATTAGGCTATCTTTACTTGGTGAATGTGTTCACTTTTGAGTGTTCTAATGGTTATAAACTCTGTATCTTGATGTTCTCCTGATGAATATGCACCCATGTACCAAGGACAACCATCAACCTTACACTTCACAATTATCTTGTGTTGATTGTTCTTGACAAATTGGTATAAAAACTTGTATGTAATGCTATATTTGTATAACGTTTGACGAAGGTTCACAGCATTCAGAAAAATTTTTCCTACTCCAATAATCAAATCCTTCCACTTTCCATGATTCATTTCTGGTATGGGTGTTAGCACCATTTACGTAGCACAAGTTAGTGATGGGATCACTTGACTTTCATTTAACAAATCATATGGGGACATACGCATTCCTCCTTCACTTCCAAACAAATAATCAATCCTGCAAGAAATTACAAGTTAGAGTGTTCTTGCACATACTAATGTTGGAAAAAATTACTTTTCTTAGGACAACTAAACTTACACTTCTTGCTCTTCCATTTGACCATTCATTATTGGTTTTGTACTATCATTATCACCATCTTCTTCAATATACACATGACCATATTGTTCATTAAATTTTATTAAATAATCCACCCCTTCATCATCTATAAGATCCACAAATATTGATGTATCAAGGGTAACTTTGAACTTCATTTTGATTTCATTCCTCTCTTTTCCCATTATGGATGATATGATTTTTTGTAACTTCTCATATGTTGTGCCTTCCTTTACGCATCTTGTTCTTACCAAACCAACAACATATTGCATTTCATCTGCTCCACCATTTAAAAACTTCCCCCCCACATGAAAGAAACAGAATAGATTCTTCCCCGAACAACTTCCCATCTTTCATGAGAATCTACAACACAAACATCATATTAACAACTTTAACAGCAATATTTACAACTACATATGCACATATTAACAACACGTTTTTTTGCTAGACATATGCATTTTCTAATAACACAAAACACACTAACATTCAATCAAACCCACTTAAAACAAGGCCAAACCTCTGTTTGCTTCCCTAAAAATAGAGCATTCCCTTTATTACATTGCTTAAAAATAGAGCTCATGTTTAGTATTAACAACTACAACTGCCATATTAACAACTACATTTGCAAAAATTTACAACAATTTTTTTATTTTAGCTTTTTCGTAGCAAAGAATTACAATTACATTCACCATTCTTACTTAAAAAACAGTAGCTCCTCTGTAACTATGCCACAAAAATATAGCACTCTAACAAAAACACAATCCACCTAAGGTTGAACCCTAACTTTAATGATAAGAACATATGAGTGGCAAATTCTTAGTATTTCTTGTCTACCACCTATCACTTACTCCATTTTTTAGCCCAAGATCCAACCTTTGACCAACCCCTCAATCTCAATCCAACCAACTTTCACACAGAAAAAAACAATTACAATTCACTTCTATACCTGCCTACCCGTACATGGATGATGAAGAAGAAGACATTCGCAATGACATTAACAACACGTTGTATCCCTTCAATGTTCCACCTCGTGTGCGTATTGTCCATACATTTTTCTCTTTCTCCTTAATGGCTTAATCACAAAAACGTGCCTTGTAACGCCCCAAATTTTGATTGAGGGCTAATGGGGATTAATGAGAATGTAATTGTGGATTAAAGTTGAATTAATGTGTATTTTTGAAAATATTATCTATTATGTCATAATTGATGGAAAATTGATAGAATGGAATTATTGGCTATAAGTTGGTGATTAATGGGGAAATTAATTACTAACCAAAAGGAAATGAGATGTGTGATTAAATGGCTAATGGATGGGTTAGAGTAACTACTTTGGTTACTTAATCTATGTGAGCCAATGAGGAGTGGACACTTAGCAAAATCACATGTAAAGAGATTTGTGGGAAAAATCAAATGAATTTTTTAGTGTTTTCTCTCTCCTCTCCTCTCTCTTTGTGCACTGAAACTGATATGGGGAAGGGGAGTGTAATCATTTTCCCTTATTCTCTAAGCTCATCTCTCTCATTTTCTCTCTCCCTCTCTTCATCAGCCATTGCTGCCACAAGGGAAGGAAGAAAAACTTGAAAAGGTAAGGAAAAATGATCTCTATTGCTAAAAAAATCATTCATTAAAGTTGTTCCTTGAGTAATGAGCTTTATTTTGATGGTTATAGCTTGTCTATTGGTGTTGGTTTGTGATCCCAAGAGGTATGAAAGTTGGAGAATCAACAAGTTTCTTTGAGAAAGTTGTTAAGGTAAGTGAAACCAACCTATCTATCTAAGTTTTGTGCCAAATAGAGTAGTTTAGAATTTCTGGGATTTATTGGCCATTTTCGAAAAATGATGATTATTGGACATTTGGCATGTTATTGACATGGAAATGGTATATTTGGAATGAGTATAGATAGATAGGATTGATTGGGAATTGAGTGAGTGAGTTTGGAAATGTTGGAAATTTAGTGTTGATTGTTGCCCAAAACCAAAGCATGATAATGGAGTAAGATTTTGATAGTTTTGACACTTCCATTGGATTACTTGGGTCTTTTTATATGGGAGTAGCTTTGGTTGAGGTTTTGGGTCCATTGGTAGCTTTTGGTAAAAATTCTAGAAAACTGTCATTGTGTCTGCATTTTCTGGGTTTTGATGTAGTCACTCGAGTGATCTGGGGCTCACTCGAGTGAGGAATGAACATCACTCGGGTGAGGTTGGGTTCCACTCGAGTGATTCAGTGAAATTCTTCATTTTTCCTCCAGTTTCATTATGTACTTCAGTGAAAAAAACAAAGAGTGATACCTCAGCTGCGAGTGAGGTGGGTTCTCACTCGAGTAAGCTTCCTCTCACTCGAGTGACTGGTGTATTTGACACCCAGAACTTTTCTCTCGGGTTGTCACTCACGAGTAAAGTGCAAGAGTGTGTCTTAACACTCACAAGCGTTCATTATCACTCGAGTGCAAAGGCCAATGCTCTATTTCTTCTCTTCCTTTGAAATTCCATTTGCTCTCGGGTTCTCACTTCCTGGACTTCACTCTCTAGTGCTCGAGTAAGGCATTTGGCTATTACTCGAGTGAGGTCTTGAGTGCTCGAGTGTCCCTGTCTCTGAAAAGTTCTTGTGCTCTCGGGTGCTCACTCGCTATCCTTCACTCTCAGATGCCCCAGTACAGAATATACCATCACTCGAGTGAGGTCGTCTTCACTCGAGTGAAACAGTGAAAAATATCAGTATTTGTGCTTCTAAAAGGGGATCCCTGGGGTAGTTCTTCCAACCCTTTAGGGCTTTTATTAGAGGCATATATGAGTATTTAAGAGACCGTAATGATAACCAATTGAAATATTGTAAAGATATTGAGTATTGCACTAAGTGGTAACGTATCGTCCTTAATTATGACTTTAGGATTTGATATTTGCCCGGAGCATAGAAGGCCTGTGCCTGCTCAAGAATGGAAAGACCAAGGTAGTGACACTTTATCCTATATCATGTATATTGCATTGCTTGTATACATTAGTCACTGAATAAAGGGAGGGGACATGGCGAAAGCCCGACCTGGAATACAAAACAATGAAGGGAACGTGGCATAAGCCCGATCTCAAATACAGATACAGTTGATAAGAAGTGGTGAAAGCCCGACCTTGAATACAGACACAGTGAGGGGACGTGGCGAAAGCCCGACCTTGTATACAGTGAAGGGGATGTGGCAGTGTGCCCAGCCTCGAATATTGATTGATGCATTGTGATATATGTTTACTTGCTTTGTTTATATACATCATATTCATAAACTGTTGCGACTGGTATTCCTTAGAATCTCATTCTTTCCAAATAACATTTTTAGACAGGGCAAGTAGATCAAGGAACAAGAAAGTGGATAAGGGTGATTAGGACTGCCAGCAGTAGTCTTAGTTAGATATTTTAGTTTTACACTGAACTGATTATCATTCTGGATAAATGTACATATTGAATAGATAATAGCATTATAGTTTTGTGTAATCCCCGGTATGGATACTGAGATGGGCAATGATGCCTTGTATAAACCTTTGGATTAATGTTATTATCCCGGGTGAATGTCGGGAATTGTGCTTATACTCTGATATTATGCATGTGACAAACCGACAGGCCAGTTTCTTTTATAAATGAATGAATGGAGATCATATTGTTCATGTGTTGAAAATTTTTTTAATTATCCCGGATCTCTCATTCCATAATTAAACATGTTTAAACACTAATCTCAGCCTTGATGAAGATGGGGGTTTCATGCCTTCCTTCCTCTCCTCCCGTGGCTTTTCTCTTGTTATTTCAATGGGGGTAAATGTAGGGGTGTTCATCAAATTCTTGTCCTGATCCCGAGCAAATTGGGACAGGAAATTCCCGTCCCGAAAATTTCGAGATCGGGAATGTGATTTTGAGATCGATAAAAAGTCAGGATCGGAAATGGGACTTCCCGATCCCAAATATATATACATATATATGTACATTTTATCCAAATATTTAAGAAAATAAGTCCAAATATAAGATAAAATGTGAAAATTTCTAACACTCTTAAGGTAATATTTATTCTTTTAGTTTATTTAGTTAATTTCATTTACTATTTATTAAATAATTTTATTTTTTTTGTTCTTGTCTTTGTTCTTTTTTCAGCTGAATCGACAACTTTAAGCATGTATTGAACTAATTATATATTTGTATTAGACTTATTTGGTATAATATGATATTAGACAAATTATATACTTGTACTAGACTAAAATAAACACAACAAAAAATTCAATATAGAAATTTGTTTTTAAAAAAAGGAAATCCGGGGTTGGGAAATTCCTAATCCCTATCCCGAAAATTTCCTGACTTTCAGGATCGGGAAATTTTCAGTCGGGAAATTTTTGGAATCGGGAATAAAACTCCTTACCGAACACTTTTTAGGATCAAGATTGGGAATGGTATTTATCGATCCCATCCCAACCGCGAACAGCCCTAGGTTAATGTATAAAGTCCCTTGGGACTTTTCTGATCATTGACTTTTCAAAGGGACTTTTCTGATATTTTTTCTATAGCTTGGGACCTAGGTGTTATTTTCCCTATATTTAATACTCCCACTCATGGTCAGAAGAAGGGGCTACGTGCCCTTTACTTATATTATTTTTTATTCACATCTCCCTCTTTTAATTTTATTTTAGTTTTATCTCTTTTTTATTAATTTCTTTTCCCTTTCTCTTCCCCTTTTCTTTTTCTTTTTATTTTTTTTCATTTATATATTTTTTATTTATACTTAAATTTTAATTATTTATATTTTAATAATAATAACAAAAATAATAAAATATTGTTTTTTTACATTTTTTACTCCATTTCATTATTATTATTCCATACCCTCTTTCTCATAATTACATTCTAAACACATCCTTTTTTATTTCAGTAATTATATGATAAATTCATTTATCATAAAAAATTATTTCTTAATTATAATTAAATTCTAAAAATAAAAAATCAGGATGTTACAATGTCTAATTTAATAATTATATATAGTATATTATTTTAAAATTAGAGTATTGTCTATCACAAAAAATATCATCATTAAGTTCATTTATTTACTTTTTCTATTGTTTAATTAAAATAATATTTTCAGTGAAAGTGATCTAAACATTTGTAATCATCTTTGCCCCAAAAGTTTTTCAGGGAGCAATTTCATTCCTGAAGTGTAAAAAAGGGAGCACTTTTACCCTGACCGTTATTTCAGTTAATTTTAATAGTTAGTTAACTAATTAAAGTGTAAATTTGCGTCATAAATTTAAGTATCATCTACTTTATCTTTTTCAAAGTTAGATTTGAAATTTTTAAGAAAAATTTGCACCTTAATAAAAATAATGTGGATAACATGTGGACTGTCATCTCAGCATATTTGGTCAACTAATGGTCAATATTAATTGGGATAATGTCTAGGACAAAATTACACCATTCTGTACACTTTTAGGCTAAAATTGCCCTAAAAAAACTTTCAAATAAAATTGTCTCTCGGTGAAAATTTCTAGAGCAAAAATGCCTCTTAACCCTTTAAAATATAGTTCCTAAACAAACTTTTAAGGTTTTTTTTTTCATTTCTCAATAGTTCCCTGAAAAAATTTTATTTTTATTTTATTTTTTAAGTTTTATTTATTTTATTTTCTAATTTTCATCTCTTAATTTTTATTCTTCCTTTTTCCCAACGTTATTCTTCTGAATTTTATAACTCTATTTGTCTACATATGTAACAGTTCTCTGTTAGTTATTATTTTGATATAATCATGCAAGGGGAATTATTTTAATTTTTAAAATTAATTATTAATTGACAAAAATAAATTTAAGGGATAGAATAGAAATAAAAAATTAAAAATACCAAAACTGAACCCAAATAAAATTTAGAGTAAAGTTGTGCTTTGATATAAAAACCTTTTTTTGTGTAGAGAAAAGCCTTCTCAAACTTATCGGGAGGAAAAAAAAAAGGAAAACCTTCTCAAAAGTCCAAACAAATAATGGCTCGCAATGTCCAACAACTACAGCTTGGGCCGGCCATAGGCCCATTTACAGATGCATGTTCATGATGACGTGGCTCCTGATGTGGATGGACAAGTGGTATGATGATTGGGTTATGCCGACGTGTTGGACACGTGGTGTGGATTAACTTCCTCTTGCCCTTTACTTTTTTTTTTTTCCAAAAACCCTGTATCACCTTTGAATTTTCTTCTGGGCAAGGGGACTTTCATCAAGGTGTATCACAGCAACGCAAGCATATAGCCCCCAGCGAAAGCTTGGCCATCAAAATGCGTTGGAGCAGATAGAGCCCGAGATTTCCGTGACGCGATGGGTTCATCTCCCCAGCGTGGTTGAACTTAAATAAGTGATGGCGGTGAGCTCTACGCAAGGTCTCCCGTGGCAAACTCAGGGAAGACGTTGCTCGCAACTCGCAAGTACTTCAAACTATTAAGGAAAAATTATACTCAAGTCTTAAAAAAAAAAATGAAATGAAAAAATATTCTCAGGAAGTTGTCAATAACCAGTTGGTGGAATTGTTAATGACCCGTTAGTGAAGTTATCAATAGGTCTATTTTTCTTTTTATAATTTTAAGGAATTATTTTTTTCATTTTCCTTCTTTTTTTAGGACTTAAGTATAATTTTCCCAATTATTAATCAACGCCATTGATTTCAGTGCCGGATATGGAAGAAAAAAACTAATAATTTATTTTTAATTAAAATCAAATAATAACTAATATTATAAATATTTTTTTAATATAAAATGACAAATATAATATTAATAACTAATAATTTTTTTAATTAAAATTAAATAATAACTAATATTATAAATATTATTTTAGTAGAAATTTTAAATAAAATATTAATAACTAATAATACATTTTTAATAACTAAGATTAAATATACAAGTTTGACATGCAAATGTGTAAGTTTGACTTATAATTTTGTACTCCTTGTGATATTTATTTTCCTTTCATGGGAGTTGTGACTAATTTTTTTCCTAGAAACAATAAGATGGATAAGAAATTATTTTTTTGGGTCAAAAAAGATGGATAAGAAATTTAACTTTATACTTTTAAGCATATAGAGGTAAGCGAAGAAGAGGCACCAGTAAACTGTATTAGGTGAGGAACTAGTATTTTCTAGCAGTGCCACGCAAGATTGACCAAAGTCAATTAAACAAGTGTTAATTAAAAATCTGCAAAATTTGGATTTTCTATCTAGTTGTCAAATCGAAAGAAGAGATTATTAGGATAAATAATGGATAGCTTTGTACCTTTGTCACAACAGTAGCGCGAATCACAAAGAGCCATGTGTCCCAGAAAGGATAGGATTAATATAATTGTGTCCTAGTTGTCTCCTAAATATCTCTCGAAACATGTGATCTTCTGCAAATGGAAGAGAGCAAAGGAAGAGTATGTGTAACAGGTGGTACTGGGTTCATATAGTTTCATGGATCATTAAGAGACTTCTTAAAGATGGTTACTCTGCTAATACTCCCATTAGATCTCACCCAGGTACACAATGTCTATTGATGTGTCTGAAGCAAATATATCGACTATCAATTTATCTTCTTTAATAACTTGAAGTATTTGCCTAGAGATTTCCCGGTGTTCACTTTGCAAAAGCTCGATCATCCTGTGTCCAAAAGTGGTTCTCTAAGTTTGGTTTTCTATGTAGGGTTTGTCTTTATGTTGATACAAAACCTTAGTATCATTCTCTATCAGCTGGATAGTATTGTTTTCCTCTTTCTTTTCATGGGAGACTGCAGATTAAATGAAAACTTTTAAAGCGATGGAATCTCATGATTTTCTTTCCATTGTAGAACAAAAGAAAGAAGCGAGCTTCCTCAAAAATTTGCCGGAAGCATCTCAAACGCTAAGAATTCTGAACGCAGACCTAAGCGACCCAGATATTTTCAAGGAAGCGATTGAGTAGTGCATTGGAGTATATTCCATGTGGCTGTCATAATAGATTTTGAGGAAAGGGAACCTGCAAAAGATCCATTGATGGATAATTGGGTATTTTGAGGGCATGCCTCACTTCAAAAACTATGAAGAGAGTTGTTTACACTTCTAGTGCTATAGCCTATAGCTGGGAATACGGGCCAGCCCGCGGGTTGCAGGCTGGCCCGCACCAACCTGCTGGTGCGGGCCTGTGCAACCCGTACTTCTGCGGGCTAGCAAAATGCCAACCCTAACCCGTAGTGTGCGGGTTGCGGGCCAGCCCGCAGGCCCGCATTTTTTTTTTTTTGAAAAAAAAAAATTCATATTTTTCAAAGAGGATTAAAAATATGAGACATATATAAATGAGTAATTAAATTTACATTCCTAGTATCAATCATTTCTTTTATAAAAATTTAAAAACATAATCTAAAATTTAAGAGATAAAGTTATCAAATTTGTTAAAGTTTATAAACAAAACACCTCAAGCAACCAAGATATAATAATTTTGTTTAAAGAAGAAGGGAAGAAGCTAAGATTTTTTTACTTTGGATTGGGAGGTACCAAGACAAGAGTGGAAAACTTATAAGTTTTGTAAAATTATTATATGTAAATAAAAAAAAATTTGCAGGCCAACCAGCCAACTCGAGGGCTGGCCCACATTAACCCGCGGGTTATGCACAGGCCCGCATTTTTGTGGGTTGGGATTTTCCCAACCCTAACCCGTCAAAACCCCCGGGCTCACGGGTTGAACCCATATTACCGGCTCTACTGTAGCCGTTCTTATAATGGCAAAGAAGAAGTGACGTGGATTGTCATAGATCCAGGCCCAATAAGTAACGATGAGCCCAAAATGCCAAGGGAAAGCCTAAGTGCCCGTTTGGTTCACGGAATCAGAGGGAATGCAATGTAATACAATGTAATGGAATGTAATGCAATGATGATTACATGAATTCGTTTGATTCATCATTAGGGAAAGATGATGCATAAGCATGAAAATATTTGGTTGGATTACATCAAACAGGGGAATACATGATAATAATACATGAAAAGACAAAATTACCCTTGTCTACATATATATGTATAAAGACTTGAAATTATCTATTATTTTTCCAAGTATGTATAATAACCCTATCCACACCTATAATCATCAATTAATAGACAAAGTTACCCCTTATCCATATGTATAACAACAGTTTTATTAACTTAACAACTCGTATAAGTTGAATCCTCCTCACGTATATAATAATAAATTAAAGTATAATGCATGTTTATTAATTTTTTTTATCATATAACAAGAAGTATAATTTCTATGTAAATCGAAACTGAGCCAATAAGGCAATATATAAATCCATGCATAAGAACCAACAAGTTAGATAATGTTTTTAGTAATTTAAATCACAAAAAATGTTGAGATGATGTCTACATTGTCCAAAATAGAAAGAAAAAGATGCAACTAAAGGTGATTCAGAAGGGTATGCACCCAATAACCCATTTCGTCTACATTATTCAAAATAGAAATAAAAAGAAGCAAATAAGGGTGCTACATAGCTATTCCAGAAGGCTACGCACCCAATCACCCATTTCATTTTCAGGGATTATTGAGAATGCAACCACTAGTGAAGGAGACCCATTAATTTTCACATGAGCCTTGTTTATCTCACCCCACGTGAGACCCTGTATTCTCATAACTTGCCTAAATATTTTCTCAGCCCTATTCAGGTCAATAGGACCAATTCTTCTTGAATCCTTTCGCATTTCTGCAAATTCCCTACATAAATTTGCAGAAGATTCCTTTAATGCTTCAACAATTAACTCTGCAGCATTACAACTACTCTTTATCTTCCATTTTGTTGATGAATGGACATCATTTGGTTGCAAAGGCAGTTGGTCAGATGTAAAAAAATTTGTATTTGTGTTGAGTACTTCTTCAGAATTGACTTCAGCTTCAACTCTGGAATCTTCTTCGTCATATTCACCTAGAGATGCAGGCACCTCTGCTCCCGTTCCTGCAACACGATCCTTAGCCCAAACATATGATAGCTCTTCAAAGTAGGGTAAACACATATTTCTGAAATTTCCATCATCTTTATTAACCTGAAAATTAAAAATAAATATAATGATATAATAATTTAAGCATCATGATTAGTAAACATAAATAACAACTTACAACACACAATTACCTTCGCATATTCAGCCCATACATGATCTTCAGATGTCACACACTTCCTGTCTGGATCCCATCCGAAGCCAGAAGTGTTTCTATTTTGCACCATAGCATATACAATCTGCCAATTCTTCTTCAATGTCCTCAACCTAGAATTAATATGAGGATTATCTTTTAAGCCACAACCTGGAAGCTTTACCTCAAGCATATCCTATAGCTTTTTTAAATACCCTGTACTAAACCTGGTATCTGCAACAAACTGTCCCTGGGTTGTACCAAGAGTAATATCCTGAATTGTGATTAAGGGCTAATAATTTCAAAGTGATGTAATTAATGTTAATTAAACACTTATGAAGAAAATAATGTGAGTTGTGATGTAAAATGTCTTTGATGATGATGATATATGTGTTATAACAATAAGGGGTAAAATGGTAAATTTACCGACCAACTGGACTATTACCAAAGAGAAAACTCATAGAAAACTTGAGATCAATGGCTAGGATTTGTTAAGCAAGAGGTGGAATCAAGTGTTCATGGGTTATATGGATTCATGAAGAGAGACATGAGATCATGGCAAGTGTCATCATAGGGACCCTTGGATCAAAGTCAAAATTTCAAACTCATCTTCTCTTCCCTCTCTCCTCTAAGTCGGCTATCAGTGTGTCTGTGTGTGGAGAAAAATGAGCCTCATGCATTCACCATCATTTCTCATCTTCTCTCTCCTTCCTTCCATTTTCGCTGAAGTCAAGCAAGAAAGAGAAAGAGAAAAGCTTGATTTTGAGTAGGTAATTGTCTCCCTATGCTTGAAGCCTCTTCATTAAACTTGTTTAAGAGGTTGAGAGCTTGAATTCTATGTTTTCAAAATTTTTATTGGTGGTGTTTGAGAGATTATGAACTTTAGGAAGTTGAAGAATCAAGAAACCAACTTTGAGAAGAGGAAGAGGTGAGTATTTAATGTGTTTTGGTGTAATTGTTTTGGCCATTGGTTTGGTTTTGGATTTTTTCCGTAATTTCTTGTGATTTTGAAAGATATGAATTGGTTAGTGTTTGGTGCTGGAATTGGTACCAAACTATGACCTTGGACCATTAGAAGTGATTGGGAAATTATGGGAGTATGATTGGTTGTTAGTGGTTTTAGGTTGTATTTTGGGTAAAAACAGGGTATGTGTGAATTGGGAAGGAATTTAAGTGTTTTGAGTTTACCAATAGGTTCCTTATGACATATTAGATGGGAATGAGATCTAGTAGAAGTTTTGGGACCATTGAAGCCAATTTTGGTAAATCTGGAAAACTATATCAGTTGCTGCAATCTGGCTTCTAATAAGCTTCACTCAAGTGAGGTAGGGTCTTACTCGAGTGCAGTATGAAATTCTGGATATTTTGGTTAAGTCTTCAAGCAGAAATCATGAGTGAACTTCTTCATCTTCAAGTGACATACGTTATCACTTGAGTGCATATGGTATCACTCGAGTGCAAGTGCATGTAGCACTATGGGTGAGCGTCTCGGGTTATCACTCATAAGCAAATGATCAAGAGTGCGCATGGGCACTCACTAGCATTGGGAAGTCACTTGAGTGCTAGGGCTAGTACTCGAGTGCACTTGTCACCTGGGAGTTGTAGTTGCTCTCAGGTTGTCAATTCTTGCACCTCACTCGATGGGACTCAGGGGACTAAAGTACCATTACTCGAGTGCTTGTGTCTGTGCTTGAGTGAACTGACCACTCTAAGGAGTGTCAATGCTCTCTGGTACACACTTTCTGTATCTCACTCACTGGGACTCAAGTGCAGTTGGGGGTAACACTCGAGTGAGGCCTTTTTCACTTGAGTGAGTCAGCCCAAAATTAGTGTTCTTTTTTCAAAAAACATATGTTCAGGGTAGTTTCTCCCAACCCTTTGGGGATATGTTTAAGCCTATAATAGTGACCTAAAGAGATTAAATGATAACCAAAATAAAGTACTACGAAATTGGAAAACTTAGAAGAGAGATTAATGGGTTGACCCTGATTTGGTTTATAGGATTTGATATTTGCCGCCCTCGAGAGCCCACGGTGCTGAAGAACATCAGGAAGGAATAAGTTAGTGACTCTTTCTCTTATACTGTGTGTGAAACATTGTATGTATGTTTGTCATGCAATGAGAATACTTTGTAAATACATTGTGACTCTTTGAGATTGCAGCAAAAGCTTACGCATAGTGATACTTTGTGATACATAGAGATCTTAGCAAAAGCTAACGCATAGATTTTACAGCCATGAGTGCTGTCAGTTGTGGCGTGAGCCATGATACATTGTGATGCTGCTTAACCTGATCATATATGCTATATGTTTATGCACTGTATGAGTGATTTGTTACTATTGGGATTCTCTTGAATCTCATTCTTTCCAATGACTAACATTTAAGATAGGGCTGGTGGTGCTAAAGAGAAGCGGGCAACCCGGAGCGATTAGGAACCTACAGGGTATATTTGATTTTGGGGATATTGATTATCTACTTTTAAACTTGGGATTACTGTATATTTTGAGATGTAAATATTACATTTGATTTTGGTTATGTAATCCCGTAGTTGAGACTTATAAACCCTTAGTTGAGACATATATAGAACCTGGGAGTCACCGGGGATTTAATTATACACTCTAATATGAATGAATGTAAATTAACTACACAGGTAATTATATTCGAGTTTTGAAATTGAGGCCAGGATAGGGAAGAGTTTTTGAAAGACTTTGTGAAAATCCTACTGTAAGGTAGGAAGTTGAAATGAGTTTAAATTATCCAACGGTCTCTAATTCAATTTAATTATATGATAACGAATCATAATTACGCTAATTAAGGTAGGGGTTACATATTTGGTATCAAAGCTGTAGTTCCTGGCAAGGGTAGAGTTTGCTAGGATATATCCCTTAGTTGGCTTTAGGGATGGGAGATCCTTTATGAATAATTGTTGTGTGTGCACATGTATATTCTGTTAATATGGATGTATATGAGACTTGTGAATATATGTGCATACTATCTCTGTTATATTAATAGGGTAAGTTGTTTATAGAATGAAGAAAACTAGAGGACGCCCCAATGATCCGCGTGTAGACCCAAAGGTGGAGGTAGTCAATGACAATCTATCAGATCCTATGCAAGAGTTGATGGGTCTAATCCGGGATCCAAGAGATATGATTGCTGAGCTAAGAGAAGAGCTCAGAGTAGAGAAAGACAAGAATAAAGAGGACCCGATTCAATCTTCTCCAATGGAAACTCAAGAAGAAACTCGTCATGAGGACATTGTTAAAGGGTCAGCACAATCGTTGGAGTCTCTATCTCAAACTATTCCAAACTAAGAGTCTCATGGGGTACCAGTAAGAGAGGAAAGGGACCTTCAATTTTGGGTCACCAGATTCTATAAACATATGCCTCCGGTGTTCAAAGGGAGGTTTGATCCTCAAGCGGCTGAATATTGGTTGAATCACCTTGAGAAGATCTTCAAGGTCCTAGGATGCCCACCTGAGGTGAAGGCACGCCTGGCTGTCTATAAGTTAGAAGGCGATGGAGATCGCTAATGGAGGAATATCTCTCTCACTCTGTGCAGTAGAAATGTGCCGTTGACTTGGAAATTTTTTTAGCAAGAATTTAATGAGAAATACTTTCCCAAATCAGTGTGGCTCAAGAAGGAAACAGAATTTCTGAATATCAGATAAGGGGACATGGAGAGCTTTGATGACTATCTGTCCCGTTTCATCAATTTTTCTCAGTATTCCTCCTACCTCCGGTATAAGGATGATGAAGAGTGGAATTCTGACATGCTTATTTAGGGGTTGAGACGTGATCTGAAGAAGCGGTTGGTCACTCATATGTTTACTAAATTCAACAAGGTTGTTGAAGAGTGTAGGATCACAAAAAATCATTTGAGAGAACTATATCCTATTATAGCTACTGGCCACCGAAGTGAACCCAGTAAGGGTGGTACTTCACAGAAGCGAAAGGGATAAGGATTTTCATCTGGGAGTGGTAAAAAGCCCTACTAGTCTGGGAGTCGTGATCAGCAGAGAACTTCTTTTACATCGTGGATCTATCATCGCTGTAATCAGTTACATCATGGTAGAACTCTTGAGGGTCGAATAATATGCTTCAACTGTAAGCGTGTGGGGCATACTACTATAGAATGCAAAGAACCACGACTAGTCCAGATGCCGAAAACTTAGGGCTGAGTATTCGCTATGACCCACGAGGAGGCCCGCAAATCTCCTGAGTTGATAGAAGGTAAAATTTCTCTTAATGGCTATCTATTGCAAGTTCTGTTTGACTCAGGTGTAATTCACTCCTTCATTGCCTATGATTGTGTGAAGCACCTGGGATTGCATGTACATAAATTACCATTTGATTTGGTAGTTTCAACTCCGATGGGTGTTAAGGCCTTGACCACAGAAACTTGCTTGAATTGTGTTATAACTATGGAAGGGCACCAATCTACTATGGATTTGATTTTTCTGCCACTTAACCAATTGGAAGTCATTCTGGGTTTTGATTGGTTGATGGCGAATAGTATGCTATTAGATTGTGGGAACAAGAGGATAGTATATCCTGCTTCTCAAAGGGTCGAAGTTGTAAATGCCAGTAAGAATTTCCTTTATACGGCTAAAGCTGAAAAATATCTTGAAAAGGGTTGCTAGGGGATATGGTATTTTTCTATGTACAAGGGGAAACTAGTGAAACTTTGAGTAATATACCCATGGTAAATGAATTCCTTGAGGTGTTTCTAGATTATCTTAATGGATTGCCTCCAGAAAGGGAAGTTCAGTTCCCAATCGACATTGTGCCTGGAGCTGGTTCTATATCTAAGGCCCCATACCGTATGGCCCCAAATGAAATGGTAGAGTTAAAGAAACAAATAGAAGACTTGCTTGAGAAAGGGTTTGTTAGACCCAGTGTGTCGCCTTGGAGAGCTCCAGTGTTGTTGTTTAAGAAGAAAGATGGGAGTCTTCGGTTGTGTATTGACTAAAAAGAACTGAATAAGGTTACTATCAAGAACAAGTACCCTCTTCCCCAATTCAATGACCTTTTAGATCAACTATCCTATTCATGTGTATTTTCAAAGATTGATCTAAGGTTGGGGTATCATCAGCTACGAGTAAAAGCAGAAGATGTTCCAAAGACTGCTTTTCGGACTAGGTATGGTTACTATAAGTTCTTATTGGTGCCATTTGGGCTAACCAATGCACCTGCGATATTCATCGATTATATAAACCGTATCTTTCGACAATATCTGGATCAGTTCATAGTAGTGTTCATTGATGATATTCTATTATACTCTAAGAGTATAGAAGAATATGAGCATCATTTGAGAATCTTATTGAATACATTACGTGAAAATTAGCTCTATGTCAAATTGAGTAAGTGCTCATTTTGGCTATCAGAAGTGAAATTCTTAGGCCATGTTATCTCACAAGAAAGGGTCTCGGTAGATCCCAATAAAGTGGAAGCAATACTGAATTGGAAGAGGCCAGAAACTGTTGCTGAGGTACGCAGTTTTCTCGGTCTTGCTGGTTACTACCGAAGATTTATTCAGAATTTTTCACTTGTCACTTTGCCAATTACCAAGCTCACGAGGAAGGATCAGCCTTTTGTGTGGGATAAAGAATGTGAAAAATGCTTTGTGGAGTTGAAGGAGAGGTTGACTACGGCACCTGTGTTGATTATACCTGATCCCATCTTGACCTATATTGTGTACAGTGATGCGAGTAAGCAGGGATTAGGGTGTGTCCTTATGCAGCAGGGACATGTGGTGGCGGCCTACACCTCTTGACAGCTCAAACCTCATGAAATGAATTATCCTACACATGATCTGGAGCTTGCGGCCATTGTGTTTGCCTTGAAAATTTGGAGGCATTATTTGTATGGTGTGACGGTAGAACTGTACTGTGACCACAAGAGTCTCAAGTATCTATATGATCAAAAGAATTGAATATGAGATAGCGTCGCTGGATGGAGTTGCTTAAGGACTACAACCTAGAAATTAAATATCATCCGGGTAAAGAAAATGTAGTCGCTGATGCTCTTAGTTGAAAGACTGTGCTTGTAGCAGCTATGATGATACAAGAGGGGAAATTGATAGAAGATTTTTGTGATTTGAATCTGTCGAATCAGATCCTTTGTGCCAACTATACTGTTTCCTAAGGGAAAAGTGATTTAAGAGTTGAAATTAAAGAAGCTCAGAGGCAAGATAGTTGGATACAGTGAAATCTAGCCAGAATTGAACAGGGGGAAGCTCAGGGGTATGACCTATCGCCTAGTAGATTGGTTCGCTATCAGAAGAGAATTTGTGTTTCACTTGAGGCAGAGCTGAGATGGAAGATTCTGGAAGAGGCGCACAAGAGCCGATATACTCTTCACCCTGGTATGACCAAAATGTACCATAATCTGAAATCTGTATATTGGTGGCCGGGTTTAAAGAGTGATGTGACAAAGTATGTGGCACGGTGTCTTACTTGCCAGAAGGTAAAAATCGAGCACCAGAGACAGCCTGGTTTTCTACAGAATCCTAAGGTTCTGGAATAGAAATGGGAAAGTGTAACCATGGATCTTGCAGTAGGATTGCCCATGATCAGGAATTATGATACGATCGGGTGATTGTGAATCGGTTAACGAAGTCGACACACTTCATACCGATCAATACTGGTTATTCTCCGGACAAGTTTGTAGAGATTTATATCCTAGAAATTGTGAAGCTTCATGGCGTACCGAAGAACATCATTTCTGACCGAGATCCTCGGTTCACTTCAAGATTCTGGAGAGCATTGCATGAGGCACTAGGTACTCAGTTGAGATTCAGCATAGCTTATCATCCCCAGACGGATGGACAGTTAAAGAGAACTATTTAGACGCTGGAGGATATGTTACGGGCATGTGTTCTTGACTTTAAAGAGAGTTGGGATCATTTCCTTCCACTTGCTGAGTTTGCCTATAACAATAGCTATCATACAAGCATCCAGATGGCTCCGTATAAAGCGTTGTACGGAAGGAGGTGCCAATCACCTTTATGCTGGAATCAGTTATCATAAAGGAAGCTGTATGGATTGGATCTTGTTGATCAAACCTTAGCACATATTCAGATTATTCATAAGAGGTTACTTGCAGCGCAGAGTTGACAGAAAAGCTATGCTGACAAGAGGAGACGGCCTCTAGAGTTTGAAGTTGGTGACTATGTGTTTATGAGAGTATCTCTTGTCACCGGCGTTAGGCGAGCAATCAAGCGGAAGAAGTTAAGCCCAAGATATATAGGTCATTTTGAGATACTTGTGAGAATCGGACCTATTGCCTATCATGTAGCCCTACCCCCAAACTTGAGCAGCCTCCATGACGTGTTTCACGTTTCCCAATTGAAGAAGTACCAACTGGATCCCTCTCATATCATTAAGTATGAAGAAGTCGAGCTACAAGACAACTTCATGTATTCAGTGGAACCAGAGTAGATCTTTGACTAAGAGGAATGACAACTCAGACACTAAAGCATTCCGTATGTGAAGGTGATCAGAAAGGGAATGAATAAGAGATAGGCGACTTGGGAAGTGGAAAAAGATATGCGAAGACGGTATTCAAAGTTTATAGCTCAAGTTGTGTAACAATTTTGAGGATGAAATTTAATTTTTGGGGGGAAAATTGTAATATCCTGAATTGAGATTAAGGGCTAATAATTTCAAAGTGATGTAATTAATGTTAATTAAACACTTATAAAGAAAATAATGTGAGTTGTGATGTAAAATATCTTTGATGATGATATATGTGTCATAACAATCAGGGGTAAAATGGTAAATTTACCGACCAACTGGACTGTTATCAAAGAGAAAACTCATAGGAAACTTAAGATCAATGGCTAGGATTTGTTAAGCATGAGGTGGAATCAAGTGTGCATGGGTTATATGGATTCCTAAAGGGAGACATGAGATTATGACAAGTGTCATTATAAGGACCCTTTGATCAAAGTCAAAATTTCAAAATCATCTTCTCTTCCCTCTCTCCTATAAGTCAGCTATGAGTGTGTGTGTGTGTGGAGAAAAATGAGCCTCATGCATTCACCATCATTTCTCACCTTCTCTCTCCTTCCTTCCATTTTTGCTGAAGTCAAGCAAGAAAGAGAAAGAGAAAAGCTTGATTTTGAGTAGGTAATTGTCTCCCTATGCTTGAAGTCTCTTCATTAAACTTGTTTAAGAGGTTAAGAGCTTGACTTATATGTTTTCAGAATTTTCATTGGTGGTGTTTGAGAGATTGTGAACTTTGGGAAGCTGAAGAAACAAGAAACCAACTTTGAGAAGAGGAAGATGTGAGTATTTAATGTGTTTTGGTGTAATTGCTTTAGTTATTGGTTTGGTTTTGGATTTTTTCCTTAACTTCTTGTGATTTTGAAAGATATGAATTGGTTAGTGTTTGGTGGTGGAATTGTTACATAACTATGACCTTGGACCATTAGAAGTGACTGGGAAATTGTGGGAGTGTGATCAGTTGTTAGTGGTTTTGGGATGCATTTTGGGTAAAAATAGGGTATGTGTGAATTGGGAAGGAATTTAAGTGTTTTGAGTTTACCAATAGGTTCCTTATGACTTATTAGATGGGAATGAGATCTAGTAGAAGTTTTGGGACCATTGGAGCCAGTTTTGGTAAATCTGGAAAACTATATCAGTTTCTGCACTAACAATAGGGTCTCACTCGAGTGTAGTATGAGATTCTGGATATTTTGGTTAAGTCTTCAGGCAGAAATAGTGAGTGAACTTCTTCATCTTCAAGTGACAAACGTTATCACTTGAGTGCATATGGTATCACTCGAGTACAAGTGCATGTAGCACTATGGGTGAGCGTCTCGGGTTATCACTCGTAAGCAAATGATCAAGAATGCGCATGGGCACTCACTAGCATTGGGAAGTCACTCGAGTACTAGGGCTAGTGAATCTACAATCTTTTCAGGTTTGTAGTTTCCGCTCTCAAACACATCCCATAGCCCATATTCAGTAGCCATTATGAAGACTCTGAACTTTGCTTTCCAGAATGAGAAGTGTTCGCCATTGAAACCCGGAGGTCTTATTATAGAAGCTCCGTCGGGAAGAATGCCTTCACCCATGCTTGCCATTGGATCCTTCTTAGGCTGTTAAACCTTAACAAGAAGACCTACGCTCTGATACATATTGTTAGTGCAAGCGTTTCACCCAAGAGGGGGGTGAATTGGGTGATTCCAGAAATTTTGTTGCGTATAAGGAAATTGACGGAATATTAAAAGCAGTTAAGAGCAAGGAGATATATCACCGTAGTGTACACCGGGAGTTATACTGGTTCGGCCACAACCACTTTGACCTACGTCCAGTCCTCAGAGATTCTCTGAGAGTTTCACTATATTCTTTAAGATTCAATGGGTTCTTGGCACCTCAGTACATAGCAAGTTCCTTCTTCTGGACACTCGCTCCCCCTTACACATTGCAATCAAAGAAGAGAGTAATCTAAGGGCAGAATTTGAAGAAGCTCAGAGGCAAGATAACTGGATACAGCGTAACCTGGCTCGAATTGAATAGGGAAAGGTTCCAGGCTACGACTTATCGCCTCGTGGATTAGTTCATTATCAGAAGAGAGTCTGTGTTCCACTTCAGGCGGAATTGAGGCAGAAGATTCTAGATGAGGCTCACAAGAGTCGATATATTCTCCATCCTGGTATGACCAAGATGTATCATAATCTGAAATCGATGTATTGGTGGCCGAGTATGAAGAGTGATGTGACCAAATATGTAGCAAGGTGTCTCACTTGCCAGAAGGTAAAGATCGAGCACCAGAGACCGCCTGGTTTACTTCAGAGTCTTGAGATTCTGGAATGGAAATGGGAAAGCGTGAGCATGGATTTGGTTGTGGGATTGCCCAAGATCAGAAACTATGATGCGATCTTGGTAACTGTGGATCGGTTAACGAAGTCGGCATACTTCATACCAATCAATGTTGAGTTACAAGAAAATTTCACATATGCGGTGGAACCAGAGCAAGTCATTGATCGAGAGGAGCGACGGCTCAGACACCGAAGCATTCCATATGTGAAGGTGATCTGGAAGGGAATGACTCAAAGAGAGGCAACTTGGGAAGCGGAGGAAGATATGCGAAGACGATATCCGGAGTTTATGGCTCAAGTGGTGTAACAATTTCGAGGATGAAATTTAATTTTCGGAGGGAGAATTGTAATATCCTGAAATGTAACCAAGGATTTATAACTTCAAGTGATGTAATTAATCTTAATTGAGCACTTTTGAAGTAAATGATGTGTATGGTGATACAATTGAGATGCTTATGTGATTTAGTAAGTATTGTGCTAATCAGGGGTAAAACGGTAAATTTACCGATCGACTGGTAAGTTACTGGAGAGGAAACCCCTTAGTAATCATGATCAATGGTTGGGATTGAAAGAACAAGGGGTGGAATCTTGTGTGGATGAGTTCATATGCACTCATAGGAGGAAGGATGAGATGTTGCCATGTGTCCAAATGAGAGCCATTGGATGAGTCAAAATTTTCAAACTTTATCTCTCTCCCTCTCAAGTCGGCTGTGTGTGTGTGTGAGTATTGAACTATGAGTCATTGATCAATATCTCTCATCTCTCTCCATTCTCTCCATTTTCGCTGAAGTTAAGCCAGAAAGAGAAAGAAGAAGGCTTAAAGAAAGGTGAGAAGTTGTCCATGAATGCTCAATTTACTTTCATTAATGTTGTTCATGAGGTTGAGGGCTATATTCCTATGGTTTCAGAATTTTGGTTGGTGAAGTTTGAGAACTTGTGGAAATTTGGAAGTTGAAGAGTTGAATAATTGGCTCTAGGAAGAAGAAGAGGTAAGAATTAGAAGCATTTTGATATAGTTGTTTTGATCATTGGTTGAGTTTTGAGGACTTTGAAATTTGCCCTGATTTTTGGTAAATTTCGAAAAGTATGACTTGATTACTGTTTAGTGTGGAAATTAGTGTTATAGAGTGTTTTTGTGTATTTGGAATTGGCTTGGAATTTTGGGTTGGAATGGATTTCAATGTGTGTGTTGATTGGAGATGTTAAGGTGATTGTGGTAGAATATGCCCATGGATAATGAATATGGTCATTTTGATGGCTCCAATGTGTTCCTTGAGCCAAATTGTATGAAAATAGTATGTGATTTGAAATTAGGGACCACTGGAAACCAATTGGCAAAATCTGGAAAATCTGTCCAATGTAAGTCTGTTCTGGACAGTCAGATGGTGTGGACGTTTTGACTGGGCAAATGATGTTGAAAAATTATGAAACTTTCCAGTATTAAATTTCACATCTCAAACTTCAAAATGGACATAAATTTTTTGTCATTTAGCTTTTTGAGCTGGGAGTTTGAACTATCCAAAATTTGGCATCAAAGCTGGACCCTGTTTTGGTACAATGTTAGGTTTTTGGTAAATCTGGACTTTTGTGGTGATTTCTAGTTATGGCCAATATTTTTCCTTGCAAGAGGACTTAAATAGCTTTCATTTAGCTTTGGAATCACCTTATTTCGATTTTTCCTGAATTAGTTATGATTTTTGGAAGTTCAGCCAGAAACTGGATTTTCTTGGGCCGCAGCCCAAATGTTTCTGAGCGTCTCTGGACAGCTTTGAGCCGCAACCCATGGATTTTGGGCCGCAGCCCATGGATTTTTGGGCCGGGGCCCACCCCCAAAAATCAGTGTTTTGCACTTTTGAAAGGTGGTTTTGGTATAGTCTTTCCCAACCTTTTAGGCATATGTTTAGACCTAAAATAGTCACCTAAAGAGTTCAAATGATAACCAACTTAAATTATTATAGAGAAAAGAACTTGGAAAAGAGATTGATTTATTGTCCCTAATTTGGTTTATAGGATTCGACATTTGCCGTCCTCGTGAGCCCACTTAGCCAGCTAACGTCAGGAAGGAACGAGGTAGTAACTTTTCTTTCATACCATATGTGATGCATTGTATGTGTGTATTATCATTGATTTGTGATAATCTCGTATGCTGCGACATTGTGAATATGTGTAAACACCAACATACCAATAGTCCCTGAGTTGCTAACAACAAATCGGGCAAGGGTTGTATGCCCTCCCGGCTGAGAAAGGGGATGAGGATGAGGTGTGATATATGTGATTATGTGGGCCAAAAGGCTATTTGTGAAGGCCGACGGGCCATTTGTGAAAGCCAGATAGCTATATGAGCTATAAGGCTATGTGTATGCACTGCCACGCCAATAGTCCCTGAGTAGCTAACAACGGTTAGGGTTAGGACAGTGTGCCTTCCCGACGGAGAAAGGGGATGAGGGTGGAGTGTGATTTGTGCTGCTGCTGCTGTATGATGATTTGCTTACATGCTGTGTACTTATGTGTGGTATAATTGTTTTGTTACTACTGGGATTCTTTTGAATCTCACTCTTTCCTTTAACTAATCTTTCAGACAGGGCGAGTGGCTCTAAGGAGAAGCGTACGACCCGGAGCGGTTAGAACCCTGTAGGGACATTTGTTTTGGATATGTTGGTTATTCATTTTGGACAGGGTTCTGTAAATTATTTTTGGATTGTAAATATTAGTGGAATACAGTCATGTAATCCCTTATATGGGAATTAAAACCTTTTAGTGAATGAATGGAACCCCGGGGCTGCCGGGATTGCTATTAGATATTCTGATATGTTTAAATGTAAATTAACTGCACAGGTGATTATATTCGATAATTGAATTTGAGACCGGAATAGGAAAGAAGTTTTGAAAATTTTGTAAAGTCCCTACTATAAAGGGAGTTTTAAATGAGCTTTGAACTATTCGACGGTCTCTAAACCAATTTAAGTAAGTAATATCGAATTATAATTACGCTAATTAAGGCAGGGGGTTACAAGTGGTCCCTTGAGTGGCTTTTAAATAACCCGGAAAATTACTCGATTACTCCCTCCAGTAATGGCATCAAATTTTTGGCCGAGAGTTTACTATCTGGTTACTCGAGTGGCTACTCGAGTGGTACTTCAAATAACTCTGTAGATTACTCGGGTGGTCCCTCTAGTAATGCCATTTTCTTACTAGTTACTCGAGTAGCTACTCGAGTGATATGCTGCATTTCTTGGCCGAGAGTCACTGGAAGATTTTAGACGTGGTTACCTGAATGACTACTCGAGTGATGCCTGTGAAAATCTTGTTACTCGAGTAGCTACTCGAGTAATGGTCTATATAACTTTGCAGATTACTTGAGTGGTCCCTCGAGTAACTTTGTTCAAAATTTGGTAGTGCTTCACTGGATGAAATTTTCTTTTCTTACTCGAGTGGCTACTCGAGTAATGGCTTCTCTTACCCGAGTGGCTACTCGAGTAAGCCTTCGAAAGATTTGTTGATTACTTCCGATGCTTACTCCAAGTGATACTTTACCACTTTGTTCAAATCCATTTGTTTATTATCAAATCCTTTCATATTATTGATTCAATCTTTGTTATCATCAAAACATATGGGATCTAACACATACTTTCTGTATCTCACTCACTGGGACTCTCGTGCAATTGGGGGTAACACTCAAGTGAGGGCTTTTTCACTTGAGTGAGTCAGCCCAAAATTAGTGTTCTTTTTTTGAAAAAGATATGTTCAGGGTAGTTTCTCCCAACCCTTTGGGGATATGTTTAGGCCTATAATAGCGACCTAAAGAGATTAAATGATAACCAAAATAAATTACTACGAAATTGGAAAACTTGGAAGAGAGATTAACGGGTTGACCCTGATTTGGTTTATAGGATTTGATATTTGCTGCCCTCGAGAGCCCACGATGCCGAAGAACGTTAGGAAGGAATAAGGTAGTGACTCTTTCTCTTATACTGTGTGTGAAACATTGTATGTATGTTTGTCATGCAATGAGAATACTTTGTGAATACATTGTGATACTTTGAGATCGCAGCGAAAGCTTACGTATAGTGATACTTTGTGATACATAGAGATCGCAGAAAAAGCTGATGCATAGAGTTTACAGCCATGAGTTCTATCATTTGTGGCGTGAGCCATGATACATTATGATGCTGCTTAACCTGATCATATATGCTATGTATTTGTACACTGTATGAGTGATTTGTTACTATTGGGATTCTCTTGAATCTCATTCTTTCCAATGACTTACATTTAAGACAGGGCTGGTGGTGCTAAAGAGAAGTGGGCATCCCGGAGCAATTAGGACCCTACGGGGTATATTTGATTTCGGGGATCTTGATTATCTACTTTTGAACTTGGGATTACTGTATATTTTGATATGTAAATATTATATTTGATTTTGGTTATGTAATCCCCTAGTTGAGACTTATAAACCCTTAGTTTAGACATGTATACAACCTGGGAGTCACCGGGGATTTGATTATACACTCTGATATGAATGAATGTCAATTAACTGCACAGGTAATTATATTCAAGTTTTGAAATTGAGGCCAGGATAGGGAAGAGTTTTTGAAAGACTTTGTGAAAATCCTACTGTAAGGTAGGAAGTTGAAATTAGTTTAAATTATCCGACGATCTCTAATTCAATTTAATTATACAAAATTGAATTATAATTATGCTAATCAAGACAGGGGGTTACACCAAGCATTCAACTAACAAGCTATCTTCTTGGTTGCTCCAAACATGCTTACTGCCGTTACTATTATTATCTTTTTGTGTCTCCATTTTATGCATAAGAAAGTAAAAAAAAATAAAGACCAATAATAGTCATACAATTGGACCGAAGGAGTAGAACACAAGTAATGCAAGTGTAAGATAGAGTCAAACAACACATAAACAATAATAGCCATAAGAGATAATATAGTCATATAAGTACGTATTCAAACATGAAGAATACATATCCTACGCAGACAATTATTTACAAGCATTATCTATTAGTCCTACGAGCTCTAAAAGCATTAAACATTTCATTAGTCATATTCTCCTAAAAAGCACTCCAAGCATTTGATGGTTCCATAGTTAATATGTGATTATTGTCTTCTTGAGGATTTGGTCGGTCCATTGAATCAAATTCAGCCACAATGGGGTCATCATTCATATTGTCTTGCATAATGAGATTATGCAATAGACAACAAGCAACTATATATCTATTTTGAGTTTGAATGGGGTAATATGATGGGCTCCTCAATATTGCCCATCACATTTTTAAGATCCCGCATGCCCGTTCAATGACATTTCTAGCAGATGAATGTCGCATGTTAAAACACTCTTATAGAGATTTTGGATTTCTTCCATTATGCCACTCACTTAAGTGGTATTGTTGTCCTCTATAAGGGGCAAGGAAGCCTTTACAATTTGTGTATCCTACATCAACCAAATAATAATTCCCTGCATATGACATATCACTACTATTAAAACACATGAAGTAAATCACCTTCTATAATACAAAGCTTAAATTCATACCTTGAGGTACTTTGAAACCATTTGGTCTTATGATAGCATCCCTTAACACTCTGCTATTAGCTTCAAATCCTTCCCAGCCCGAAAAGACAAATATAAATTCACATTTTGGAGTGCAAACCCCAAGAACATTGGTAGTTATGTCACACTTTCTATTTCAGTACCTACCCTTTATTTCTACAGGAACTTGAATATTTATGCGAGTTCCATCAAGTGCACCAAGGTAGCCCTACATTTATTCACCAATAATTAAAATAAAATAAATCACTTGACAATATGGACACATGGGATTTATATTTACCTTGAATCACTTCCACCTCTCGTCAGTTGAATCTTCAAGAATTGGCTCGGGTTTTTTAAATAGCTCACTTTGTAGGCAGACAACTGCTTTTAAACTTATCTTAAAATACTGACTTATGGTTTCCCCTGACCTTCCAAAGTCAAACTGAATAACTCTATTTTTGACATGGTGAGCAAGTATATGCAAGAAGATTGTAACTTGCTCATCCACTAACATATGTCGAGTTAGTTTAAGACCAGCTATAGTCTCTAACATGCTACAAAGTCAAAAAAAAATGTAGCTCTATACATTCTTGTTTGGTTGAAACAAGTTACATCACCACCATACACCATCTCCCTTATATGCCTTCTTTTCTTGTGGAAGTCAAGGCTGTAAGACCGGTCTTGTATGTGTCTAATACTATATATAGCCACACTAAACATCATATCATGAAACATTTTTTGAATAGCATAAATAATCATTAAGTAGACTGGCATTGAATGAAGGATGATTTGTTGTTGCTCTTCATCCATATTTAACTATACCCAACCAGAAAAGAAAATCTAAAAAAATAAGCAATACCTAACCAAAACATATGCATACCACAATCTTGATCACCAAAAATTAAATATACAACCAAGTAAGGAAAATACATGTTGGTAAAATTAACTGTATAAAAACACAAAAATAAAGTAGATAGGATGAAGCCTCCTTTTTTTGACTCTCAAGTTTTCTTTGCCTAACATGTTGAGTAGAATTTCTCTAAAGTGCTTCATTCTTTGCGGGTATGTGAATTTTTATCTGGCCTTTTCATTATAAGAACTAGGAAGTATAGAGATTATCTGTGCTAAAAAACTGTTATCAATTAGATGACGAATCCATATCTATATATTCTATACTATGACAAACAAGCAACATGATGCATTATGGATTTATAGTCATGTGAACATAAAAATTATACGAATCTTAAAGGCCCTGTTAAGAAAAAGACAAAACGAAAAGACAAATAGGTAGAGACAGGGTTTTCGCACAATGGATAAGACAGGAAAAGACAAAAAGTGAGGTTTTTGCATAATGGATAAACATCGTATATTTTCATTAATCATTCTGTACAGTGTAGGCTCATATGTATGGTTCCTTACAACCTAGAGAATGATGGAACATATACATAATAGAATGGTCTAGAATCCCTTCATGTGCTAGCTATGGTGCAAAGCTATTATGTGTCCACATCAAAATGATTTCAAAAGAAAAGCTCATGTTTGGGAAAATTCCAACCTGCAAATGATTCACAAATGATGTGTGTTACCCTTGATTAAAGAATAATCTAGCCTTTAGTAGTAGTTGACACGATTGCTTTAACAATGAGAAAAGGTTGAAGGTATGAGAAGATAAAGTCCAAAATTATCTCCTGGGAGACTAAGCAAAAGAAGCAGGCCAAACTTCAATTAGAAAGAAGGTTTTTGTCGGATCTTGGAAATATACAAGCAATTTAACATCATGGTTTATGGAACTCCATAACTCGGTGGATCCTACCACAAAGGTAATAGAACAATAATGTTACCAGAACAAAATAGCAAGGATTGAGATGATAGCATAAATAGCTAGAGCTCAGTTAAAGGACAAGAGAAGGAAAGAAGAGTCTCAGGTCATAGAAACAATTAAACAAATCAAAGAGATAGGCACTTAGGCAGAGTCCCCACATAAAGTGATCAATTGATACTGGACTTAGAAGCGAAAAGAAATGAGAAGAGAATAAGGAGGGATGAAAGCTCGAGGCCTCGTGTACTTGGAGGCAATCAGAAAACAAAATCCTCCTAGGTTTCAGGCAATAGATCAAGCAAATATGAAATTATAACAGTGATGAACAGAACCCACACCAAGAAAAGACTTACCTCACGATAAAGCAATGATAAAGATGATCAAGCAGTGGCGACTTCCATTCTTTGGCGGCAACAAAAGAGGCTAACGAGAATTTCTTACAATGAAGACGAGCGGCAGGACTCAGCAGTGTTCTATTTTTTTTCACCGAAGAGAATAATGGGTAAATAAGTAGGGTTTATTTGTGGGTAATATAGTCAATTTAAAAAGTTATAATGTAATATTGTCTTTTCCATTGGATTACAAGATGCCTGCATCCTAATTCATTAGCTCTAGCAGTGTAATCTTGATTACATCAAATGATGTAATCAAGATTACAAATGTAATCCTCTTTACATTATAATAATCCCAACCAAACGCTGTAATCAGCCTATTACAATAGGATTACATGTAATCCCCTCCCATGTAATTGAACGAAAACGTTCCATAAGGATCAGGAAGAAGACTTGGAAAATACGCATAATGGCTGATAGTCAGGCTATATAGAAAGGACAAATTTGGGTATGGAGGTAGTAGAATATTTAGATTTTCCTCTCTCAGATGGATCCTCCGTATTCTCTTTGTGCCTTCCTTTCTCTTCCTATCTTTTGCTGCCTCTTCTTCTATACCACCAATATCATATTGTTATTTTCATGTTTTTAGATTTGTAATCATTTGACCCTATGCTATACAAATACAATATCTTTTCAGAGCTATATATATATATATATTGCTGTCATGAATCATGACCCAGTGACGTGCCACCCGATAGTAAGTCCACAAACCCACTCACTAATAATAGGATGGTCCTACTAAGAAAGAGTGTAAGGATTAGGCGGAAGACGTGGAAGTTACGAGCATTAAAGGGAACCAACAATGCAACTATATATTTGGATTAGCTTATTTTTCAAGAATAAGCACTTATTACGTAAGTCAAGGTAAAACTCCTCTCCCATACTTACCTCGTATACCATGAATTATGATTTATAAGCACTTATTGCCCAAAAATAAGTTATCCCAAATGAACAATATAATATGCCAAAACACGACTTTCAAGATGTAGATTATTTTATGGACTGATTTCCTTTCTCTTATGTCTTTTCTTGTTTCTTATTCTTTCCCTTCGTCTCTATAATTCAGCATTTCTTCTTTTTGATTGTATTTCCCTCAATTGTATCGACTTTGGAATTATTCAGTGTTGAATTTGATCGCATTAAGTTGTTTCCATTCCATTTGGTACTTTCGCTAAGAGTATCACAAACCCGGAATAATGGCAGACAACACACGCATGAAGGAGATGCAAATTGAGATCAAAAGGGTGAATGACTTCATGGAATATGTAAAAGGGTGCTTCAAGCAATTAGACCAACTAAGCGGCATCCTTCAAGCCTTATCCAAATCGGTCGACACCCTACACATTTGCCTAGACCAAACGAGAAGTCCATCAGAGGCTTCACCATCAGGAGGAACCTCGACAAGATCGTACAATTTTAATGGCTTCAAATCAGTCAAACTTGACCTTCCCATGTTTGATGGCAACGACGCACTGGAATGGATATTCAAGGCAGACTAATATTTCAAATATTATGAATTACCCGATGCCTAAAAACTCATAGTCGCATCAGTACACTTTGATAGGGTCATTTTACCTTAGTTCCAAATGCTCGAAAAAGAAGGACATGTTCCAAATTGGCAAACTTTGCCCAAAACAATAGAGATGCAGTACGGACCGTCGCAATTCGACTGTGCTCGCTCCCAGTTATTCAAGCTAACTCAAAGTTCTGTGGGGGGTATATTAGAAGACTACAACTTCAAGTTCATGTCATTAGTGATAAGTAAAATATTTGCATATTTATTTTCCCTTATATGATGATTTTATGGACCATATTTGTGTTTAATATAATAAATTTGGGTGTGATTGATAAATAAATACCGTTTTTGGAATAAATAGCATTTTAAAACAAAATAAAAAAATAAAAAGTAAAAAAATAAAATAAAAGTACTGTAGCAGTCAACAGGTACTGTAGCGGTCAACGTCAAGCTCAAAGAGAGGAAGAGAGGAAGAGAAGAAGAGAAGAAGAGAAGCAGAGGCCTTTCTACGACAGGGAGAGGTCCTTCTCTGACCGGGAAAGATCTTTCTCTAACATTTCTGAGTTCTTTGTGTCAGTTTCTAGATTTAATTTCATGTATTGTATGCCTCCATCTTGGAAGGCTTAGGATTTTATTACTTTTTGCATGCCTCCATCTTGGAAGGCTTAGGATTATATTGCATATTGCATGCCGCCTACATGGAAGGTTTTACCTCCTAAATGGACGGCTAGATTTCTTCATTTTTCATGCATCTTTTGGTTGTATATTTATGTTTGATAATGTAATATTCAAGTTTATGCAGTATTTCTAAGGATTTCATTCTATTTTTATATAATTTATTTTGGTTTTGTTTTTAATTTCATCATGTGCTAAATTTTCATTTTCCTAGGGTGATGACGTAGCTTACTAATGACGGATTGAATCTTAACTTATTAAATCTAGTTTGAATTTCTCCTTCATAATTGAGTTTTAATTATTATTCTTAATGCTTTTGATTGACTGGCCATCTTTTGAATGATTTCAATATGCATGTTGAGACTGGAAGGAGATACATGTGTGTAGACCCTATATTTAAAACCATGACTTGCATATGAAATAGGAATATATTCATATGAGTTGTGTAGTCTTACTGAGTTCCATAAATCTTAATGCATAATTAATTGCTTAAATTCATATAGGAATATATTGGATTAGCAATTGATTATAGAATTGCTTGACCTTGGAAGAGGCTGGTAATTAAATTAGGGAAACTCGACTATCAATCATGTGGAATAAATTGGGCTAGAATAGATAAGTGATTCAATCCGGAATTTGTTAAGTGAAATCTAATCCCTAGGGCTTTTTCTCATATTTTCTTTTATATCATCTACATTCATATTTAATTGTGTTTCTTTTATTTTGTGCTCTCAATCACCAACTAGTCGATCGACTAAATAGAATTAAAATTACCTATTTTGGTACTTAGTGCTTAATCCTCGTGGGAACGATACTCTACTTACTTCTATATTGCTTGATTACGACAGTGTATACTTGCACTATTTAATTGATCATCTGAACTCGTATCAATTAGCAAACCGGACATAAGCGGTACTTGAACCTACTCTATTGGATTGCTACTTGGGAGGACTTCAACCACAAAATGAAATGCGATGTGTTAGTGTATTAGCCCTTAACCATTATCACTGCAATGTCCCTCACATGTCTATTCACAAACCCAGCCATCCCGACGACCAACCTGAATACAAAACCCAACGCCACCCAAAAAACCCACCACCACAAACCTATCCCAAACACAAATAAAGCCATCACACCGTATGTGAACCTTAATATAACAGTTACAACAACTACCTTCGGTAGAGGAAAAACAAACCTACCACCATTATTACCCGCACCCAATACACCAACCATCAAGAAAATGACAGCAGCTGATATGCAGATTCGGAGAGAAAAGGGCCTATACTATACATGTGATGCCAAGTTTTCCCCTTCTCACTATTGTCCCAACAAACAACTTATGTTTCTACAATTTGAAGATGATGAAAATAAGGGAGCCGATGACTCTAAAGCCATAAAAACATAAGCAACACTACACCATCTATCATTACATGCTCTTCGAGGTACACACAGAGCCGCCACTATACAGTTCAGTGGGAGCATACATGGCACCAATGTTCAGATCCTGTTAGATGGAGGAAGCTTTGACAATTTTCTTCACTCAAGAATTGTCAAGCACCTACAACTACAAGTGGAGTACACATCCACGGTGAGAGAACTAGGAGGGACAGGAAATAATTGAGAAGCAACGAGAGGGTCATTAATATGCCAATTCATATCAATAGACACACGATTCCTGTTACTATGTTTGTCCTTTCGGTGGCCACCATAGATGTGGTGATTGGTGTAGCATGTTTGGAAACATTAAGACCACATATTACTGACTATAGTGCTTCTAAGGTGAAATTCCTAACTGATGGTGAATTCATCACTCTGCAAGGCTATCACACTTCAATGGCATCATTGGCACAATACCACAGCCTTATGAGATTAGTGCACACAGATGCAATTGCAGAGTGCTACATGATAAAGACAATAGAGGGATCGAACCTAGTTACAGATTTTCCAATAGATATGCCAACTGACCTCCAAAACCTTCTTCTCTGATGTAGCTTTATTTTAGTGAAGCCGCATGGTCTACTACCTAAAAGAACCCAAGAGCATCGTATTGAGTTAATGCCCAGCGCGAGCCTAGTGAAGGTCCAACCATATCGGTACCCAGCAAGTCAGAAATTAGAGATCGAGAAGATTATGGTAGAACTACTAGATGAAGGCCTTATCTGACCAAGTAACAGCCATTTCTCCACACCAGTCATCCTCGTTAAGAAAAAAGATGGCACTTGGAGGTTGTGTTGAATTTCATACTCTAAACACCATAATAGTAAAAGATGCGTTCCCAATGCCTCAGTCGACGACGAGCTCATAGATGAACTTCATGGTTCTATCTTCTTTTCAAAGCTGGACCTCTATTCTGGGTAGCACTAAATACTGATGCGTGAAGAGGATCTAGAGAAATGGCTTTTCGTACTCACCAAGGGTTGTATGAATGGATGGTGATGCCTTTCGAACTCACCAATACTCCGGCAACATTCCAGGCTCTCATGAATTCAATATTCCATCATCTTCACAATTTTGTACTGATATTTTTTGATGATATTTTAATTACAGCCCTACATGGGACCTACATATGCAGCACGTGGTTAAGGTTCTGGAGCAGTTGACACAACACCAGCTATTTGCCAAGTTTAGTAAATGTGCCTTTGGAAAGACTAAAATTGATTATTTGGGCCATGTGATATCAGGCTAAGGCGTGGGAGGTAGATCAAGATAAGGTCTAAGTGGTTCGAGAATGGCCCGTGCCCCACACCATAACCTAACTCAAAAGTTTCTTGGGCCTTAACATATATTATCGACATTTTATATGTAAATATGCCTAGATAACAAGCCCTTTGACAGATCTCCTTAAGAAGGATGCATTCTAGTGGTTCATCACAGCACAAGCTGCCTTCGACACACTCAAACAAGCCCTAACCGAGGCACCGATCCTCACACTTCTGAATTTCAAAAAATCATTTATGCTCGAAACAGACGATTCTGGAACAAGAATCGAGGAAGTATTGGGCCAAGATTCACATCCCATCGCTTTCTTCTCTAAGAAGCTTTCCCCACGCATGCAAGCACAATATGTCTATGTCCGAGTGTTTTGTTCTATAATTAAAGCGGTAGCCAAGTTTTGACACTACATTCTAGGTCATCACTTTATGATTAAAACAGACCATGCTAGTCTGAAACACCTCAATGACTAGGTCCTATAAACACCAGAACAAGAAAACTACTTTCCAAAACTATTGGGGTATAACTTTTCAATTGAATATCGTTCAGGGAAGTAAAACCAAGCTACAGGTGTACCATCAAGGGCACACTTCTTGACACTATCTTTTATTGAAGGAACCTTCATGGATCACGTCTACGAGCACGTCCTCACATCCTCGATGTTACAGAAGTTGAAGTCGGACATTACAGCAACCAACCCACCCATGTCTAATTACACAATCCAAGATGAGCACGTGTATTAGAGAGACCGTCTAGTCATACCCCAAGAGGATACCACAACCATACACCAGATTCTAGAAGAGTTTCATGCAAGTCTGAGAGGAGGTCATGCCAGTTTCTTGTGAACATTCCATTGAATTGCTCGAGTATTTTACTGGCCGCAAATGCGACAGGACATTTGCAATTACATAAAGGCTTGTTTACTTACCAACAAGATAAGATTTCTCATCTCCACCAAGCAGGCTTGTTACAACCATTATCAATACCCAATCACATTTGGGAGGACATAGCAATGGATTTCATCATCGGGTTACCAGTGGTTCATGGGTTTTTCATCATCATGGTTGTGGTTGATAGACTATCCAAGTATGGACATTTTATCCCACTTACTGCTCATTTTTCTAGTCAAAATGTGCCAGAAACTTTCCTTTAACACATTAAACTTCATGGCATGCCCAAAAAAATTGTATCAGATAGAGATAAGAACTTCACTAGTACATTTTGGTGCCACCTTATGAAACTACAAGGTACAAAACTGTGTTTTAGCACTGCATATCATCCCTAGAGTGATGGACAGTCTGAGGCCCTTAACAAATGTTTGGAGATGTACTTAAGATGCTTTGTTCTCAATTACCCATGACGTTGGTTAGCATTACTTCCCTGGTGCAGCATTCCTCTCTCAAGGATACTCCATTTGATGTTTACCAATAGCTGATAGAAAGAGATGAACTACTGCAAATTCTGAAGGATCATATTAGTAAAGCACAACGTCGAATGAAGCATTATACAGATAAGAAGCGATTAGATATTGAGTTCCAAGTCGGAGATCGAGTATTGGTGAGACTCCAACTATATCACCAACACTCTGTTCAACTACGTAAATACTAGAAACTAGCGTTACAATACTTTGGACCATTTGAATTCAAGGAACATATTGGACCTGTAGCATATCACTTTCAATAGCCAGAATTTGCACGGATTCACCCTGTCTTCCATGTCTCGCAACTCAAACGATTCTTTGGTGAGAATCATCGAGGCCGCTATTTCCCTCTGCCGCTACACTCTGTTCCAAAAGGACCAATATGCCAACCCACTACCATCTTGGCGTCACGCATAATCAGCAACGGACACAATTGGATGCGCCAATACTTGGTACAATGGGATTGCTCGAATAAGGACACGTGGGAGCTCGAGAACAACTTTAAGAGTCTTTACCCAGAACTGAACCTTGAGGACAAGGTTCCTTCTGAAGGAGGGAGTATTGTCATGAATCATGACCCAGTTGACATGCCAGCCGATAGTGAGTACACAAACCTACTCGCCAATAATGGGATGGTCCCACTAAGAAAGAGTATGAGGATTAGGGGGAAGACGTGGAAGTTACGAGCATTAGAAGGAACCAACAATGCAACTATATAATATGCCAAAACACGCTTTTCAAGATGTGGATTATTTTATGGACTGATTTCCTCTCTCTCATGTCTTTTCCTGTTTCTTATTCTTTCCCTTCGTCACTATTATTCAGTATTTCTTCTTTCTGATTGTGTTTCCCTCAATTGTATCAGACTTTGGAATTATTCAGTGTTGAATTTGATTGCATTAAGTTGTTTCCATTCCAATTGCATTAATTGTTGTTTTGAGAATTTAACATTTCATGGATATACTTTGAACATTTAAAAGTTTCGAGCCCTACGCTATTTCAAAGACATTGATAGAGAAGGCAATACTCGAATTTGGAGAACACAATGCATTAGATGTTGTGACTGCGATTCCCACTTTAGTTGTTGGACCCTTCATTTGCTCTAGGCTTCCTGTCTCGGTTCATCCATGTCTTCAGGAAAAATGGCTTTGACATGTTTAGGTGCACACAAAATAGGCCTACTTTGTGTGCACTTGAATGGGGAAAAAAGTGAAAAACCTGGAGAGAAGATTGACCCCTTGCCAGTGTGTCATTTTGATTGGAGTTCTAACATTTATTTATAATCATTTGGTTATGCATTTGGATTGGTCATGAACTTCTGGTCTCTTTAAAAATTTCATGTAGATAAAAAGAATCCAGTAGGTTACCTACAAATCAATATGGTGCATGTGGATGACTTTGTAAGGGCACATATTTCTTCTTGAACATCCCAATAGGGAGATATTCTACATGTTTGGCAACCATTGAAGAAGTGTTGGAAATTTTGTCTATTAAATATACAAAATATCAGTTACCAATGGTAGAGTGAGTTCTCTTATCCTTCTCACCTTTTCCATGTTTTTTCTACAAATATGAAAATTTGATTCAAGTAAATGCCTTGTCTTCCATATGTTTTAACGTTATTTCACCATTTCTTCTCTTGTCCATTGTAGTTTCTTAAAACAAATTGCAGTGGCATGAAATTTCCTTATTTGTCGTCTAAGAAGCTCATAGATGCTGGATTTGAGTTCAAGTATGGACTTGAGGAAATGTTGGTGGACGTAATTGAATGCTCAAGGGAAAAGCGTTATTTGGAGTTATAATATAATCTATCATCAGATTACCCAACCAAACTGAGGTATCTGTTTGGTAATCTAATAATAAATTGAAAAATATATGATTGCCTCTTTGGGCATAACAATTGTGTCATTGTATGTTATTGGTCATGCTCCTAAAAGTTACAAGTTGAAAGTATGCTTGTAACATTACAGAAGCTGGGTTGTAATTATTCAAATAATTGAGTTTTAACCTTGAAACGCATAAATAATAATATAGTTGATCTCTTAGAAGAATTTCTATTTTGAATTTTCTGCACCCTTCAAAGAAGCTCATAGATGCTGAATTTGAGTTGAATTTTGGGCTTGAGGAAATGTTCGTGGATGTAGTTGAAAGATGTAAATAAAGGCTTATTGGTAATATATTTGTTCATACTTCTTTTATGTCAAAACAATCATGTTAGATGTTATCGGAGTGTAGGATATCCAGATGTTATGTCCTCTTCCATTTCTGCCATGTAAAAGAAATAAACACTTGAAAAAGCCATCGCTTCTTGGCACACCAACAGTGTATCAAAAGTCATTAATTAACAAAAGAATTGATGAAATGCTAGAAAATTACCATTTAGTCAAGGCACAAGGAAAAAATCAGTCAACCCAAAACTAAAGTATAGAAATATTACTCAAGAAAATCATAATGATATCGCTCATGATTTTATAACCAAGAAACATAGGGAGACGATTCTCTTTACTTAAGATGTAAGACCATGATGGTGAAGAGAAATAAGTGGGGCTTATCATGTTCTTTTCAAAGAGATATTGCATTTGATTACAACAAGAAACCTTGTGCCCAATGTGGGATCAGCTACATAGAATTTAATATCACTGTATTTTATCAAGAATATAATCTTTAGATAAATTATTGATTAATAGGTCTCACTCAACAGAGTATTTTCCTTGGTCTTTTGTTACTTACCATTATTTAACTGAAAAAATACCTTTCTCTATATTCAAAACCATCCAAGTAGGGGTCAATGATAGAAGAGTATGCAAGGGGGAAAATGCCTTTAGATCCTTTATTACACTAAAACATAGGCTTAGCCTTTCAAATCAAAAAATTTTCCTCCTACTATCACCAACTACTCTTCATAGACGTGTCACTTGGCCATCTTGGCCGAATCATGGTGTAACTTTCATTTCTGCTAAGTAAATGATACCACCTATCTATGAAAAGAAATAAATACATCAAATGAATATTGCTTGCGTTTTAAGATCTGTTTTTCCCTTTCTATCTATCCTCTGGATTTTCAAAACTTCTTATAATTCTGGGTACGTAAATTCATTAAAACGATGTAATGCACTCTTAAAAATAATTAGATGAGAATTTTGACTTCTAAGCATCAGGATGTACTAATGAACTTCAGTAGGTGAAAGGAGAAAAGAATTGAGAGGTACTAGTAATCTGTCATTACTTTATAAAAGATACAGAGAACCATGCTTTTGGCAACACAGCCAATTACAAAGAACCACGTGTTCCATAAAAGACATATAGTGCCTACAAATATATAGACGTTTAGTGAAAATCCCATCATTTAGGATCTGTTTGGCAAAGCGGCAGGCTGTTGTGACCGCACGTTTGGAGCTGAAAAATCACGATGATCGTTTTCATATGTTTCGCAAAGCGGTGATTTTTGCTAAGCTTTTAATATCACCGTGGTGTTTTTTAAAAGCTTATTGCCGTAGCTTTTTCCAATCCCTCCGCGCGCTTCTGCTCTCTCTCTTCAATCAATGCTCGCAGGCAGATCAGAAGGAAGAAGAAGATACTTGTTTCACTCATTTGTGATGCTCTGTTTCGCTCCTTTGTGATGCTCTGTTTCGCTGGTTCATTTCGCTGGAAGAAGATACTTTGGTTAAATTAGATTTAACCAGGGACTTCTGTGCAAACTTTAAAATTTTATAAGGAGGATTAAATTGAAATTTGTTGAAATATTTTAGGGTTCAACTGTAATTTATGATAAATTTGGGTCATTTTCTATGATTTCCCTGATCCCTTTTCTTCAACACTTGTAATTTTCATAAATTATGGGGTACTTTTCTGTAACTTTCTCTAGTCCTCAAATTAATGCTTAATCATATAATAATGTCCCAAAAAATACATTAATATGATTTATTGTATTTTATCAAATTTTAATTTTAATTTAATTTTTCACTTCAGTTATCCCAATATATACAAATAATATATATATATATATGATTCATGTCCTTTTCAGTCATTTTGCATCTAAACAGGCTTTTCAAACTCTAATCCAAACATGTTCAAGGTTAGAAAAAAAAGTCACTTCTGCCACCGCTAATCCAAACACAAATCACATTTACATTTTCACTTTTTTTCTTATCTTACTTTTTTAAAAGTCATATCTCTACCGATAATCCAATAATGTAGCCTTAATTGAACCGTTGAGCCTGTCTCCTCCTCCTCCTCCTCCGACAACGAATGGCTGAAGAGGAAAAAGGGAGAGTATGTGTTACAGGTGGCACTGGCTTTATTGGTTCCTGGATCATCCAGACACTCCTTGAGCATGGTTACTCTGTTAACGTTACCGTTAGATCTCACCCTGGTACACAATGTCTCTCGATATATATCAACCATCAATTTATCTTCTTTAAGAACTTATTTAAGTGTTTTCTTAAAGATTTCCAGGTGAAAGCTAGATTATTCACTCCCCAAAACTGTTTTTCTCTGTTGGGTTTGTCTTGTTAATACAAAACCTTTACATCTTTCTTCGCTCAACAGGATTCAGCAACATTTTGTAGATTCAAGTTGAAGAGAATTGGACTACTGAATTGATTGTCTTAAACTGAGAGGATTTACATGGTATTTATAGGAAAAAATATAGACAAAGTAAGAGTGATTAGTGGGAACAAATCAAAGAGTAGTTAAGGAATAGTCAACAAAATACACCACCGACTTGCTTCTTCAACTATCTCATGCCACCGTCTAAATCTGTGTTCACAACACTCCCCCTCAAGTTGGACTGTAGATATCAAGCAAGTTCAACTTGCCAATCAGATAATCAAACCTGTCCTTGGGCAGTCCTTTAGTGAGGATGTCTGCGGTCTGTTCTCTAGAAGGAATATACCTTAGATCAACAATTCCCTCATCAACTTTTTCCCTTATAAAATGTCTGTCTATCTCGACATGTTTAGTTCTGTCATGTTGAACTGGATTATGAGCAATGTTGATTGCAGCCATGTTATCACAATAGACCTTGATTGGTAGATTTATAGACTTCCTCAAGTCTTCAAGAACACGCTTTATCCATATGCCTTCACAGATTCCCAGTGCCACGGCCCTGTATTCAGCTTCAGCACTACTTCTCACAACTACACTTTGCTTTTTACTTCTCCATGTGATCAGGTTACCCCACACATACGTACAATATCCAGATGTAGATTTCCTGTCATCTCGATCACCTTCCCAATCAGCATCTGTAAATAACTCTACAATCCGTTTGTCAGTTTTCTTAAATAATAAGCCATGTCCTGGAGATCCCTTCAAATAACGAAGGATCCTGTAGACTTCATTCAAATGTTTCTGTTTAGGATCATGAGAATGCTGGCTGACCACACCTACTGTAACTGCAATTTCTGGTCTAGTATGAGACAGGTATATTAGTTTGCCTACCATCCGTTGATAATTCCTTAAGTCCACTGCTTTACCGAGATCTGCATCTTCATCTATTTTATCTGTTCATATAGGTGTGTCACTTGGCCTGCAACCTATCATCCCTGTTTCCTTTAGAAGGTCGAGTACATACTTCCTTTGGGAGATATAAATGCCTTTCTTAGATCGGGCAACTTCCAATCTGAGAAAGTACTTCATTTCTCCAAGATTTTTAATCTGGAATTCTCGTGCCAGGGCTGTCCTGATTTGATTGATTTCCACCTCATCATCTCCTGTAAGAATTATATCATCAACGTATACAGCCAGAATAGCCATCTTACCCTTATGATGTTTGACAAACAAAGTATGGTCACTCTGCCCTTGAGTATACCCATGTCTCTTCAGAACCCGGGTAAATCTGTCAAACCAAGCACGCGGAGATTGCTTTAACCCATATAACGACCTCTTTAATTTGCAGACTTGGTCACCTTTTTTTCCTGTGAACCCTGGAGGTAACTTCATGTACACTTCTTCCTTGAGTTCTCCGTTAAGGAAGGCATTTTTTACATCGAGTTGGTGTAGATTCCAATCTAAATTTACTGTAATAGATAATAGAATCCTGATGGTATTCAGCTTGGCTACTGGAGCAAAAGTTTCTATGTAATCTTCCCCATATTTTTGTGTAAAACCTTGTGCAACCAATCTAGCTTTATATTTCTCGAGTGTTCCATCTGCTCTATACTTAGAAGTGAATACCCATTTGCATCCAACAACCTTTTTTCCTTGAGGTAAATTTACTACATCCCATGTCTTATTTCACTTGAGAGCCTCCATCTCTTCTAAGACAGCTTGTCTCCACTCAGGTATAGCCATAGCCTCATCAATCGTGTCTGGTATCCTGATTCTATCAAGATGAGAGACAAATATATTGTACTTAGATGAAAGCGCCTTATAAGAGACAAATTTCTCTATAGGATATCTGGTGCTTGATCTGGGTTGTCTAGGTTGTTTTCGCATTGCAATGGGAAGATTAAGATCAGAACCTTCTATTTCTCTTATCGTAGTCTGTAGTGTGGCTAGCATTTCCATGATTTTTTGTAGAGGATCACTTTGGGATGATTCCTTGGAAGTTTCAGCCACTAACCTCTTCCTTTCCCTTTCTTCGGCTTCCAGTCAGCAGGTTTACAATGGAGGTTCCAGCAAGTGTCCTTAGTATGCCCCTGTTTCTTACAATGATCACAGAATGGGCGACCTTTAGAACCTTTTGGTTCCATGGATTGAACAACAAGTGCTAAGGCCTCAGAATTAGCAGCAGAATTATTTGAATTCTGAAGCATTGATTTTCGTCTATCTTCTTCATTTCGCAAGAAAGTATAGACTTCACGTACAGATGGTAAGGGTTCTTGACTAAGAATTCTAGCCCGAACATCATCATAAATCACATTAAGACCAGCAAGCAACTCATATACTCTCTCTGCTTCTTTTGCTTTGCGATCTTCTTGAGCATCTGCCCCACAATGATAAGTTTGATTTTGTAGGGCATCAAGCTCTTGCCAAAGTGAGGATTTTTCTAGATAATAATCACCGAGTGGTATATGGTCCTGTTTTAGCTGCCATATCTTTTTCTTGACATCAAATATGTGGGACCTATTTCCCACAGGACTGTATGTTTCACGAAGAGCTTCCCAAATTTCTTGAGCTGAGGGAAGGTACATAAAACTCTTCTTAATTGAGGATGACATCGTATTGATTAACTAAGAGGATACCAATGCATTTTCGGACTTCCATTTGCGAAATTCATTGGTTTCCGAGGTTGGAGGTCTTTTTACCTCACCAGTTATGTATTCAAGTTTGTCCCTTCCATCGAGAGCGAGAATCATGGATTGAGATCATTCTCGATAATTATCGCTGGTAAGTTTCTCAGAAACAAGGAGGACCGTGGATAGATCATATGACTGACAATAAGGCTCTCTTCTCATCCTATACTCCTATCACCAAGGGTGTAACTGTATGAATTGCTGATGATTCTGAACCTATTGTTACTGGAATTGGTTCCATCAAAATCTCAGCTGCACTTACTCTTCACTCCGTATTACATGTTCCAAAGTTGAAGTGTAATTTACTATCCGTAAGTAAATTGGCTAATGATGAACATTGTCAAGCTAACTTCTTTGCTACCTACTGTATTTTTCAGGATCTACTGATGGGGACGACGATTGGGAGTGCTAAAGAGCTTGATGGTCTTTATTACCTTAATGAAAGTGATCGTTCTCAAACTTGTAATAAAGTGTCTCTCCCTAGCACTAGTAACCTGGAGTTATGGCACAAACGATTAGGTCATCCTAATTTAAATTACATGTCTCAAATGTTTCCATCCCTCGTTTATAATAAAAGCACCTCTGATTTTCATTGTGATTCATGTGAAAAGGCTAAGCATCATCGTACTTCATTCCCAAAAATCCCATACCAAGCCTCAAAACCTTTTTCCACAATTCACAGTGACTTATGGGGACCATCCCGTACACCAAACCGATCAAAAACAAAATGGTTCATCACAATCATTTATGACCATACACATGTCAGTTGGGTCTACTTGTTGAAAGATAAAACAGAGGTGTATCAAACGTTCCTTAACTTCCACTACATGATCCAAACTCAATTCCAAACCCAAATCCAGATCCTGCACACCGATAATGGGACTGAATATTTCAATCAGGCCCTCTCTACCTTCCTGGCTGAAAATGGCATTGTTCACAAAAGTACTTGTCCCAATACACCTCAACAGAATGGTATTGCTGAACGAAAGAATCACCATATTCTTGAGACTACCAGAGCCATTATGTTTAGTAGTACTGTTCCTAAATATCATTGGGATGATGCTGTCCTAACTGCCACATTTCTCATTAACCGAATGCCAAACCGACCACTGTCTTACAAAACGCCACTTCAACTTCTTCACCAATACTATAATCTCCCATACCTCGAAAACACTCTGCCACTCCGGGTGTTTGGGTGTACATCATACGTTCATCTCCATCACACCAACAAACTTGACCCTAGAGCCCTTAGGTGTGTCTTCCTTGGCTATTCTCATTCTCAAAAAGGATACAAGTGTTATGATCCAGTCTCCAAACGTTTATTTATCACCTGTGATGTCGCCTTCCTTGAGAATACACCTTTTTATACCTTGTCTGCAATTCAAGGGGAGAGAACTGGTGAATTTCAGACAAACGAAACACCAAAGGATAACCAGACATTCACAATTTATATACCTACCCACACAGAACCTGCTCTGATACCATGAAGAGAATTGGACTACTGAATTGATTGTCTTAAACTGAGAGGATTTATATGGTATTTATAGGAAAAAAATATAGACAAAGTAAGAGTGATTAGTGGGAACAAATCAAAGAGTAGTTGAGGAATAGTCAACAAAATACACCACCGACTTGCTTCTTCAACTATCTCATGCCACCATCTAAATATGTGTTCACAACACAAGTAGTATCATTTTCCTTTTCAGGACAAAAGAAAGATGTGTGCTTTCTAGCAAATTTGGCAGGAGCATCTCAAAGGCTACAAATTCTGAACGCTGACCTAAGTGAGCCAGAGAGTTTCATGGAAGCCATTGAAGGGTGCATGGGAATTTTCCATGTGGCTACTCCAGTGGATTTTGAGGAAAAGGAACCTGAAGGGTGTGTTTGGTTTGAGGGGAGGTAGGGGAGGGAGCGGAGGGGAGGGTGGAGAAATTACCATCTTGGACAAAAGAAATCTAAAATTTACCCTCTCATTTTTTTAAATTTTGATTTCCCGCCCAAAATTTACTTTCTCATTCTTTTTAAATTTTGGGTTCCCGCCCAAAATTTAAATTCTTTCAACCCAAAAAGGTAATTTACCCACCTTCTCATTCCCTCCCTCCCCTCTCCTCCCCTCAAACCAAACACACCCGAAGAGATTGTGACCAAACGATCCATTGTTGGGGCATTAGGTATTCTGAAAGCATGCCTCTCTTCAAAAACTATCAAGAGAGTTGTTTACACTTCTAGTTGTTATGCTGTTACTTATTGGGACAAAGAAGATGAAGTACTGGACGAGAGCTCATGGACTGACGTGGATTATCTCAGAACTTCAAAACCATTTGGATGGTCCTATGCCAGTTCTAAGACATTGACAGAGAAAGCAGTGCTTGAATTTGGAGAACAACATGGATTAGATGTTGTTACTGTCAGTCCTACTTTTGTTGTTGGTCCCTTTATTTGTCCTAAGCTTCCTGGTTCTGTTGGTTCAATGCTCTATTTTTTACTTGGTACATCCTTCAACTTGGTTCTATACATTTATTTATAATCTTATTTGGTTATGCAAATAGCTTGTTGTCATAAATTCCATATTAGGAGGGTTATCTTGAATAAAGGGCCTTATAAGGACTCTAACGGCTAGCTTTTGGGACTACCTGTGGACAAGAGGAAAACCCCCTCATTCAGGTTATCCCTCTCGATGTGGGACTCAAGACAATCAGTTCTCTGTCATTAAGTGTACACTGCCTTTAAAATTCTGATGCAGGTAAGAAGGACCAATTTAGTTATCTGCAGGCACCTATGGTTCATGTGGATGACGTAGCAAGAGCACATATATTTCTGCTTGAACATCCCAATCTTAAAGGGAGATATAATTGTTCTAAACGTTTGGCAACCATTGAAGAAGTGACTGAAATTGTGTCTGCTAAATTCCCAGAACTTAAAATGCCAACCATAGAGTGAGTAGTTCTTCTGAACTTCTCCATCATGTTTAATTTGTTTCAAGTAAAATGACATGTATTCCATAATTTGATCTCTTATTTATTGTAGGTCCTTAAGAGAAAGCACTTGCCTGAAACTTCCAGATCTGTCATCTAAGAAGCTCACAGATGCAGGATTTGAGTTCAAGTATGGACTTGAGGAAATATTGGTGGATGCTATTGAAAGCTGCAAGGAAAAGGGTTATTTGTAGAAAATATGCTATCTGGAAATAAGGTGTTTTAATTAATTGTCATATATGGAAGGTTTTCTTAAGGAACATATACTGAAAGTTTGACAGAATAGGAGCAAGATTTGCGTTATTACTGATAGGCTCTTATACTGAACGTTTTGGTAAGGAACAAAGTTTGACTACAAAAATATTTGAATGATATTTACAAGGTTTCGATTCTATTAATTAATTCAAATCTAATAATCTCATATTAACTGGCTCATCAGAAGTTTGTTTGGCTCACCTTCTGTAAAGTTTGTTTGGTTAATGAAGCATTAGGCTATTGGTATTATTCAAATAATTAAGTTTTAACTTTGAAAGGAATACATAATATAGCCGATCTTTTAGAAGAGTTACTTCTTTAACTTTCTGTTTCTGCATTCTTCAACCCTTGAATGTCAACATTTGTTTTGGAGCTTTTATGCAAATCCCAAAAAACTAATGAATACAGGGAAGATATCTACGGTGAAATGCTCAATATTCATGTCGCCTCAAAGGAAATGAAATATCCCATATTTATAAATCAGTCATTAAAGAAGCTCATAGATGCTGAATTTGAGTTCAAGTTTGGACATCTTTTTATGTGCAAATAATCTTGTTAGAACTATAGGAGTTTAGTGTGTAAAATTCTTTCCTTAACATGTTTGGTATGAGAGGAGGGGAGAGGAAATTTTTATGAGTTCGATTTAAAATTTTGAAGAAATGAGGTTGTAAAAGTTAATAGAAGGAAAGTTTAAGATTAAAGAATAAAAAAAATTAATTAAAAAATTTCAACCACGTTTCTCTAATCTTTTTTAACATCTGACTCAAAAGAATTTTTCACTCCACTCACTTTCCCTCCCCTTCTCTCATACCAAACAACCCTTAAAACTCTTTTATCCATATACTTAATCAAAATATTCAAGATAATAAATAACACTATGATGTAAAAGCGTTTCAAACATCAACCATAAGCTCATTTGAAATTGAAATTAACCACTTATAACAAAAGTTCTTTTTCAAAAGTTCTACTTAAATAAAACTCTTTTATCCATATAGTAAAAAGTTTTCAACTTCAACTTTTCAAACATCAACCACTTATACCAAAAGTTCTTTTTCAAATTGAAATTAACCATAATAGAAAAGAATTGAATTAATTAACTCATTTGAAAACATCTATCATGATTAATAATGATTATTTTGTGCTCATTTGGGAACTTTTAAAAAGTGTTTTTTTAAGTATTTTTCCGCAAATTGAGATAAAACTCTTTTCATATATATCTCATATACCATAAATGCACTTCTAAAAAGTTAAAATAAACAAATAAAAACTACTTAATAAACTTATCCATGGTAAAAAAGAGATGGACGAAACATTTAAAACTTATCATGGATAATAAACATTCTTCATCATTTCACAAATCAAACTGCGATTAATTAACACACTTGGCCCTTGAGCTTCTTGAAGCCTAGAGTATAACATTCAACCATAAGCTTAAGTAATGAAATTATCTTCCACATAATACCAAAGCACATTTCCAACATCAAAAAATATCAAAACATGCATATACCGATCCACCATTATCATTTAAAGAAATCTCTAACTGCCTCTAGCCTTCTATTAGCTCATTAGCTAGCGACAACTAATCAAAAATATAAACAAATTAGAGTTTACAAAACATGAGCCCTATGAGTGGCAATATACATCATCTCAACATATAAATAAACAGAAGACACTACACAGAGATATTGCAATAACAAGCCTCATAAACTCTCCCTGAAGTCCAACAATGGAAACTATCACATGAAAAATGTTAAGAGCAATGTGGTGAGACAAAAGCCTCAGTAACCAATATTCCAACTTATCATACAGACCAATAATTGCAAATGAGTTGTGAAGTGAGACAGAAAATAGCAAAATATATAGTATCATTCACATAACCTCTTAATTACACGATTGGTGAAATTAGCATCAAGATCGAAATTCCCAAGAAACCCTAACTTTCAACCATCCAAAAATCTAAAAATCTAGGGGAAAAGAGGTTAGAAACACCTAGTCGAGTTTGGAAGCCCAAAAATGCACTCCAAGATCGTAAGTCATAAGCCTTAGCAAAGCTCCCACTGTCACACCTTTATTTTATTTTTACCTTTTTCAGAGTCTTCACAGAAAATGATATACAGTTCGGTAGCCAACACATGAATAGCATAAATATACTGATAATATATGCATGATTAAAGAAATTCCCCATAGCAGTTCATACATGATAATTACCATCAATATAGCCGCACAGGGCTACTTAGGTGTCTAAACTCGTCCCAGTGAAACAGAGACATCCTCCCATCTTTGTTCCACCACTGCAATTCTCTCGTGTAGTTCTCTTCTCTACTCTCTACGTACCTTCCCTATTCACCTATCAAAATTGTTGGTAGGGAATGGTGAGATTCGAGAGAATTTCATTAGGAAAATAGTACCAATATGCATGTAGGATAAGTGCTTAATGTATGACATGCTTGAATTACATAAACCCAAGCTAACACAATGACATATCTACTTGCTCAATGTTTCAAACAACATACTTATGGCCATAGCATAAATAGAAACAGAGCTTCAATCATTCATATATGTTTCACATAATCAAGAAAAGCAATAACATACATTAATACACTAGCACAAATATCAAATGCATGTAGGAGAGGTAAGTTTCCTACCTTAACCCTTTCTTGCTTCAAAACGTACACCTCGTAAAGTGTGCCAACTGCTCGGCTCTCAATTCGATCCTAAACTACCAAATGTACAAGAAATATGTTAAAACCCATTTATGTACCATTTTAGGAACTTCCATAGTGCTTATAGTGATTATATTATACTATGGTGAAAATTTACCAAAATGCCCCCGGGATCTCGGCCCAACCTTACCTAATCCGGTTGTACTTTTTCTGAAATTTTGACTTAGGCTTTTCTGACATATTTTCACCCAAGAAATTCATTTTTGAACTTGGAATTACCAAATTCACTTCCAAATTACAAGTTGCCCTTGGCAATCCTTATTTCAAGGTTTCAGGGGCATTTTCGTAATTATGTTTTTTCATGTTTTTTTGAAAAAGTGTTCAACTATAACCCCACCTAATTTTCCCTCATGAACACAATGGAATCATCAAAAGATTAAAAATCTAACCTTAACCCTTCCAAATAGCACTGACTGAATCCTAAGATTCTTTAGGAAAAATTGGGGTTTTCTAATTCTGACTCGGCAGATTTGCTCCTTTCTACTCCTAATCACTTTATTAACTATTTATTTAGTTTATAGCTACCATTTGAACCAAATTTCAAAAGCATAACCCCTAGGCCAATTCAATTTCAAAATTTTCCACTTTTGGATTTTCTGACATATTTTCTGCCCAAATTTTGAAAACTCATAACTAACTTTGTAGACCTCGAATTAGAGTGATTCCAAAGGCTATAGAACCCTTATTGAGTCTAGTTTCAAGAAAAAATATAACCTTTTACGAATTGGAAGCACATCATTTCCAGATTTTTAATCTGTACATGTTGTTCCAGAAAATTCACAGTTTTTCTGGGCTGAATGTAAAAATTCATAAATTTTTGTATATAGTTTCAAATGATCCATATGACCTATCAAATTAAAGCTTAGGATGTCTACTTGCATCCAATAAAATGTCATAGTTTTTGCTCATCATTTGATCATACAAAAGCACATAACAACCTCATTGTCTCGCAGGCGATTTCATTAAAACACTGCTCACTTTTCAATTTCAAATATTAAATTCCTATGGCCATAAATATTCACCATTTTATTCCCTTTAATACCTCAAAGATATAAGAAACATTAGAGAATAGATTTGGAACACCCGCTAAACCAGGGCTTAGTAGTCCACTTAATTCAGGCTTATTCTCTAGCCTCAAATCCTAAAATTTGAGGTATTACACCCACAGTCTCCCTCTCTTTTGCTTTGATTTTCGAGTCCAATGCTAATATTTATTAGTGTTTTTGACTTTTCGGTTTTGCTTCGCTACATCAAACGACCCAAAATTTCACATGCTTATATATTGAAATTCTCTTTTTCTTCGCCACGCAAATTTCATATAGCAAGAAAAAAAGCTTGAGATGTCTATTTTCGAATATAAAAAGAATCATCCAAAAATATTATCATTTGATTCTAAAAAATTCTAGAATTCCAAAACTTATTCAAAAAGTCTAGAAAATATAATAAGACTTCCAATAATCAAACTTAGTATTTATAAGCCTTAAACATCCAAATTCAACTAATTAATATCTAAGTTTCATCAATAATCAAATTGTAATATGCTCTTGACCTCACTATTAAAATTTGGGATATTACATAGTGTACCATGGTGTAATGACCTCTTCCATTTCTCCTATGTGTGTGTGTGTGTAAAAGAAAAAAAAAACACTTGAAAAAGCCTTGCCAAACCAGCAAGGTATTAGATAGCCATTAAATATGGTGACTGTGAACATAAAAAATTGATTTTTTCCAATAATAATATATATAAATACACACACACACATAGGGAGAGTATTCTCTTCAGATTCAATACCACACCGGTGGAGAGAAACAAGTAGGGCTCATCATGCTCTTGTAATCGGAGTGATATTGCTTATGATTACATCAATAAGAAGAAACCTTATCACATTAGGTGGGGTTGATCGGTCACATGAATTATATGATGCTATTATGCTCTATTAATAACTAAATCTTTAAATAAATTATTAAAAAATGGATCTGTTCAATAACTTATTTAAGTGTTCTATTTGTTCTTCTATTACTTATGATTGCATAACTGAAAAATGCAAGTGGGGGTTGGTGATAGAAGAGTAGGTAAGGGCAAATATGCCATTTGATCCTTTGTTTTACTTAAACATAGGTTTAGCCTTTCAAATCAAATAATTTTCCATTGTCTATCACCAACTACTCTTGAGAGACGGGTGATTTAACCATTTTGGCTTAATAATCAAGATCACAAATCATAGTGTAGCTTTCTTTTCAACAAAGAAAATGATGCCACCTCATCTATGAAAAGAAATAAATGACCTCAAATGAATATTGCTTGCGTTTTAAGACCTGCCTTTTGCTTTCTATCTATTAAGAAAACTTAATATTTAGAAGTGATATTACAATGTATAGGAGAGTTTTGTGTCCACTTACATGAAAGTGTTTTAGAGAAGTTAGTCCAAACAAGCTCTAATTCTGGCCGCTTAAATTCATGAAAATGATGTAATGCGCTCTTAAAATAATTAGATGAGAATTTTAACTTCTAAGCTTCAAGATGTACGAATAAACTTCAGTAGGTGAAAGGAGATTGGCAAAAAACAAAAAAAAAAAAGTAGGTGAAAGGAGAAAAGAATTGAGGGGTACTAGTCATCTGTCACTACCATGCAAGGTTGAAGAAGCTTTTTGATAAAAGATTGAAGTTTTTTTTTTTATAAAAGATAGAAGAAAGTAAAATAGATGAAATTAAGAATATCCAAAATTTAGAGGTTTTTTAACTCTACAACAATGAGCATGATCTCACTAAGCGGGGTTGAATTTATAGAATGCATAATGCCATTGTACTCTATCAATAAAGAAGTACTTGGATAAATTGTTAACCAAAATGTTTTATTCAATAACTTTATTAAGATTCGAACAAAAACGATAAATTTAGTTAGTGTTCTCTTTTGTATTCTTTTACCCTTTTTAGAAGATTCTATACTGTTTGATATGCTCTCCTTGCCGAGCCTATAATGCCCTTTTATATTCATATGTTTGAACCATCATAAATGATTTTCTACTATTGTTTCTTACTAAACATCAACTCATCTTTATATATGTTTATTTTGGTTCTTATCTACTTTTTTTTATGTATATTACAGAAAGAAAAACCAAGTAGAGGATGTGAAAAAAAGAAGAAAAGTCTTGACTTTTTAAAAGATTAGAGAACCATGAATGTGGCAACCCTACCAATTACAAAGAACCATGTGTCCCATAAAACTTAGGACTTACAAATAGACTTATAGTCACTGATTTCTTAGGCATCTGCTTCTCAAATGGAACCTTAATTGTACCATCGAGCCTGCCTTCTTCTTCTTCTAATGGAACAGATCAAAGGAAGAGTATGTGTTACTGGGGGCACTGGCTTTATTGGTTCCTGGATTATCAAGACACTCCTTGAGGCTGGTTACTCTGTTAATACCACTGTTAGATCTCACCCAGGTACCAAATTTTCTGCATATATTTGAAGCAAATATATAAATCAACCATCAATTTATCTTCTGTAATAACTTATTTAAGTATTTCACTAAAGATTTCCAGGTGAAAGCTAGATCATTGACTATCCAAAACTTTTTTTCCGTCTTGGGGTCTGTCTTGTTAACACAAAACCTTTGTATCTTTCTTTGTTCAACTGGATTCAGCAACATTTTCCATTGCAGGACACAAGAAAGATGTGAGCTTTCTCACAAATTTGCCTGGAGCATCTCAGAGGCTACAGATTCTAAAAGCAGACCTAAGCGAACCAGAGAGTTTCAAGGAAGCCATTGAAGGGTGCCTGGGAGTGTTCCATGTGGCTACCCCAGTGGATTTTGAGGAAAAGGAACCTGAAGAGATTGTGACTAAACGATCCATTGATGGGGCATTAGGTATTCTGAAAGCATGCCTCTCGTCAAAAACTGTCAAGAGAGTTGTTTACACTTCTAGTTGTTCTGCTGTTACTCATTGGGACAAAGAAGATGAAGTACAGGACGAGAGCTCATGGACTGATGTGGATTATCTCAGAATTACAAGACCATTTGGATGGTCGTATGCAATTTCTAAGACATTGACAGAGAAGGCTGTGCTTGAATTTGGAGAACAAAGTGGATTAGATGTTGTCACTGTGACTCCTGCCTTTATCGTTGGACCCTTCATTTGTCCTAAGCTTCCTAGTTCTGTTGGTATAACACAATACTTTTTATTAGGTATTTGCTCCAACTTGATCTATGTCACTTTCACCATATTTCTAACATTACTTGTGAATCTATGGGTATTTAGTCTAGTGGTGGACTAACTAGATCACAAGTTAGGCGAATTGAATTTTAATCGGAAATCTTGTTTTAAAAAAAAAAATGACTCCTTGGGGAAAGACATCCTGATCACAAAATCTCAATCCAAATTAGTCGGTTGCTCAATACCTAGTAATAGGATTTAGAAAAATAATGGATAATGAGTGGCACAAAGGGTTATAAAAACAAAACATTACAAATGATCTTATTTGCTTATGCAAATGGTTTAGTTCTGTAAGTCATTGAATGTTGGTGTCATTTAAATTCTGGTGCAGGTAATAAGGACCAATATAGTTATCTGCAACTACCTATGGTTCATGTTGATGACGTGGCAAGTGCACATATATTCCTGCTTGAACATCCCAATCCAAAGGGGAGATATAATTGTTCTAAATGTTTGACAACTATTGGAAAAGTGACTGAAATTGTGTCTGCTAAATACCCAGAATTTCAAATACCAAGCATAGAGTGAGTTTCTCTCTTGTTCCTTATTCTTTTTGTTCATGTTTGCTGATATGAAAATTTGATTCAAGCAAATCAGTTATTGTCTTCTCTTTATTTATTGTAGTTCGTTGAAACGAAGTACTGGCCTGAAATGTCCAGATCAGTCATCTAAGAAGCTTATAGATGCAGGATTTGAGTTCAAGTATGAACTAGAGGAAATGTTGGTGGGTGCTATTGAAAGCTGCAAGGAAAAGGGCTATTTGTAGAAAATATGGCATCTGGAAATAAGGTGTTTTAATTAATTGTCTTTGTAGCAAGTATAATGTGCGCGCAATTGGAAATAAAATTGCATGACAAATTGTGTTGTTTGGTATGTATGCGACTATGTGTGTGTGTGTGTGAGAGAGAGAGAGAGAGAGAGAACACTATTTTGATTACTAATATATTTGAATGATGATATTTACAAGGTTTCGATTATATTAATAATTAATTCAAATATAATATCATATTAACCGGCTCAGTAGAAGTTTATTGTTTTGTTATGTTTGATTGTATGTGTTTTCCTTTTTTGTGAGTTTGGTTGTGTTAGATTGTACTTTTAGGGTTTTTAAATCATTGTGAAAATGAAAATTAAATATAAATAAAACATAAAAAACAAATAAATTTTATTTTGTATATAGAGATAATAATGAAATAAATGAGTAAATTTTAAAGAAACAGAAATCAAATAAAGTCTTAAATATAAAACATATTTACCTAATTTGATTAGAGTAAGGAAGTTAAATAAATTAGTTAGTATGACATTTATTGTCTAGAACACCATACTCTTCTTCCTTAATTCCCTCATTTCCTCTTCTCCTTGATTATTGTTGATAGAGCATTAATAAGGGTAAATTGAAAAAAAAAATTGAAAACTATGAAAACTATGCCTTATTTGTAGGATTAAGATTAACTCACCAAATATGTCTTATATTAAAGACTAAAGGAGGTGGTGTTTCTACGCCTCTATATTTCACATCACTGGCGTTTAATTTTAACAATACCGGAAGGGTGCTATAGAAGGAAAATTTTTGATAAATTAGATTAAAAAATAGAAAAGTAGTGTTAAAATTTTTTAATTAATTTTTTACACTTTTCTCTTAAAAATTTATTACCATACTTATCTATTTTTTTAAAAGCAAACTCATTTTTCTATTCCTCCTCGTTTCCTTCAAAACAATAGAGGATTAAAGGAAATGGAAAATTTCAGTTAAGGAACACTATGATGAATTAATTTTAGTTGGCCCCTAATAGAATTTGAAATGTCACTGCAGAACCGGGAGTTAAAGTAAAATTAGTTTATTATAGTACAAGACATAAATAACCCTATCACAGAGAGAGAGAGAGAGAGAGAGAGAGAGAGAGAGAGAGAGAGAGAGAGAGAGAGAGAGAGAGAGAGAGAGCCTTTGAGCAGCAAATATATCAACCATGTCAAAGTGTCAAACATGGGCTCTTGAGGAGTTCGTAAATAATGCAATGATTAATCAATAGTCTGACATTGTTTACTCTGTCATCTCTTCATTTGAATATGAGTTTTACAGAAAGCCCATAATCAGTGATTGTGGCAATTGGAGTCGTTGTCGTTGATTCATGCAAGTAGTTGGAATCAAATTGGGTTGAGGTAAAGTCCAAACTTAATTATCTTTTAGAAAGTCTCATCTTAATCTAAAGTGGTAAACACTTGTAGTTTACAATGGGTACATATTCTAGTGAAATGGGTATGGAAGGAATGAGTTATTTCATATGGTGCATTGGGTGAAACACTAATGCGTAGCAATATTATTATTTTGACATTTTATAATATGTTATATATGGACGATCAAGCTCATATGTTTTTTTATTGGGTTAAGCGGAAATTTTGTTCTGGAAGTTTTTTAATGGGTAATTTTATCCTGTTAGTGTAAAACAAGAGAGCAATCTTGCCCTGTTTGTTATCCCAGTTAATGTTGACTGTTATTTGACTAAATATGCTGAGCTGACAGTTCATATATCTTCTACGTCATTTTTGCTAAGGTGTAAATTTGCCCCAAAAGTTTATTTGTCATCTACTTCATATTTTTAAAAAGTTGGATTTTAAATTTCTGGGGAAAATTTGCACCTTATCAAAAACGACATGGTTGACATGCAAACTGCTAGCTTATTATATTTGGTTTGCTAACAATCAAAATTAAATGGGATAATAGTCCGGGCAAAATTGCTCCCTTTTTGCACTTATAGGGCAAAATGTTCTCCCAAAAAACTTTCAAGACAAACTTTCCCCTTAGTGATAACTTTCTGGGTAAAATTGCCTCTTAACCCTTTCTCGTTTGCTAATTAATTTGTGTTGTTCATATGACAATTTCAGTTATTTATGAGGAGTTAAACACTTGAAAATAGGACTTGTTGAAGCTCCTATATTTTATTGTTATTAATTTGTGTTGTTCATATGATAATTGAACTTGTTCATGAGGAATATGTGATGACTTTAGAAGTGATGAAAGTGGCATATGAGGGTAGAATTATAAGTCGAAGATTGACAACAAAAGGGATGATCTATGAAGAACTAAAAAGATTCATAGCAATAGATGTGTGGTCTGAAAATAAATGGGTTTAACATGAAGTTTACAGTTAGTTATGTAAAGAATACGTTTCTAGATCTTATAAATGATGTTGGAGTTTACCAACTAATTGACTACAACAATACCAGTAGTGGTCATGTGCATGTTTTCAAGAATGAGAATGACTTGAATGAAGCATCATAGTTGGACAATCCACAAGAGTAAGTTATGAGTTTTCTTTAATTGCCTATAAAATTTGTAATAGAAAGAAATCCATAAGAGAAAGAATTTTACTTTGCATCATAAATAAGTGGAATGGTCCTATGAACATGATAAATTATTTTTTTAATGGCCACTCATTTGCAAATATCTTATATATCATGAGTATGTGGAATAGTTCTATAAACAAGTGCAACAACTTTATGAACAACCAATTGAACAAAAAAAAAATTTATGAACAACCATTTGTAACAATAAAAGAACTCATTTTAGTTCGTTGTACAAGTTTAGTTTTAGCTTATGAAAGAACTCAATTTCATTCAAAACCCATTATAAAACCAAAAAATAAACACTGGTCAACAAAAGCCGACAGAGCACAAAGAAGTAAAAACTACCTATAGATTGCAACAAAATCGAACGATCAATGTGAAGGAAGGGGCATTGGTCAATGAAGAATCTATAAGATCATATTTGAAAAAAGAGATGCGCCTTGGGTGCAAGTATGGAATCGGAAGCCGGTGACGCACGGCCAATTGGAGACGGATTGAGTTACGAATGAAACTAGGTTTTTTCACTTTAACCCCCTAAAACTACAGTGAAGTTTCATATTCTTTTGGGGCCAACTGAAATTAATTCACTATAGTAGTCCTTAACTGAAATCTTCCCAAATAATATAATCGCATCTTTTCTAAACTTAAAGTTTTTTTTAGTGAATTATATTCATCTATTTTAAGGCTTTTTATTTCTTAACAGTTCCCTAAAAAACAAATTTTATTTATTTTAGTTTTCTAATTTTCACCTCTTAATTTTTATTCGTATTTTTTGGCCAACGTTATTCTTGTCTATTCTAATCTTATCTAATTATTTTATTTGTTTAATTTTCTTTTTTGGACAATCTATGTTACAACTCTTTTTTGGGTTACATATGTAATAGTTCTTTGTAAGTTATTTTAATATAATCATGCACAATGGAAATTATTTTCATATTTTAAAATTAATTATTATGTGAGAAAAAATAAATTTAAGGGATAGAATAGAAATAAAAAATAAAAATATTAAAACTAAAACATTAAAATAAAATTTAAAGTAAAGTTGTGCTTTCAAGAATAATAAAAGGATATAATGGCTCGCAATGTTTCTTTTCTTTTCTTTTTGGTGAAAATGACTTCAAACAACCACTCTATGGGCCAATATAATGTAGGCCCATTTCTAGAAGCATGCTTATGTCGTTACTGCAAATTGATGATGCGCCTTGAAACAAAAAAAAAATTGATGATTCGCCTGCCAATGTATCCACCATGCATGTGTGTCGATGACAAGGATATTCCAATGACGCGGTGACGATATGACTTTCCACCTTGGATGATGGCAAGGACATGAGGCTGACATGACGTCCTATGTGGCTGACACCAAGGATGCTGATTGGGACTAAGGGCTTATGGCTGATGATGTGGCGTGATGCATCAGATGCTGATAGGGCAATAGGAGGGCATTTATGACCATGTGTCTTCCATGTGTACAGATGACAAGGACATATTAATGATGTGGCAGATGATTTGGGGTGTGTTCAGATTAGCTTTTGGAGAATAACTTCTGGAGAAAAAGTGGAGAATAGCTTCTCGAGAATAGATTCTGAACAGAATAGATTATGAGAAAAAATTGATTTTAATAAAATAAGAGTGTTTAGGTATTGTGATGAGAATAGTTTTTTTCCATGGTCAAATTACTAAAAAGGACATTAACTTTTGTAATAATTACATATTAAAAATAAGATTATATTTTAAAAATTAATAAATTATATATTAATAAATGCGCTTCGAATTGGACAACAGCGAAAACGTCAGTTTCCCTCCAAATATATTGCTTCAACAGTGGAAAAAGTGAAGGCGAATACCTTATTGGTGAAACCATGGTTTTGTTATTGAAACCATGGTTTTCCTTAAAAATGGGATTGTTCAAAATTCTTGGGTGTTCGGGACTTTTTTTTCTAAACCAAGGTTTTAGTCTTAAAAGTGCTTTTTTGATTCTATCCGAATACACACTTGGCTTGCCACCTTGGATGATGACTAGGATTAGAGGTTGACAAAGTGCCCTATGTGGCTTCCACTGAGGATGTTGATTGGGACTAAGGGCTGATGTTATTGATGATGTGGCGTGACACATCAGATGCTAACGGGTACAATAGGAGGACATGTATGCCCCTATGTTCTCCACGAGTAAAGATGACAGGACATACTTATGAAGTGGCAGATGATTTGGCTTGCCACTTGAGATGGTGACTAAGACTGGATGCTGACATGGCTCCCTATGTAGCCAACACTGAAGATAATGATTAGGACTAAGGTCTGAGGTAGCTGGTGATGTGGTGTAACATATAAGATGATGACTGAACATATCAATCACGTGGCTTCCTACTTTTCTGCCACACATACATGATGTTCGTTGTAACCATTATTTTTTAAGCGTTATATATACGTGAATATATATATGCGTGAACATGTTCCAGTGTTTATTTAGTTTTTCTATTGTTTAATTCTAATACATTTTAATTAGTCAAAATGATATAAAAAAATTGTAATAATAATTTTCCCTTAATTTTTTAAAAATATGGTCCCTAAAAAAATTTAAGGGTTTTTTATTTCTTAACAGTTCCTTGAAAAATAAAGTTTATTTGTTCTTTTATTTATTATAGTTTACTAATTTTCACCTCTTAATTTTTATTCGTATTTTTTGGCCAACGTTATTCTTGTCTAGTCTAATCTTATCTAATTATTTTTACTGTTTAATTTTCTTTTTTGGACAATCTATGTTACAACTCTTTTTCGGGTTACATATGTAATAGTTCTTTGTAAGTTATTTTAACTTAATCATGCACGATGGAAATTATTTTCATATTTTAAAATTAATTATTAATTGAGAAAAAAAATTAAGGGATAGACTAGAAATAAAAACTAAAACATTAAAATAAAATTTAAAGTAAAGTTGTGCTTTCAAGAATAATAAAACGATATAATAGCTCGCAATGTTTCTTTTCTTCTATTTTTTGTGAAAATAGCTTCAAACAACCACTCTATGGGCCAATTGTAGGCCCAGTTCCATAAGCATGCTTATGTTGTTACTGCAAATTGTTGATGCGCCTCGTAACAAAAAAAAACATGATGATGGGCCTGCCAATGTGTCCGCCACGTGTGCCGATGACAAGGACATTCCAATGACGCGGTGACAATATGGCTTTCCACCTTGGATGATGGCTAGGACATGAAGCTAACATGACGTTCTATGTGGCTAATAGCAAGGATGCTGATTGGGACTAAGGGCTAATGGCTGATGGCTGATGATGTGGCGTGATGCATCAAATGCTGATAGGGCAATAGGAGGGCGTTTATGATCATGTGTCTTCCATGTGTACAGATGACAAGGACATGTTAATAATGTGGCAGATGATTTGGCTCGCCACCTTGGACGATCACTAGGACTAGAGGCTAGCAAAGTGCCTTATGTGGCTTCCACTGAGGATGTTGATTGGGACTAAGGGCTGATGTTGTTGATGATATGGCGTGACACATCAGATGCTGACTGGTACAATAGAAGGACATGTATGCCCCTGTGTTCTCCACGAGTATAGATGACAGGACATACTTATGACGTGGTAGATGATTTGGCTCACCACCTCAGATGGTGACTAAGACTGGAGGCTGACATGGCTCCCTATGTAGCCAACACCGAAGATGATGATTGGGACTAATAAGGTCTGAGGTGGCTGGTGATGTGGTGTAACATATAAGATGATGTTTGAACATATCAATCACGTGGCTTCTTGCTTTTCTGCCACACATACTGATGACGAGGGCATTTTCGATTACGTGGCGGATGAGCTTCCTCTTGATCTTTTCTACCCCCTAAACCCTCTCCCTCACTCTACTTAGCGTTTTCTTTTGGGCCAAGGTGTATCACAGAAAATAGAGGGTCCGGTTTTCATGCTCAGCAGATTTGATGAGCATAGAGAGTTAGGAGATTCTATGCCGTCGGATTTGATCTGGACAACTCAGATATATTTTATTAAAAAATATAGATTTTTTAATAATACAGATCTGGGCCGTTCAAATCAGATCAGATGGCCCAAAATCTCTTAGCTCTCCATGCTCATCAAATCCGGTGAGCATGGAAACCAATTCCCAGCAAATAGATAGCCACCGGCTAAATCATAGCCATCAAAATGTGATGGAGCAGATAAAGCGCGAGATTTTCATGACATGATTGTCGATTGGTTCATCACCCTAACGTGGTTGAGCTCAATAAATTGATAGCAGCGAGATCTTCGCCAAGGTCACCAGAGGCAAACTCAGGGAAGATGTCACTCGCAAGTACTTCCAACTGTGTGGATTATCCATGCTGATTTCTGTCACAACAGTAAGAGTATAGTAACGATATCTCAAGCCCAAAAATTTGTTGCTGGATAGAAGGATAATCTCAAAATATCTGACTTTGGCCTCCTAGAGTCACCGGAACAGCTCCATCATGCATATGCGACCCTCAAAGTGTTGAGAATGAAAGGGTATGATGCCTACAAGGTTTATATATGGCCATTTTGGAGAAAAAACGTGTTCAATTTGGAACCAGCTCCCATTTCCATGCCTTCAATTGTTCTGTGATGACATGATTCCAAGAGACATCTCTGTTCAACTCAAGGAAGGTCTAGTCTCTGCTTCTTCTTTGTCTTCTTCATGGAACCACAAAATCGGTAAGTTCATGAATGATGAAGATGAAATATTAGGAACAATAGCAGGCTTCATTCATTGTGATGGGAGTTCATAGTGCCATACCTTGAGGAGAAGGGGTTGTTGTTTCGAATGGGATTAAAATTTCATTACAAATTTTAATCTCAAACCAATCCTTAGGGATTTCAGAGTGATTAAACTACTTAAACTCCTGTCTAGCAAATTTGCGAGTGTTTTTGTGTCCATTTCCTCAGATAACATACAAATTTGATGCTGCTGATTCTCAATCCATATAAAATGTGTGCGTGTGTGTGTGTGTTGAGCAAGAGGATTGAAGCAAATGAGTATGATCAAATAACTGTATTGGGAATAGGAAGGTTTTCAAGCCATGCTCCAATTTAATGAAAGAATTATCTAAGTTTTCAATCACAAAGTGAAAATAGAACCTAGCATCTTTGTTCTCATAAACTGGTTCATTTAACAGAAAAACTACAGTTTTAGGTACATATCTGACATCTATAATTGCTACATTACAGAGTAAAAGTCAATGCTGAGATCCAGCAGCATCATCTTGGAGTAAAACGCAGTACAATAACTCAAATAGTTAACTCTCTTGTCTATATTGAACCCACCACTCCATTATAATCTGTCGTTTTAGGTAAGACAAAGTAAATATAGATTGTAAAGGTGAGAATTTCATAGCTAGGCTATTCCCTACCAATATATATATATATATCGAATGGTATTAAATTTTATTACAAATTTTAATCTCAAACCAGCTCTTAGGGACTTTAAGTGATTAAACTACTTAAGATCCTGTCGTGCAAATTTAAGAGTGTTTTTGTGTCTCTCCCCTTAGATAACATATAAATTTTGAAATGATTATTTTGGTCTGAGCATGATCATAACTGTGTATTCAGACTATGGTGAGAGCACTAACTATTTTACAAATAGTTTAGTTATAATCTTATTTGGTTTTGCATATAGCTTATTGTCTCACAATGTGAGCATTACTTTGAATGAAGGGCCTTGTAGGGTCTCTATCAACAAACTTTTACGATATAGTTCTCCCAAGGACTTGTACTCGTTATCATGAAGCTTTTGCTGAAGATTGACAGGCTCGAAACCCTCTCCACACGGAACTCTTGACAATCTATTCGTTTTTTTTTGGGGGGAGGGGGGGGGTGTTTGAGTGACAATCAATTATGTATGTCATTAAATGTTAGTGCCTTTAAAATTCTGATCCAGTTAAGAAAGGAGAGAACATTAATTGATTAGTAGAAAGGAGAAAAAAACAGCCACGGCTGCAGTTCAAAAAACTCTGTTTAAAATGCAATATTTTTTGGTCCATTATGCAAGTAAACAAATGAAACGGAAACCACAAATGCAAAAACCTTAAGATATGTTCATGGCAAACAAGAATCCAGGAGGAAGACGGAGGAGAGAGCTATTATTGTGTTTGTTTGGATTAACGATTAGAATGTTTAAAAGCAGCTTTTTAATCATGATTTATGGTATAAGAGGTAAGTATGTGAGAGGAATTGTGTCTTGATTTACGTAAAAAACAACTTATAAGCAATATGATCGCTAAAACAAACATACCCAATTATCATTCTTGAATGATACCATATTCACCCATAATCTTTCATATATACAAATACAAAATAATTAATTAATTATGAATTTAATGCAATGACTGATAAATCAGTTAATGTAATTTATGTTTGTTAATTTTAACATTTTTGAAAAACATTTATTAAATATCATCATACTTAATTATTTAGAATTTTTGAATGGGAGAAACCAATGCTTTATTTAAAGGCTAAATTATATAAAACCCTCCTCAATTTTGGGTTAGCTGTATATAACCCTTTGACATTTTAAAGTTTAAATATAATCCCCCGACTTTTCATTTCTTAACCATTATTAACCCCTTACTGTTAAGTGACTGTTATCTTTTTAACGGAAATTGTCACGTCAGATTATGAGATGACACGTGGCATCCTATATGGCATCTTGTGTAAATTACTAATTTTATAAAACCCTCCTTTAACTTTGAACAATTGCAGATAACCCCCTAAACTTTGATTATTTAAAAATAACCCCTTGACATTTCAAAATTTAAATCTTAACTCCCTTAAAATTTTGATTTATAATAAATAAACTGCATGTTGTTACTTTAATCATGTTTATAAATTTATTAATTTTTTTATAAGTATTTGTCAATTAAAATAGTTTTGTTGTATGGAAAAAACTGGAAGAATAATATTTAAAAAATATAAAACTAAAATTGTCATCATTTGTATAACATGTACTTATTTTCTTGTGTTAATTGAGTATTGATAGTATAAAAGTGTCATAATTTGTGTTAAATATACTCTTGGGATGATTGAGCATTAATAGTGTAAAGATTATATTTTTGTTAGCGGATAGCTCTTGCACTCATTAATATTTTTATTAGTAACGCATAATGTTTTTGAATTAGAGGTTCAACGTTTATTTTGTATTTTACTAAGTATTATTATTCTTATAGTTTTTGCCATACAAAAAAACTATTTAATTAATATATCATAGTAAAAACTTTAATAAATTTATTAAAATGATAAAAAGTAATGCTATGTGATTTAATATTATAAATCAAAATTTTAAGAGAATTAAATTTAAATTTTGAAATATCAGAGGTTATTTGTAATCAAAGTTCAAGGGGTTATCAATAACAGTTCAAAGTTCAGGGGGTTTTATGAAATTAGTAATTTACACAGGATGCCACATGTCATCTTATAACCTGAAGTGGCAATTTTCATTAAAAAAAATAATGGTCACTTAACAACGGGGGGGTTAATGGTTAAGAAATGAAAGATCAGGGGGGGTTAAATTTAAACTTTAAAGTGTCAAGAGAGTTATATGCAACTGACCTAAAATTCAGGAGGGTTTTATATAATTTAGCCATATTTAAATTGGGAAAACATATGCTTAATTTAACAACAGTCAACCATGGATGCTTCATTTACTTAACAGTTCTTGATAAAAAAATCATCAAACAATTTTTTATTTTTTTTTAAACAAAGTAAAATACAACAGCAACAATAAAGCCTTTATTCTATTAGGAGGGGTCGATTACATGGATCACACGACGCCATTGTGCCATGTTGAAAATCTTATCTTTAGATATATTATCAACCAAAAGATTACTCTTTATAACCTCATTGAGTGTTCGTTTCAACCTTCTTTGACCTCTTTTTACAAGACTCCGCGCTACTTGATTAACTTTCCTCACCAGTGCACTCAATGACCTTCTTTGAACATGCCCAAACTACTTCAAATGATTTTCTACTATTTTTATTTAATAAAAGCCACTCCAACTTATTCGCGTATACGAGCATTATGAATCTTGTCATTTCTTGTATGACTATATATCCATATGAATATTCTCATTTCGGCTATCCCATTTTATGTTCATATTGTCCAAGAAGGAAAGAGCTTGAAAGATTACTACTTGATCTACACATTAGGCGTTGTGCTCACATCTTCAACTTGATTGTTTGTGAAGGTTTAAAAGATTACTTCAAAAGTATTAAAAGTGCAGGCGCATATGTTCTCTCATTCCCAGCATATTTTGTAAAATTCAACTCCTTTGTTGTAGCCGAACAGATTGATATAACAAGCCTTTTTGTTTGGGTGTGTCAACTCGTTGGAATTCAACATCAATCCTTGATGTTGGAGGCAAGTTGCAAAAAGTTTTTAACAAAATAAATTATAAGGATGGTGATTATTGTCCACACTTCACCCCCTAGGCATAGACTTGAAGCACCAGATCACTACTACAGAATTGAGATTTAACCACCCCCAAGGACGTCCCAAATTGAAAATTGGGTGGTTAAAAAGGGAGGCGGTGGCATTTTCGTAATTATATATATGCAGGGGAACCTTTAGGCATCCCAAATTTGAATTTGGGACATCTAAAGTGCTTATAGGCGCGAATAATAAATTTCGTAAATTTTTTTTGACGCCTGGAGATGGGATTAGGCGTCCCAAATGGATTTGGGACGCCTAAAGTCTGAGTTTAGGCGTCCCAAATGCCATTTGGGACGCCTAAAGGTGGCGTCCCTGCATGTCAGACAAGTGTCTAACATGCGTCTTCTCATCCTCTCCTCACATGTCTTCTCATTTTTACTTTACTCTTCTTCAACATCACCCACCGTCGGCTCACTCTCTCATTTTTACTTTACTCTTCTTCACTTCAACTCCTCCCTCCTCCCTTCTTCAACCTCCCCCATCCATCGTCGGCACTAATTGCTCTCTTTGTTTCTTCACTTCAACTCCTCCCTCCTCCTCCCTCCTCCGTCCTCCTCCGTCCAATGGGAAGATCTCCAAAGCATGAAAGGTCACTTGAAGACAAGAGTTGATGCAGTTGAGAACACAGAAGGGATGCAAACATTCAAAAGGTATTGTGCATCTAAGCTATTCTTTCTTTAAATTTTCGTATTAGTTAAATTTTGAAGTGTTTTTTACATGAATTTAATTTGATATTGTAATAGGTTATTAACTCACCACTGCAATAATGCTCTTTTACGATTGTAGATTGACTATCATTTTACTTCTTTAATGAAAATTGTTACTTATCAATAAAAATAAAAGAAAAACTAACTTTTGGTTGGATAGATGAAAATTGAACATCAAATATATGAGGAAGGTTTGCTTAACATATATATTTTAATTTCAATTAAGATTTATATAGTACATTTTTAAAATAGAGGGAAGGTTATTATAATTTATGTAAAACAGAAGGTGGTAACTAACATATTTTATTCAATTTTTTAATGTTTAAACTCATATACAAAGAAACTAATGAGTTAGGAATTTAATAAAAAAAAGGGATAAATTGAACAATATAATTTGTTAATTTTTATTCTATATTTTTATTTTGTTTTAAAGTTAAGGTGTAATTTTAGCAAGAAAGTTTTCACTATGACGTCTGATATAACTAAGTTTTGAATGGTGTAAAAGTAAAAACAATCTTTTAAAAATAAAGAAATTTTAGCAATTCCATTAAAATGATTCAAACGTCCGTTATAAAGTTTAAGGGAGAACAAGTGGGTCCCACATAAAAAAAGAGACATAATTGCTAAAATTGCTCCTTTTTTAAAATATTGTGTCTACTTTCACACCTTCAAAACTTAATTGTACCATAAGCTCATAGCAAAAAACTTTATTACTAAAATTGCACCTTAACCCTATATTTTTAATATGATACTTGTAAACATATTTTTTAAATAATTTTATATATATTTTTAAACAGTGTGTAGATTTTTGCTCTCCTCCACCTCTTTCCTTCCATTGTCGTGCACACCACCGTGGTTGATTGCTCTCTCCACCTCCCCACAGTGCATACACCTCTGATCTCCAATGTCTTCTGTACCTCTCCAGCATACTAGTGGGCGCCCCCTGATAAGGTTATTTTCTTCTTATATATTGGTTATATATTGCTTATATTGAGATGATTGAGATTATAGCCTGGTGTGTTTGGTGTGCTTATATTGCTTAAATTGCATGTATTCAGGAACTCCAGTGCAATGGTCTATTTTCTTGTTTAAATATAAATTTACTTGTGTATATTACCATTAATTAGTATATATAATAAAATAAAATATGATTTTTTTAAATTAAAGAAATTCTTGTATTCCAAACGAATTATGAATGTTATTGGGTTGATAACTTAATTAGGCAATCCCATCATATGTCGTTGATAATTGTACTAAACGTGTGAATGTTATTGGGAATGCCTTAGGTGGTAACAAAATGGATCATAGTTGGATGAATACTTTGAGAACTAGTGAAGAATATGAGAAAGGGGTGGAAGAATTTATTGAATTCGCTAAAAAGAATGCTCCTGCAAAAAATGGGAAGTATTTTTGTCCTTGTGTCAATTGTTTGAATGAGAGTCGACGGGATGTTGATGTCATAAAGGATCACCTACTTTGTGATGGAATAAATCTGCGATACACAAGGTGGATATGGCATGGTAAGGAAGTAACGGATTGTCTGTCGCACAAGAAGGAAGATGTGGATATCATAGGTGAAGATAGAATGGAGAAAATGATTAACGATGTTGAGGCAGAATCCTTTGCGCAGTCGCAGGAGTATGACAGCCTGCGGAGTGATACGGAGACACCATTGTACAGTGGGAGTAAGTACACGCGGCTGACGGGAACATTACATTTGGTTAACTTAAAGGCAACTTGTGGGTGGACCGATAGTAGTTTCACATTGCTGCTTGAACTATTGTGTGATATGTTTCCAGAGGATAATGTACTTCCAAATCGTATGTATGAGGCCAAGAAAATCCTGTCTACGATGGGTATGGAGTATAAAAAGATACATGCTTGCCCTAATGACTGCGTACTGTACAGAAATGAGTACGGAGGTCTTAGTGAGTGTCCTAAGTGTAAAACTGCACGATATAAAGTGAAAAAGGATGGTGGTTGTGGTGATGTGACAAGTAAAAGGCAACCTTTAAAGGTTATGTGGTATCTTCCAATAATACCACGTTTTAAACATTTGTTTGCGAGTGCAACAAAAGCGAAGAAGTTGAGATGACACTCTGATGAGAGAATATCTGATGGGAAATATCTTCGGCACCCAGCTGACTCTCCACAATGGCAAAAAATAGATGAAATGTTCCCTCAATTTGGCAGCGAGCCAAGAAACCTACGGCTTGGGCTTTGTACAGACAACATCAATCCGTATAGAACTCTTACTAGCACACATAGTGCGTGGCCGGTTCTCCTTGTAATATACAACTTGTCTCCCTGGCTATGTATGAAACGTAAGTATATGATGCTATCTATGATGATTTCTGGACCAAAACAGCCGGGAAACGATATTGATGTCTATTTGGCGCCTTTGATTGAGGACTTGAAGAAGTTGTGGGAGGAAGGCGTAGATGTGTTTGATGCTTATAAGAAGGAGTCTTTCAAGCTACGTGCAATGATTTTCACAACAATAAACGACTTCCCTGCGTACGGAAACTTGTCAGGGTACAGCGTGAAGGGTCACAAAGCATGCCCAATATGTGAAGCAGACACACACTTCCAACAACTAAAGCATGGAAGAAAAACTGTCTACCTTGGCCACAGGAGGTTTCTTCATCGGTTCCACCCGTATCGTAGGCTAAGAAAGTGGTTTAACGGCTTACCGGAGCATGGAATGGCTCCAAAGTCAATAACCGGAGAGGAAGTCTACAGTCGAGTGGAACGTATCCATGTCACTTTTGGTAAGAATCAGAGGGTTGCGGGTGAGAAGAACATATGGAAGAAGAGATCCATTTTCTTTGATCTTCCATATTGGCATTCACTTGACGTGAGACACAGTATTGATGTGATGCATGTGGAGAAGAATGTTTGTGATAGCCTTATCAGTACGCTTTTGCACATACCAGGGAAGACTAAGGATGGGATTAATGCGAGATTAGACCTTGTCGATATGGGAATAAGAGAACGGTTACATCCACAAATAAGAGATGATGGTAGGAGGGCATACATGGAGCCAGCAGCGCATACACTATCAAAAGCAGATAAAAGAAGTTTGTGTGGGTGTTTGCATCAAATGAAGGTGCCGCAAGGGTATTCCTCGAATGTGAAAAGATGTGTCTCAATGGACGATTTGAAGTTAGTGGGAATGAAGTCCCATGATTATCATGTGTTGATGCAACAACTATTACCAGTAGCTATTAGAGGCATAATGAAAGATGAAGTACGAACCACAGTGACAAGATTGTGTGTTTTCTTCAATGCTATCTGTAACAAGTCATTGACACTGAAAAGTTGGATGAACTAGAAAATGAGGGTTACATTATTTTGTCACAACTAGAGATGCACTTTCCTCCTTCATTTTTTGATATAATGGTGCATTTGGTAGTTCATTTGGTGAGGGAGGTAAGGCTATGCGGTCCAGTTTACCTGAGGTAGATGTACCCTTTCGAGCGATACATGAAGATCTTAAAAGGGTATTCTAAAAATCCTTATCGACCAGAAGCCTCAATAGTAGAAAGATATGTAGTTGAGGAGGCTATGGAGTTTTGCAAAGATTATATGTCAGGGAAGAAGGAACAATCTCGGCATGAAGAAGGGAGAAGCAAGGGAACACGAGGACTGAAAGTGAAGAATGTTCCTCGTGAAGAGGTGTTGCAAGCCCACTTGTATATCCTGAATAATATGGAAAAAGTTCAACCTTACATAAATGAACACAGAAACACTTTGAAGAACAAGAATCCAAGGAAGAATGACATGCAGATTGCTATTGAGCAAAACAAGACATTCATGCAGTGGTTCGAGGAAAAGGTTTTGCACGAGATTGGTGTGTCTGAGACAATCGAGTGGCTAGCTTGGGGGCCTTCGTTTCAGGTCATTACTTAGACCGGTTATGATATAAATGGCTATTCTTTCTATACCAAAGAGCAAGATGACAAAAGTACCATGCAAAATAGTTGGGTCATGGTAGAAGCTGAATCTATGCACTTTTCCAGTTTGAGAGACAAAAACCCCATATTAGCGTCTATGGCCTATTATGGAGTTATAGAAGAAATATGGGAGATGACATACAACAAGTTCAAAGTTGCTTTATTTAAATGTAAATGGGTTAGCAATAATGCCGTGGTAATAGATAAACAATTTAGATTTGTCTCAGTCGATCTTCAAAGAGTTGGCTATAGAGACGAGCCCTTCATTTTAGCAAGCCAGGCGAAACAAGTGTTTTATGTCACCGATCCTGCCAGCAAAAACATGTCCATTGTCCTTAAAAGTAAAAAATAGAAGTATGGTGATCCGACCTTTAACCTTGATGACACACCACCTTTCACAACAACTACACCTCGAACAAATGAAGTAGAATTGGTAGATGATGACGAATATGCTGTAAGAAATGACCATGGTGAAGGACTATGGGAAACAATATAGAGTAAGACCTTAATTTATAAACGAGAACTGTGTTTTTTATGTTTTACTTCCCGCTTAGTATATTTCATTTTCATTGCAATTTATTTAGGTTTCTGATGTCGCTTTTTGTGTTAACAGGAATATGGACAACTCTAGTGATGACGAGAGTCATAGAGATGACGAAAGCTCTAGCAATGACGAAAGCTCTAGGCATAGAGTTGAACCCCCTGCAAGAAGGGGGGTTAGAGGCTGTACAAAGATGGGAGTATTGGTTGCACGTCATGAACATCAACAGGAGAGGCTGCATATAGACTTCGATGACAATCTGAATCCAGTTGGTCCTGAGGAAGACCACTTCATTAGCTACGTAGGACTTTTGGCTCGAAGTAAAGTGCGCATTACCTACGACAATTGGAGATTGGTTCCCCCAAAAATGAAAAACATGATTTGGCAGCAACTCTTGGTATGTAAGTTTTGATGCATTGTAGCTTTGTTCTTATTGTTTGAAATATAATAATCTTATGTTTTACTTTGCAGCAAACATACGATGTCCCAGACACCACGGAGATGTATAGGCACTGGATGGATGAGGTTCGTGTACGATGGAAAGGTTTCAAGAACAAGCTAACAGCACGGTACATTCGAGGGGCCTTTAGGGGTAAGGATCCATGTGCAACGTATACGTATTTGTCTCCAGAGGACTGGAGGTTGTTTGCGGCATCACGAGCAGATCCTGAGTTTTTGGTAAGATTTCTATCATCATGATATATAACTTGTAATTTTCATATACTTTATATTGTTGATTTATTTTTTGTTGTTTTTCATTCATAGAAATTAAGTGCAGCAAATGCCCAGAGGCAAGCAGAAAATAAATATCAACATTTCATGTCTCGCGGTGGATATCGGAAGCTTGAGCGGCAAATGATGGCAGAAGAGTTAGAGAAAATGAAGGAAGCAGCGGAATCTGATCCTAGCGTTGTTATCCAGCCACCGGCACCTCCTCCACATCACAAAAAATGGAAAGCAGGGAGGATTAAGGCTGGGAAGTACATAAATCCGACTGTTGCTGAGGTTGCTACGAGGATTGTAAGTAGTTATACCATACGTACCTAATTTTTTACATATCGCGAGTGGTTTCGATAAATTTACGATAAACTGCATGCTACAGGATGAACTGGACGAGCAGAGTAGCCAAGGTTCACTCAATCCAAGTAAACGGATGGACATCTTGTCAACGGCTATTGGAAAGGCAGATGACCTTAGTCGTGTTCGAGGAGAGACACGGGGAGTTAGTGCCGCGAGGTATTTTGGACGAGACCCACATTATTCGTCACAAGCTGGACCTAGTAAGGACGTTGTGGCCAAGATTCGAGAGGAGCTCGAACGAGATATCGAGGCCAACCTTCGCGACAAGCTCCGACAAGAGTTGTTGCCAGAGCTTCAACTTGAAATGGCAAAGATGTTTGAAGCACAAAGGGCAAGGGACGAGCATAGAACTCAGGAATCCCCGTCCTTCATTAGCACCGGAGGAAGTTACAACCCTCTGGCGCAACCACTTGGCGACCCTTCTCCCACTCCAGTGTCGGGAGACCCTTGCACCCTCTATTTGGATGATCCACTGTTGCGTGTTGTTGCTGATGCTCTCGTTCACACTCGTGCTACCACCCACCATAATCAGCAAATTCTGGAGGATTTTCGTAGGGTGAATGTGACGAGTGTTAGAAAGGGGGAAGAAGGTACAGCCATCCCTGTTCCTGATCCAGAGGTTGGCACGTTAGGTCAAGCGATAGGATCTTTCATCCTTTGGCCTCGCAATCTTATTGGTTCAGACGCAACACCTCCAATGGTAGGAATTACCTTACTGTTACTGAAAATCTGTTGGCATTCTAATAACAATTTGTTTTTTGATGTTCTAAAAGGATGACGAAGCTGCGAGCAAATGGCCCTACTTAGCACGGCTACAACAGATCTACAAGGGCATTAAACAGATTGACCTGAAGATGCCTCCAGGGATTGTGGGCCAAGAGGAGTATCCCTACACGATTGACAATACAGATCTCAAGCAGTTTATCAGGTTGGAGGAGATAGATGCAGGCTGGGTGAAATTTGCAGTCCGGTAAGTTTTTTTTTTCAATTTTCCCATAGAATTCATTTAGTGGTTTTTTGTTTTCATACATTCAATAATTGATTCCTTATTTTAATTCTATTATAGCACCCTCCACGATCTCTGCACAAACATGGAAAGACGTGATTGGTATGGATTCTTATGTCCTGCGAATACGACAGGGGATACTTGTACTGTGGCGCATAGGACTCACTATGTCGGCTACGCAATGGGACAGACCAAACTTCGTTGTTATCTAGCACCCATTGTTCAACGGTTCGTATTTACATTTTGTCAATTTAAGAAGTTTAATAAATAATTGTCTTCTCATCTAACTTCATTTTAATGTGTACATGTTGTTAAAGTTACCACTGGAGTTTGTGTGTTATATGTCTCCGCCGCCACGTTGTCTATTGGTTTGATCCCTTGGGTAAAAAGCCAGACAAAGATACAAAATCCGTCTTGGACACGTAAGTTATTCTGTTTGTATTTCATTGATTCTTTACAAAAATCAATAGTTCTAATTTCTGTTCATTTTGATTTTCATGATAGTGCTTGTAAAACATATAGAGTCCTAGGTGGGTCACGCGAGGGTACAGTTGTTAAAAAGCCAAAGTGGTTTTATCCGATAGTAAGTACATTCGATCCTAGCTAATTGTTTCATTGACGGTTCTTTTAGACATACCTTTATTGATTTTAACAACCAATTACATCCCTTTGATTTAAAGTGCCCTCAGCAACCTGACAACACTGAATGCGGATATTATGTTATACTTTATATGTATAACATAACTCAAAGTGGAATTACTAGCGATTTTGAAAAGGTAATCGCTTCTTCATTCTCAAATGATAATATTTTTGGTCTTCTAATCGAAATGCTAATTAATTCATTTGCTTGAGATTCATTTCATCAAAGCTTACTTTCTAATTTTCAGATTTTTGATAATGAAGATGCCTACCTACGTGAAGACCTTGATTTGATCAGAGATCTTTTGGCTGGACATCTTCTTCAACATATAGAGCAGTAAAATTTTTATTTTATATCAGTTTGTAGTTGTGTGATGACAGCGTTTTGACACTTTCTGGTTGTTTTTTGTTGATATATATAGTAGTAGGTTGTATGAAATTGTAGTGCTGGATGAAATTGTAGTAGGTTGTATGAAATTATAGTTTGTAGTAGTATGTTATTGTATGTATATATAGTAAAGATTGTAGTGCTGGATGTCCTTACCAGTTTGTAACGGACAGTGTGGTTTATGAATCCATCTTCTATTCTGTTTCTGCAGTTTGAATTCGTTAGGTAATACAGAATGTAAATTATGGTATAAAAAAAACCTAACTTTTAGACGTCCCAAATTAAGAATTGGGAGGTCTAAAGTCCCCAGGGTGGTACTTTAGACGTCCCAAATGACATTTGGGAGGTCTAAAGTCCCTCCCTGGGGGACTTTAGGCGTCCCAAGTTAAAGTTTGGGACGCCTAAAGTCCCACAGTGGGGGACTTTAGGCGTCCCAAATTGTAATTTGGGACGCCAAAAGTCCGACTTTACACGTCCCTATCATTTGGGACGTCTTTTGTTTCAGCTTACTACGCCCCCAGTATATACGTCCCCCCGTTTTGGGACGTTAAAGGTGCCAAATTTGGGAGGTTAAAGCCCCTTTTTGTAGTAGTGGATGTTTCTATGAATGACTCACGTAAGGTCTCTTGTGATCGGCATGAATCATGTGATTTATTCACGTGGAAGCGTGATTGTAGCGTCAAAATTTGAAAAATTTGGAGCCATTACCAAAATTTTTAAAAAAAATATGATTTTGAAAATATTTTTTAAAAAATAAAAACTAGATAGGGTTTAGGAGTCGATTGTACATGAGAATGTGTTAAGCACCCCATAGTACCCGTTCATAAGAACGATTACCCTAAGTTAATTATTTAAAAAGGAATATGGCCTTTCATTTTATTATAATTACCCAAAGAAGAAAAGAAACTAAGAAAATACTCACAAACAAATAAGAAATTAATAAAGGAAAAATTAGTTATTTACAAAATTGGACTTGACCAAGGAAAAGAGCTTAGGGCCTACATACCCTTTAAAGAGATCAAAGCCCACGTATTTCGGGGGGGTAAAAATGCATGTCACTTGCTTAGTATTTTTTAGAAAAAATGTTTAATTTATTTGAGAAAAATATTTTTTCTTTGGTTTGCATTTTTTTAATTTATGAAAGCAATTTCTTTATTTTTATTTGGAAATTTTTTTTGAAAGGCTTTTGGATTAAACTTCCTAAAGAGGTTCCCATAACCTCACACAAAAGAATAATCAATATTTGCCTGAGGAGGCTCTAAAAACCTCACACGACATAAGTCCTTTTTGAAATCAATTTTACTTATTTTTGTCAAAAGAAAGATTTTTACTTTTTTTAGGTTTAACTTATAAGAAAAGTGGATTTCCAATTATTAGTGAGCAGACAAAGACAAGCATTAATTAATCTCATGATCAGCATATTACTCAAAATAGAGGATTCAAAAGTATAGGGAGAGCATGTATCTCTGATGCTTTGAGTTTTGTTGTAAAAGAGACAAAGTGAAGGAACCACAATATGAATGTTAAATTGCAAGAAAACAAATGAACTTTCATTCAACAAAAAGGACAAAAGCATTTGCATAACCATGACATTAAGATTGGGAGGAGAAAGGACACATTGGAGGCAACACTGATATTCAAAATAGTTCAAGGAGATAAAAGATGAGCCCTCACCTGTTGTGCCCATGCCTTTGTGAAATTGAGAAATAAGACCAGAGCGATTAGATCAAAGTGACAATCATGCATACATGGGCATGACGATCAAAAATCATTTCAAAGCAATCATAAAGTCACGCACCATTTAACAATTGATCATGAGAGAATAGACTTCAATAGGCAAAAGTATATGTGGCCAAGTTATAAGAATAAAAGGAGGGGAGGGAGAGAGAAAAATGAAAAGAGGAAGAATAGATCAATCCAAATTATGTTAGACTCCACCCTCTAGCAGTTAATGTTGAGGCTCACATATTTGACCACAACCATAAAGATATGGGCTTTCCTTAGGTGTATGAAGAAGAAGAAGATAAAATGATGAACACAATGAATAATTCACTCTTATTTTTGGACATATCTAACTATTCATTGCCTCTTTTATATCCCTATTTTCTTATGTCTTTGCTCTCCCAATTTGTTTTGTCCTACTCACTCTTGTACTCATTAATGCATTTTTTATTTTTTATTTATTTTTTTTTCTGTTAATAAAACTTCCTAACTTGACTTAATCACCATCAAAGAGAGATTCTTTTTAATTTTTGTTTTCCATTTTTTTTAATTATTTTTCCATAAGTATTTTCCGAATTTAAACCTATCAATATAAATGAGATATATATTTTTAATTTTACTTTTTTATTTACTATTTTTTTATATTTTCCATACATGTAATTTCCTAATTCAGACATATCAACATGAATGAGATATTTTTTATATTTTTTTAATTTCTATTTTTTCTCCTTCACAATGACTTCACACTAAGTTTACTAATCCATATATTAATGAACATTAATGAGATGAATCATTTTGAAATTTGTTGCCATTTATTACAAACTTCAATTGCAAGACAATCACTATTAATGATGATTATTTTTCAAATTTCAATTATAATCCAATCGCCATCAATGTCATTTTCTTATTAATTTAGACATGCAAACATCAAGGAGGATTTTTTTTCAAGTTTCTTTTATTTTTATTTTTTGTGTGAGGCCTGGATAAAATGGGGTGTTCACAGTGATGCCCCTAGGTGTGAAGAAAAAGACAAAAAGCTTGATGGCCCCTGAACAATAGAAGATTGGAAATCATGCACATGCCTTCTTGTAGTTCTTGAAAGTTTCTATGATATCACATTAATGTTCTCATCTTCCCTTAATGTGGCATCAAACTCATCATGCTTCCATCAAATTGCGCAAGTTCAACAAATGTTGGAAAATTATGTTTTGAGTTAAGATTTCCTCCTTGCATATATGTCTCTTAGCATGAATATATATGAAGTTTGAAAAACATAGAGGGATTGCAGATATAATTAATCCTTTGTTGATAGTAGCATCATGTTGGTTCTTTGTCACAAGCTGGCGTATGTTAATCACATATTTGAAAATCTGTCTCATGACAATAAAGGTTGCTTGGCTATGAAGGACAAGGTCAAGGATTGTTTATATCGTATGTTTGAAGAATACTTTGCCTTTGTTGAATATATGTCTCTCAGCATGAATATGAAGTTTGAAAAACATTGAGGGAAGGTAGATATTATTAACCCTTTGTTGATAGTAGCATCCTCTTGGTTCCTTATCACAAGCTGGCATATGTTAATCACATAGTTGAGAATTTGTTTCATGACAATGATGTTTGCTTGGCTATGAAGCATAGGGTCAAGTATTGTTTATATCATATGCTTGAAGAATACTCTGCCTTTGTTGGTGTATATATCTTCTGAATCCAACATTGTTTCATCTTCTACTATGAGTTCATCTTCACTAAGTGTTGTAGCTAGGAAATGTGGAAGATCATGATTCAAGCCTTCAATGTAAGTTCAAATGATTTTCAAATACAGTTCGATTAGCCCTTGCTACTAATTCAAATGATGATATCCCAACTTCTATTGATTTCAATATATTGGCTTGGTGGAAAGCAAACCCTATGAAATACAAAACACTATAAAAACACATGCTATTATCAACGGATTTTTTTACCGATGGAAATTATGTCGGTAATTGTTAGTGAAAATTACCTAATGAATTTTCTGATGGAAAAAATTCTTTCGGTAATCCATAAGTAAAATTTATAATTTTTTTAGTATATTTTAATAATTTATATAATATAATAAAATAATAAAGATAAAAAAATATATAATGAAAAAATATAAATATAAATATTTAAATATCATAAAACTAATTTATTATATTAATAATAAATTTTTAAATGAAATAAGAAACTCAAAATATTAAATAATATATTATAACAAACGAAATATATAAATATAAGTAAATATATATTTATATTAATTTTATATTTGTTTTAAATTGTTATATTGTGTGTGTGTGTGTGTGTGAATAAATAGTATATGGTCAAAATAGCTCAATTGATAAAGGCATCAAGAATGAATGCAAGGTCCAAGGTTTGATGTGTTGGTCATCTCAATATCTACAATTGCCTTTGAATATGCTTTAAGCACAGGGGTTCGTGTGGTAAATCAATATCAAAGCTCACTGTCACCTACAATGATTACTGAAGCTCTTATTTGTTTCAAAATTACCACCTTTCTGGACAATTATTATCAAAACTTGTTGAACAACTTCGAGAATTTGATAATTTTAAAGAGTGTTTTTAATGTGACGAGTCTTTACTATATCATATCCTTATAAAAAATATAATGCTTCTATATCTTCTATTTTTTTTCATATGCTTCATGTGTTACTGGTGGTGGAGATGCTGCTGCATCTTTAGAAATTGATTAAGATCAGAGCACAAAATGGACTTCATATCTTGCCGGTTGATACCATGAGAAATTAAGGACCTTATTTAAATTAAATCACCTTGATGTTGATTGTCATTTGATATTTTGTTTTGAGTTATAGACTAATTAACATTTGATATTAGCTTTTCTACTTTAGAATTATGGACTTTTGACTTTAGAATTATGGACTTTGGCTGTTGGTTTGGACTTTCGACTTTGGTTGCAATATATTTAATCTTTGCTTTAGACTTATGCCCCTAGGTTGCTTTACCGTTTGATATAATGTAATTCCTTATTAGCAGGTTATATTTTACATATTTGGCTCCATTATTTTCATATTTAGATTATTTTAAAATTATTTTATTTTTGGGTCATTAAAAGAAAGAGAGGAAGACCAGACAAGACCAATTAGACCACTAACTAGATGATGTGAAACGGGTTGGGAAGAGTGAAGCATGAGGAGGAAGCCAAGAATTAGAAAAGTCAATCTATTCAATACTCAAGTGTGGTCCTCAATTGAGAACCCTAGTTCTATTTATAGAGCTTAAAATAATAAATAATAAATAATAAACAGTAGTTTAAATTCAAATCACAACCTAAATCCTAATTTGAAATTCAAAAGATAATAAGAATACATAATTTGAAATTCAAAAGACAATAAGGTACTAGAGACTAATTTAGATATCCCGATTCGTTGGAAAAACCTAAAAGCCCTAATTTATTGAAATACCCTAAATAATCTAAACAGATATTATTTCACCACTAGATCTAGTCCAGTTGGGCCTGCCCAACCCCATGGACAGCAGTTTCTCCACCAGGCTCTGGATTGGTCTTTAGGCTGGGATGACCATCAAAAGACCACGGGCTGATGCCCTACATCCATGTTCAGCCATGTCGCTTGTTTCTTTTAATTGTTAAGAATTAATTGATAAATATGACAAATTCTATATTAGGAAAGGAAATGTTTGTGTGATGCAATAGAAAGCAGCAAAACAAAAGGTTATTCATAATATTTGGTTTATATACCTTCCACATCAAAAACAACAATAGCAGCAGTAACAGCAACAACAATAACGACACGCAAAAACAACAGCAACAACCACCACCAATACAACAACAACAACAGAGTCTTATCCCTCTAGTGGGTTAATTGGGTGATTAACACTTATAACTAATTAATCACCTTATCAATTTTTTTTTTGTTGGCCAACAATCACCTTACTGATTAATTCAACCTTCCAACACATAACATAAATCTCATCATATATTCTATTCATGTAAACAATTAAAATTCAGTCCAAAAAAAAAAATGTAAACAATTAAAATAGCATTCTAATAATGCAGCAACGGTTTTAACTTCAATTTATTGTGGGTTAGGAGGACGGCTATTAGCAGCAGAAACCCTGCAGCCCAATTTAAGCAACTCTTTGCTGGTATCATCCTTGTGTAGTATAACCTCAATAAAGCACAAGCTATCCTTCTTAGGACCTGTTGCTGTCTTAATTGCTTCAATCAGCTCCTCTTCACAAAATACCTACATATATATATATATATATATATATATATATATATATATATATATATATATATATATATATATATATATATATATATATATATATATATATATCTAATTAGCTACTATTATGATCTTTATTATAAACCACTTGTACAGGAAATTTTTTGTCTCAAATATAAGTCACTTGTAGGGTATTTATTTATCATTTTCCAATCTTACCCTTATTTTATCAACTTAATGCATTTCTTGGTGTGTGTGAGATTGAGTTACAAGTGATTTATGACAAGGTGATATTTCCCATGTTACCAATATAATGGTGACTTGTAGGAACAATTTAATAGAGAATTTGCTATATATGTTGAGAGGGATTCACCTTGGTGGTCCAGCATTTGCCTTCACCATTGTGAATGGCATCAACAAAAGCAGTGTAGTTCCAGTTCTTAATCACATTGTAGGGTCCGTCATGGATTTCAGCTTCAGTTGTGTATCCACCATTGTTTATCAGGAAGATTATAGAATTTTGGCCCTGCCTCAGCATTGTTGATACCTCTTGTGCAGTCATCTGATGCAAAAGCATTTTGAACAACATTAAAAGAATTACACCGGCCTCAAATCAGTTTCCAAGCAATGATACTCCATAGTGTTCATAACCTTCACTTAAAATTAAATTCAAGTCTTATATGCTCCGTTCGGACAAAGAAAAAAAGTCAAGAGAAAAGAAAATGAGAAGAGAGAAAATAGAAACACGAGGCCCCCTCCAGTTTAGAAGAATGAAAGAAAATATGGAAGGAAAAAGGGAAAATAATATTACAATGACAATAACATACTTATCTCTCACTTCATAACAGAACTATATAAAAATAAACATTATCAAAATATTTTAAAGTAAAAATATCTCTACATATATATATATATATATATATATATATATATATATATATATATATATATATATATATATATATATATATATATATATATATTCATATTTGTATATTTTAAAGTCAAATAATTTTGTATGTTTAAAAATATATTTTTCATATCTATATGTATGTCTAACAATAAAGTGAAGGAAATATATTTCTCATATTTTTGAAGGTGACTTAGTGGAGTTAGCTGTTGGGAAAAGGTGGTAGTGAAGGGCAGCAGTTGAAGGAGAATTTTCTTCCCAAAATCTCCATATTTTGGAGAGAAAAGTGATCGGAAAAGCCTCTCATTTTTTCTTTGCTATCATAATTTTTTTCTCCAATCCAAACCTGGGGTTAAACTTAAAAGTGATTTTCAACTATGGGAAAAAGACCAATACCTGAAAGCTTCCATCACCAATGCAAGCAATGACTCTTTTCTCAGGAACAGCTTGTGCAAAGCCAAGAGTGGCACCAACAGACCATCCTATCGATCCATACTGCATTTGGAACTCATACCTGTTTGTTCATTTAAAAAAAACAAAAAAAATAATCTCATCATCATTATCAACGTTTAAAAACTAACAAAATGTTCAAAAAAAACAAAAGATGCCTCATCATATATTCAATCAAAGCTAAAATTATATTACCTGCAGCCCTTTGGTAGTTTCAGCTTTTGACAATTAAACCATGAGTCCCCTGCTTCAGCAATAACAACAGTTTCACCTGACAACATGTTTTGAACATGTTCAAACAGAATATTCACCCTCAAAGGTTCCTTAGGTTCCCCCCTCAATGGTTTTCCATGATGAACAAATAACCTATCATAGTTTTCAAAGGAAGTGTCATTGTGCTTGATCCTCTTGGCAAGTTCCCTAAGGAAATCCTTCATCAGCACGCACCCAAAAGCAGGCCCGTTCCTGACGACAACCGGATCCGGCTGAACAACGATGGCCTTGTCCTTCTTAAGAAGAAGTGAGTAGCCAACAAAGCTCAAATCATTGAAAATGGGTCCAGCAAACAAGTAAGCATCAGCAGATTCAACAATCTCAGCACAGAAAGCTGTGCTCAATGGACCCCAGTAAGTACCAATGAAATTTGCGTGGTGTTCAGGAAGTAATCCTTTTGCTGAGGGCATTATAGCAAATGCATAACCACACGCATTGACTAATTCAACGAAGGCTTCGCTTGCATTAGCCACCCTTAGTTTAGGCCCTCCTACCAGTACTGGTTTCACTGCTTTGTTGAGGAATTCTGCAACTGCTTCAACTGCTGCCTCCAAACCCATCTTATCACTCAATCTGTCACAAACCCAGAGGAAAGATTGCATAATAATGCAAATATGTTATCATGATGATCAAGCTAGTTTACCAAAGTACGTAATAATAATAAGAAAAAGGGGAGTTTTATCATATTGTTATAAGACTAATAATGCTATAAAGTAGTAAATCTTCAACTTCAAATGGACAAGAGCATAAAGTGGGGCATGAGGCATGGGTAACTAAAATGATGATATTGAGATGAATGTATGGTTATATGATAAAAGATGATATTTGTAATAAATATATACAGGCAAGATTTGGAGTGACATTTGAAAAGAAAATAGAAAAAAAAAATCGTTTGAAGTGATTTAAACATGTACAGAGAAGATCAATAAACCAATGATTATGGCTTAATGACATGTAATTAAACTCCTTTATATGTGGAGTTTGCAGGTTCAATCTGCTTTAGTATCTATGCCTTTGATTTAAAACAAACAAAAAGAAAAAAAGAGAGAGAAGGCAATTAGATGCGCAATTGAGAAGGTAGATCAATGAGTATAAACCCCACTAAAAAAAGGATAGAGAGATTTGGAAAAAAAAAAAAATGAGTGTCTAGAGTGGGCCCCTTGATTGACATTATATTTAAAGATTTGGTATTGATGGAGTTCAATGTCGTAAAACGATCTATGTACTATACCTGACGCCACCTAGTGTGAGCAAGAATAAGGCATATTGTTGATATTGATCAAGCTAGGGTATATATCTTTCTTGTGCGTGGGTACGACTTGACTGATAAGTAAAAACAGAAAAATTACCTAGGAGACACAGAAAATGGAATGGCCTCGCGACTAAAAGTAGGGTGAGGAATTGCGCTCAAGTTACAGCTTATGCTTATATATACAGGTTTGCTTTCTTCCAGAGACAGGTTGAGATCGCTGTATCAATCTGTTCATGAGCGTCTTCTAAGTTATTCACCACTGCCTGCATCATCAATACTTTATCATTATCCATCTAAGGTTGTATATTCCCTCCGTTCTAAATATAAGATCTAATCATTTGATTTTTTTTTTTGAGAGATTAAAGAAGTTAAATAAATTATTTGATCATATCATATATTTTGTATCATTAGACTATACTACCTCCGATAAAAAATATAAGACCTAATTGACTTTTTTGAAGAGATTAAGGAAACTAATTAAATGAAATTACTTTAAAATATTTATATTTATCTTTCTTTCTCTAAACTAATTTGTCTAACTTATAAACTGATATATAATTTAATCATTACATAATATATGATATGATTAAATAACTTATTTAGCTTTCTTAATTTCTTCAAAAAAAAGTCAACTAACTTTTATATTTAGGACCGAAGAGGTAGTATATTAATTTATAAGTCAGACAAATTAATTTCAAGAAAAACTATAAATATAAATATTTTAAGATAATTAAATTAATTTTTTTAATCTCTCTAAAAAAAATTAACAAGATCTTATTTTTAGAACAGGAGGTAGTAATATTTTCGAGAATCCAAATCATATGACTACGTGTGTTTGGATACGTACGGGCGATTGATTTATACCTGGGAGCAAGTGTGTGTGTGTTTTTTTTTTTTTTTTGGTCAAAATACCTGGTAACAAGTTAGATTGTGGAAGCACCTAAGCTCCTGGCTGAAATCGGGTAACCCAATAGTGTGGTGAAGGATTCGATTGGTCCCATAATCATTGGAGTTGGGACCACCAACGATGCAAATAAGCGGCAAGTTCTCACTGTAAGCGCCGGCGATGGCGTTGAGAATCCTAAGGCCGCCGACGGAGAATGTGACGACACAGGCAGCAACACCACGACAGCGAGCGTAGCCGTCGGCAGCATAGCCGGCGTTGAGCTCGTTGCAGCATCCAATGACGTTAAGCTCTGACTCAGCGATCAGATGGTCGAGAAGTGTGAGGTTGAAGTCGCCGGGAACGGAGAAGACATCAGCGACACCGATCTGCACAAGCCGGCGAGCCAGGTGGCGACCCAGTGTGGCCTCACCGGGGGTTGTCGGAGGAGGAGAGTCATGGATGACAGAAACGTTGCCGTTTGGCAGGCATCCGGGGACGGCGTCGTTGCATGCTGGCTTGCATACATCCAGAGATCCAATCATGGCTTCCACTGTACGTAGTGTGAATGATAAAATGGGAAACGAAAATGAGTACAAAGATTGAAGAATTTTGTCTGTGAGTGATTGTGATGAAGCGGAAGGTAGAGAAGAGGAGGGATTTATAAGGCAGTGAAGCTGAAGGACAGAAAGAAGAATAAACTTTTAAAAAATAATAATAGTAAAAGAAAGTAAGAAATGAAAGGGGAAAAAATACTAGTAGTATAATACAGTTGACGGATTGACTTGAAAATGGAAAATCAGGTTATTTTGTATTTAATATTTTATTTGAATTCAATAATTCATTTTTAATTCCCTGAAATGTAATATATATGCTTATCTAATTTTTGATATAAGACGTAAATAATTAGTTTGAATAGATTAAGGATGTTAGTTAAATAAATTAATATGATATATTTTGTTTTTTTTTTTGCCAAAATAATACATGTTTAAAAGTTTACATTCCATACATTCATCTTTCAAAGTTTGAGATGAGCCCCTTAGAGTCTGTTTTGTGTGAGGGATTTGAAGGGCAAGGGAGGGGAGGGAAAATTTTTATGAGTTAAATTTTAAAAGATTGAAGAAGTGGTGTAATAAAATTTTAATAAAGAGAATATATAAGATAAAAGAGTAAGAAAAATTAATTAAAAATTTTTAACCCCATTTCTCTCATTTTTTTTTAAAATTCAAGTTAAAAACATTTTCTCTTCGCCCACTTTCCCTCACTTCCCCTCAAACCAAACAAGCCTTTACCGATAAAATGCCTGTTAAATTTAATAGAATTTATGCCACATCATACTGATTGATAAGATTATTTGCGTAATGCGATGGAATTTTTGGTATTATATTAACCTCACTTGACTCAAAACCCACAATTTGGCAAAAAAAAAAAAAAAACTCAAAACCCACAACTTTACTGAAAGGGTGATCTTATTGAGTCTTGACATGAACTCCGATATCCAATTCTGTATGTTTCACATCCACACTACAGTTGCACCCTGTTGGAATTATTATATAAATAATGTGGGTGTGTCAAATGGAATAAGTGAAAGGATAGAAATAATAAGGAATTTTGAATTGGCTAAGAGGAGGAATGAACTCGCATAACAATGGGCCACCGGTTGAAATCCGGCAATATCTCACACCCCTTGGCACAAGTTGAAAGTAGACTGTACACCTTTTATTTGAGAGTCTTTACCATTAAATTGAGATTTATTCTTTCTTACTAGAAAATGTTCCTTTGCTCATATTATTTTGAATATGGAGACTGAACACGTTGCAAACTTTTAATTTGATAAACGGATTTATCAATTTGTTTTAAAACCTTTTATGCTAATAAATTTGTGAAGTCCTGGACGTTACACTTCCATTGTTGTGATGATTTATTGAATAGCTTTTAATGTCATTATTATGGCATTAAATTGTGAAACTGACAGCTTTTCAAATTCAGAATATGGAAGTTTAACATTCAACTAATATTAGTAACATTGAATGAAGCAATTTGGGCAGATTGCGTGGATCAATATTTTATTGCTTTTAATGAAAATAAATGGTTGCAACGTACAGATTTTAATGGTTGCAACGTTTAGAAAACCGCCTAGCAACAATGCTTTTAATCATATTTAATGTGTTGATTTTGAAATAAATGTTTGTGGGTTGTTGCCTATATAAAGGGTGCTTCAGTTTGAGGTTGAGGATATCTTACTCTTGAGCCTTTGAGTATTTCTCTCCTCCTCTGATTTTTACCTGCTGAGTTTTATTTTATTTCGTTGTTCTGTTCTCCTTATTCTTATAGGAAGGATCCGTTTTATCCTAAGAAATACCACTTCCTCTTAACCGGTGGTTGTCGAATAGCTCTTAAGGACAATGTCCTTAAACATGACTCAGATTACATATTGTATTTTTAGGAACTAAGACAACACACCCTCGGACATCACCTCAGGCGATGTCTACTTTAGCTTCTGTGATGCCTCCTTCCAAATTTTAATGGCCCCACGTCCCACATCCCCTCCCATCAATTATCAAAGCCGTTAATTTAAAGCAAACGGAAGTTTTTTTGGGTAATTACAATGAAATCCCATATAAGAGAAAAAAATGAAGAAATGGTCCTTGAAGTTATCAATATAAGCTCCTTAACTTGTTAATAGACGCTCTTCGATTTGTCATTAACAACTTTATGGATCATTTTTTCATTTTTTTTCTTGTGTGAGACTTAATTGTAATTATCCCAAATTTCTTTTGGTGTATGTGGGTCCCACTGGATTTTTTTGTTTTGACATATAGTTACTTCGTTCTCCTTCCCTCTCCTCTGCAAACTTATAGAAACTAGCTTCCTCCTTTGTCTTTAATATCAATCCCAGCTTAATAAAAAGAATACAAATGAATCTGTCAATCATCAGATTACTTAATCCATATCCAACCTTCGCGATGGGGAAATGCCAAAACAACAACAATCGCAACAATCATTGAGATATTTCTGCTTATTACCCAAAACACGGTTACTATAACCCCCAATATCGACATGATTGTGAAGAAGCTAACTTATGATCATTACCTGAAGAAGGAGGTACTTATGGTTCAGAGGATGCGTGGTTATAATGTAAAACGGATAAAATTCATCGAAGATGAAGAAGGGAGTGAGGAGGGAGGATGTGGTAGAATGGGAATAGATGATTGATTTTAGTTTGATCTTGGCTTGAGAATGAGAATCCAAGCCTCTGCTTTCTATTTGGTGGGGCAAGAGAGATGGGAGGTGTGTATGACGGAGGGAGAGAGTGTTTCTGGAAGAAGTTTGCCGAGGAGAGAGAAGGAGAAAAAAAGCTTAACAAAAAAAAACACCGCGTGGGACCCATATACACTAAGTACCTGTTTGATTCAACGTGAGGGGATGGGAGGAGTCTGGATATTTTAATGTTATTTTGTTTGGTGTAATTGAAGGGAAGAATGAGATGAGATTTTTAATGATTTTTTATTTGATTTAAGAGGGGGAAGGGAGAGAGGATAATAATTAATTTACCATTTTTTTGTTAATAGGTGTATAAAAACTGATATGAAGATTTTTTTAAAAAATTTTTTAATGAATATATAAATATATTTTAAAAAGTTAAATTTACAAATTATATATATTTTTTAAAAGGAAATGTTTGTTCCATGCTGCTCTTTCTTCTGCATCAGCTTTAGCATATATTTTAATTTAATTTAATTAATAAAATAATATATATGAAAAATCAAATGGCAAAGTTCACTACACAAGAGGATATACGGAGCTTCTGGCCATAGAATGAAGATATACAGAGCCCAAGAAAAAAAGTGATGGTTTGGTGCGGCGGTGGAAGTGGAAGGATCAAAGGCAAAGACCCAGTGATTGGCAATAAGGATAATGGACGGCCACTATTCATCTTCCATTTTCTCCTCCCTAAAACAGTCACCTTTGATTCCTTCATCACTCTTCCTCAACCACCATTGCTAGTCTTTTCTCTCTCTGCCCCATCTCTATCATCCTCCAACTTTGTCACTACCTTGTTATCGGTGACTCGCCACCTCCTTATCATTTTCACTGCCGATGCTATCAGAAGGACACGAGAGAAGAGAGAAGCCAAGAGTATGAGGCCAGTGGCCTCCCGATTTTTCAGAAAGGCAGAGGAACCATTTTGACCGGAGAAAGTTACTGTTTTTACCTCTTTTTCCATGAAGGGCACTGATGGGAATATCATAAAATTGATTGGGGCATATTAGTCAAAATATTTGGCTCCCCTCCAAAAAAACCCCAATTTGGAGGGGAGCAAAATGAGGGGTTTGGAGGGGGAGGGAATGCAGATTTTGGCTCCCCTCCCCTCCAAAATTTCAAACCAAATGAGGGGAGGGACTCATTTTCCATTTCTTTCCATCCGCTCCCCTCCAACCAAACAGGCCCTAAAAATAACTTTCGTTTGAATAAGTTAACGAATGCAGTAAATTTGCTCTAAATTATAAAGTTTATGTGTTATATACCACCCTTGAAATTTTAATGATGCGAGATATCCTTGCCATAAAATATTATTGTTGAAATTGTACCTTCATCCATTATCTTTTTCTCTAAAATCTGTTTATGGTATTATCTTTTATCTCTAATATAAGATTCAGTTGATTTTTTTTTGAAAATTTAGAAAACTAAATAAATTACTTTAAAGTATTTATATTTATGTTTTCTCTTCAAACTAAGTTGCCTGACCAACTCATAAAGAAATATATAATTTAATGATTCATAACATATATTAGAATTAAATAATTTATTTAGTTTTTTTAATATTTTTAAAAAGTCAACTGAGTGAGTTTTATATTAAGAATAGGAAGAAGTACTACCAACTTAAAAGAAGTACTACCAACTTAAAGGCTTGCTCCAAGTTAAGATTGTTGGCTGGAACGTTGAGAGCTAACGATGGAAAGCACCGAACTGCACCCAACACCCCATGTTGCGATTCTTTCCCTTAACATTCTCTTGATTAATTTGTGTTATTTATATACTTATTCCACCTATATATGAAAAGGTTTCACACTTATAAATGAGACTTATTCAATTTATGTTGTTTATATATTTATTCCTCATATCATGAGGAGTTGGATACATGTAAATGAGACTTGTTTAATTTGTGTTGTTTGTATATGTACTCCACTTACTCAAAGAGTTAGACACTTACAAATTGGACTTATTCATAATTTAATATTTTCTTATTAACTAATTATTCTATTTTGTTCACATGTATATTTCACTTATTTATGGGAAGATTGATACTTGCAACGTTTGCATGTGTAAAATTGTATTCTTATTTTTGAAATATTTTATATATTTGAAATCTCATAAAAATAGAAACGATAAAGGATCAAAAAAATTTTATTGCTTACCATACAATTCGATGAACTCGGCACTGTTTAGACGAAATCTTTTGAATGAGAAAAATGTATAGAAAACTTCTCTTATCTAGCAGAGCTTGAATGATTGAAAAGAAAGGTCACATGTTTTTCTTTGATACAAGAAAATATGACATTTAAATACATATTTTATAGTTTAACAATCCTTGGATTAACCCATTCCCTTAAAGACATTTTTACATTATATCCACATCTATCAAAATTTTATCTTCTGGTTCCGACAAATGAATAATCATTGAGTCCTCACACTTTAAACAAAATCTTGTGATAGGGTGAAAAAAATGTTCTAAGAAAATTTATTTATTTTGGTAAAGCTTCAATATTCCAAATGAAAAAGGAAAAAGATATTTTAAGAATCCATTAGATTAAGATATAAAACTTGAGTACTTTAAAAAAAAAAAAACTTTTACCAAAGACTACGGTGATAAAAAAAAACTTTTACCAAAGACTACGGTGATAATTTAAAAACATCTGAATCAATATCTTTGAAAAATAAGAGTGATAGATGTAATTAAGAAGCAGGAAATTTCTTTTTACGGAAAAATCTCAGAAATGTGAATGGGATGTGAATGGCAGTGTCACAACCTATTCTGTAAGGAACCGAAAGCAAGTGGTGCGGTGCCGGAACATCATCCATGTGAGTGGCACTGTGTCACCAATTCTGAGAAGACATTTTTACACATTTGGTGAAGCATCAGATTCAGCAAAGGACAATGTGTTGTATCCAACTATGACTTTATGTGTTTTGAATTGTGAAAAACGAAATTCATGGATATGTTTCTCTATATGAAGTTTAAGGAAAAAGTGCTATGTATAAATGTTTTAAATTTTGAAATGATTGTTTTAGTCTAAGCATGATCATAGCTGTATTCAGACTATGTTGACCGTGGAAAGATATAATTTTAATTTGCACTAACTATTTTTGCCTAGCAATGATGTATCCAAAAATTTGTACTATGAAAAAATTTTAAGGATGATAAACTAATACTAATACTTCTTCTCTCCATATTTATAAAGTTCTATCTTTTGAATTGATCTGTCTCCTTTGATAAGTTTTTTTTTTTCGTTGTCTGTGCATTAAATAATATTTATCAATGTTACCCTTTATTAATTTTCCTTATATACTCTCTTTCATAATTTTTCTCATTATTACTCTCTTGTCTATCCACTTATAAAAACGGACACGTTTGAAAAAACAAATATTTTCTACATATTTATAAATTTTAATTAATTTTAACTATTTTTAGTAACACAATTAGGTTAATAGAATCTTATAAATAAAGATGGAGGGAGTAATTAAGAGTTTAATGAAGGTCACTCTCAAGTCTCAACTATATCACTGAAGTTAAGGAAGAGCAATCATTCAATTAACTTATTTAATATGTCTTAAATTATTTTTTTAAAAAATTAATTTTGTCCCTACTAATGATTGTACATTTTTCTCTCACATCTATCCTCTATATGTGAATTTTCAAATATATCTCATTTTCTCCTTTTTCTCCATGTCTAATGTGTATCACTAATAAAGAGGGGCAAAATTAGAAAATGATAATTAATACTCCCTTAATTCCTTTTTATAAGTAACATTCTCTCCTATAAGGCAATCCTATATATAAGTAACAATTTGAATTTGCCTATGAATTTAATGCACTTTTTCCATTTTCTCAGTCATGGTATCTCACTCATTCTCTCCATAAATAAGGATATGATTAGAAAAACATTACATTACTTATATATTGCTTTTACCTTATTTTAACCAACAATTTGATTTGCGTGGTTAGGGTAGTTGTTACTTACTCCCTCCTACACCATCTATAAAGTCCTTTTAACCAAATTGTGGTGTTAATAAACAGTAAAAATTAGTTGAAATCAATAAATACGTAGAAAATATATTCTTTTTTCATATATGCATGCTCTTATTTATGAATGAGTATGAGAGAGTAATAATGAGAAAAATGATGAAAGAGAATGTATAGGTGAAAGATGATGTGAGGGAATAAGTAAATATTTTAATTAATGTCATGTATGAAATTAATTGAAGGTAAAATGGATAAAATTGCATTTGTTAGTTAGACAAACTTAAAGACAATCTAATAAAGGGACAAGCCAATATTCAAAGAAAGGAAAATCATAGAGACGAAAGGGAGTCAAAGAAGGACTAGAAGGAGTAACTCTATAGGTGACTTCTATTTTAAACCAAAAATGTTTTCTATCATGACTGTTTTCTACGAGCACAGCTCCTCTTTGTTGGTAGCAACTTCTAAATTGTCCTACAAATATGTGGATCTTCCAAGTCCTCTATAGTGACATGCAAATCTTGTTAACTACATCACCTACAAATAAGAGAGATTATTCGAGTCATGCCTAAGGACATTATCCTTAAGAGCTATTCGGCAACTACTAGCAGATAAGAAGTGGCACTTACGAAAATTAAATGAATCCTTCCTGTAAAAATAGTGTGAACATAACTACAAAAGATAATAAAACTCAATAAGGCAAAATACTAGAGGAGGAAAGAGAAGTTGCTTGAAAGCTCAAATCCAGGTACCCAGACCTTCAGACTCATATCCTTTTATAGGCCACGGATCAAGAGAGAACATTGGGTATTTAAATACAACTAAACATCGGTTACAAAATCATTAACCTACTTAATGAATATTATTGGGGAGGCTACTAGTCGTTAAGTCATTAAACACATTAATTGATGCGATCCTGAATCAACAAGTTGTCCCTTCAAATTCAAGTGACGTCTCTTCTATTTCAAATGATCATTATCATATTCCAACTCAACAAATCATGAGAGCACAAGCTAAAATATTCAAGGAAGCATTGATTGGGCTGATTGAAGACGTTATTGTAAATCAAATGGCAAGTGGATCAATAAATCTGATTTACAAAACAAAGATGCTGAAAACGTCACTAAGTTCATTTGTGCTAAATATGGAGTTGTTAATCACTTTTTGGGCTTGGAAACTTCAAAACAAAGAGCTTGGACCTAGTACTACACATGGGAGGCTCATTTGGGCCTAAATAAGCACATTTTGAGCCTTAATTTACTAAATACATTTTCTTGAAGTTAGGTGTGCGAAAATCAACAAGGGGTTGGTGGAAGATTTGACTTTTGGTTTCTTTAAGCATTTGTATTTGAGTTTTCAACTTTCTTCTAGATTGTATTAGACTTTTGTGTTTATTGTATTAGACTTTTAGGTTTCCTAGCACATGGTTTTACAATTTGTATTTTCTATGTTCAGATTTGCACCTACTACAATTAGGCTCCTATAAATACTTGGTGCTTCTTCATTTGTAAGAAACACAATGGAGATTTGAATCATAAATGAAAGTTGCACTTCTGCACTTTGTTTCTTGAGAGTGGATTCTCTCTAAGGGTTCTTTTTAGAACTAACAAACTTATCAAGGCTTGATCAACCTTGTGGCGTTTTCCAACACTTCGGGTCCTTATTCTTTCGTGTTCAAGGGTTCAAGTGGATCGTCGATCTGTGTTTAGCTTTCTTGGGGTGTGTATATCTCAGAATTGGTTGTGGGTTCGTGGGATCTTCCCTTGTGGGTTCGCACCATCTTGGTATCAGAGCTTCGGATCTAAACTCAGGTCATATCTATCTGTTCTTCGTTTCCATTTTCGTTTCAAGTTTTGTGCTTTGTTCTTGTGTCTGTCTGTATCCAGAATTGTTACTTCTGTTCATCAAGTTTTTCGTTGTGTTTTCCAATATCTAGCTTGTCAAATTCATAGTTTAGAATCTCTTCTTTCATCTCGATTTAAATTCATTTCAATCCGATTTGTCATTTGTAAGTTCTATCTATTTTAATCTAGTTGTGTTTTCTGGAAATTCTAGGCTTGTTCATCTTCATTTTTCCAAAACGTCCTAAAATATTCTGTCCTTGTTTGACCACTTTTCCTTTGTGTTTTACAACGTTTAATAGGTCATTTTCATAGTTTAGAATCTCATCTTTCCATTCGTTTTGGTTCCATCTCAATCCAAAATTTTCACTGTGAGTTATAGTCTTTCCAAAATAGATGCTTTTCTAGAATTCCTGGGTTCAACTTTCTTGAGTTTTGTTGTTTGTGATAGATTCTGCATTCTCTTTAAATTTTAGTAGGGGAGAAAAAAAACAAGAGCATCAGAAAAAAGAAAAAGAAAAAAAAATACTGAAAAAAAAGATTGTGGTGGAAGTGTTTTGAGCAATATCGATTGTCACATCCAGAATTTGTGAAGTTTGTGTCATTTAAACTCTTGATATCCTTAAATTTTCTTTTCTAATACTCACTTTGATATTCCATATTTCCAAGTGTTGTGTTGATTCTGCAAATTGTGACTGCTTTGATTATGAATTGCTTAGTTCTTTAAAGTGCCTCAAGAGGAATCTAAGAGTGGAAAAAGGCAAGAGTGAAATGCATTAATTTAAAAGCCAAATTTGAGTGAAACACGAGTGACACTAAACTTGTTTGAGTGAAACACGTGAGTAGAGTGGTGAGGTCCATTTTTCTCTAAATCTAATTTTTCAGGTATCATCAATATGTATGATGAAAAAGAGCTTCAAACATATTTTGACTCCTTACTAAAAGGACTTCAAAGGTTTACTGATGAAGCAGAGCAATGGATGTCTAGTCACAACTCCAAATCAAAAAGAGAATTTCAAAGAAATCTCCAAAAGTTGAAGCAAGGTTCCATGACTGTTGACGAATATTTTCAAGAGTTGGAATTAGCTATGATTAGAGCTAGAGTGAAAGAAACTTCAAAAGCCACTAAGGATCGATTTGTGAATGGGCTTAATCCTGAATTAGCTTCTTTTGCAAAGACCTTAAGCTTCTTGGACATTGATCTTTTGGTTCAATTTGTTGCTGAGCATGAGCAAAAAATCAAGCAACAAAGATGTTCAAAAAGTAGCTCTAATGCAAATGAGATTGTTACAGTTTCTAATGATGAGAAAGTGCTAACTAAGGAGGAAGAAGTAGTGAATGTTGAAAGTCTTGCTCATCATTGTGTGGAAGAAGACCTTCTTATTCCCAATACAAATCTTGTGATTGAAGAAGTTCCTCTCAGTCAAGAAAAGAAAAGTGAAATTATGAGTGAGAGTGATTTCAATGAAACTGTTATACAGAGAAAAATTTAGTTTGAGGGAGAAAAAGATATTGAGAGCATAGAGTGTTGTCACAATAAAGAGAGCAAAAATGAGAGTGAAGAATTCAGTGAAAAGAAAGATGAAAAGAGTCATGAGAAAAGTGAGGTTAAGAGTGATTGCAAGGATATTGTTTTGGTTACTAATGATCTTAATCATTATTTGTCTTGTGATTTTGATGTGTTGCAGGTGTTCTTGGATTTGATTCCTAAGAAGCCACCCGATGGATTCTTACCTTCAAGAAGCATTGAACCTTCATTTCCTTCATGTGACATTGAAAAACATTTTGGTTCTCTAAAGTTTGATATTCTTGAAAACTTGCTACCTTGTAATTTTGATGTGTTGCAGGTGTTCTTGGATTTGATTCCTAAGAAGCCACCCAATGGATTCTTACCTTCAAGAAGCATTGAACCTTCATTTCCTTCAAGTGACATTGAAAAACATTCTGGTTCTCTAAAGTTTGATATTGTTGATAACTTGCTGTCCTTAAGATGCCTTGAACTCAACACTTTGAATTTTTATTGTCCCATGGATTTTGCAGTTTGTAGGTGTTCTTATATGCATGTTGCAGCTTGTTTTGATGATACTCTTATTTATAGCAACAAACATGATGAGCATGTGAATCCTTTGTTATGTGTGCTTGAAGTTTTGAGAAAGGAAGAATTGTTTTCAATTCTGGAAAATTCTGATTGTTGCATGGAAAACATTGATTTCCTTTGTTATGCGTATTTGCTTGGTCAAGGTAAGCTCAACAAAAGGCATACATGCTGGCTGAAATTTATTGAGACATTTCCATATGTCATCAAATACAAGAAAGGTAATGAGAATGTGGTTGCTAATGCATTGTCTAGAAGGTATACTCTTCTTTCAACTCTTAATACTAAGTTGCTTGGCTTTGAATATATCAAGGAGTTGTATGCAAATGATGCTGATTTTGCTGAATTGTTCCTTGACTGTGAAAAGAAAGCATTTGCTAAATTTTATAGAGTTGATGGGTACTTGTTTAAAGAAAATAGACTGTGTGTGCCTCAATGTTCATTGCGTGAATTGCTTGTTAGAGAAGCACATGGGGGAGGTTTAATGGGTCACTTTGGTGTGAAAAAGACTTTGGATGTTTTGCATGAGCATTTCTTTTGGCCTAAAATGAAACGTGATGTGGAAAGAATTTGTGCTAAATGCATAACATGTAAAAAGGCTAAATCTAGAGTCTTGCCACACGGTTTGTATACTCCTTTACCTGTACCTAGTGAACCTTGAGTTGATATATCAATGGATTTTGTTTTGGGTTTGCCTAGGTCAAAAAGAGGAATGGATTCCATATTTGTGGTTGTTGATAGATTTTCTAAAATGGCACATTTCATTGCATGCCATAAAACTGATGATGCCACATACATTGCTGATATGTTCTTTAAAGAAATTGTGAGGCTTCATGGCGTCCCTAAAAGTATTGTTTTTGATAGGGATACCAAATTCTTAAGTCATTTTTGGAGAGTTTTGTGGGGAAAACTTGGTACAAAATTGTTATTTTCTACTGCTTGTCATCCACAAACTGAAGTTGTTAATAGAACCTTATCACAATTACTCAGAATTGTGATTTAAAAGAACTTGAAAAATTGGGAAGATTGTTTGCCATTTATTGAATTTGCATATAACAGAAGTGTGCATTCATCTACTGATTATTCTCCTTTTGAAATAGTATATGGTTTTAATCCACTAACTCCTTTGGATTTATTACCATTACCTATTGATGAGAGAGCAAGTCTTGATGGGAAAAAGAAAGCTGAAATAGTGCAGCAACTTCATCAGCGTGTGAAACAGCAAATTGAAAAGAAAAATGAACATTATGCATCCAAAGCCAACAATCAAAGAAGCTGTGTTCTTTTTGAACTTGCTGAAGCTTACAAGATTGATCTAGCTTGTGAGTATATTATTATTGTTACTTTTAATGTGGCTGATATATGTCCATTTGATCCAGGTGGAGATTTGTGGATGAATCATTTTAAGGAGAGAGGGAATGATACGACCCAGAATCAACAAATTAAATCTCCAAATTCAAGTCAAGATTCGAGGATGAATCCTTTTGAGGAGAGAGGGAATGATGCAATCCTGAATCAACAAGTTGTCCCTTCAAATTCAAGTGACGTCTCTTCTATTTCAAATGATCATTATCATATTCCAACTCAACAAATCATGAGAGCACAAGCTAAAATATTCAAGGAAGCATTGATTGGGCTGATTGAAGACGTTATTGTAAATCAAATGGAAAGTGGATCAATAAATCTGATTTACAAAACAAAGATGCTGAAAACGTCACTAAGTTCATTTGTACTAAATATGGAGTTGTTAATCACGTTTTGGGCTTGGAAACTTCAAAACAAAGAGCTTGGACCTAGTACTACACATGGGAGGCTCATTTGGGCCTAAATAAGCACATTTTGAGCCTTAATTTGCTGAATACATTTTCTTGAAGTTAGGTATGCGAAAATCAACAAGGGGTTGGTGGAAGATTTGACTTTTGGTTTCTTTAAGCATTTGTATTTGAGTTTTCAACTTTCTTCTAGATTGTATTAGACTTTTGTGTTTATTGTATTAGACTTTTAGGTTTCCTAGCACATGGTTTTACAATTTGTATTTTCTATGTTCAGATTTGCACCTACTACAATTAGGCTCCTATAAATACTTGGTGCTTCTTCATTTGTAAGAAACACAATGGAGATTTGAATCATAAATGAAAGTTGCACTTCTGCACTTTGTTTCTTGAGAGTGGATTCTCTCTAAGGGTTCTTTTTAGAACTAACAAACTTATCAAGGCTTGATCAACCTTGTGGCGTTTTCCAACACTTCGGGTCCTTGTTCTTTCGTGTTCAAGGGTTCAAGTAGATCGTCGATCTGTGTTTAGCTTTCTTGGGGTGTGTATATCTCAGAATTGGTTGTGGGTTCGTGGGATCTTCCCTTGTGGGTTCGCACCATTAATAGGTTTATGATCCATTAAGGTAGCAATAAATCATACAAATTAATCTTGTATTTTTTTTAGAAATATTTTTGGTAAAAGTGCCCAGTACCACATTTAACTTGCACACAAAGGAGGGGAAAATTACCATATTTCAACTACGTTCCTTTGTTGTGTGAGTAAGCCTATTCCTCCTCTTAGTCCATTTACTAACCCAAGATCACTTGTCATTACTTGGACCCCATAATCCCATGCAATGCGGGACTCTTCCTTTGACACACCCACACACATTATTTACAATAATCCCCCACAAGTGTTAAAGGAAGCACCATTAGCTGAGTTAGACGCATGAGTATAACCATTGTATCTAATGGTCCTCTAGACTTTGAATCAGACCTAGACCAATATCACTTAATACACACAAATGTTAGTGAAGCATGCTTCTATGAACTAACAAATCTTGGGTGTGTACTAAATGCTAGGGGTGTTCAAAACCGGGACCGGGACCGGGATACACCACTCCCGGTCCCGGTCCCGGTCCCGGTTTTTGGCTGGGATGCAAATTGCATCCCAGTCCCGATCCCGGTCCCGGTTTAGTCCCGGTCCCGGTAATCCCGGGCGGGACCGGGATCAAACCGGGAAATCCCTTTTTTTTAAAAAAATTAAATTTAAAAAATATTATTGTTTTAGTTAAATTTTCTATAATCTAGTGTTTAAAGTAATTATTTAACATCTAATAAGGCCATAATAATCACACAAATTGATCTAGAATTGAAGAATAACATTTTATTATTATTATTATGATCACATTCATCATTTTTGTTATTATTTTTATACATTATATAGAAGGATTAGTATCACAATATATATAGTTTAACTCCAACTAAATATGTGATACACATTTTATCAAATGATAACTTAAATTATGGGATAAAAAATACAAAAATAAAACAATAATTTAGTTTTTAAGAAAAAATTTAAAAAAATAAATAAAAAAATCGGGACCGGGACCAGGATCACAAGGTATGTGACCGGTCCCAGTCCTGGCCGGGACGGGAAATTCCCGGGATCAAAATCCCGGGACCGGGACCGGGACACTTTGGACACCCCTACTAAAGGCATTAAGAGTCAGATTATACCCCCACATTTTCGTTGTCAACTCCAGTTTTGCACGTTAAAATGGCCATGCGCCTGCCTGGTGTATAACAAATGCTCTAGGGATTTCACCATGATCTCATAGGAGCAGTCCCACTTCACATTTGTAGAGGTGATTTTATGAAATGCACTTACAATGAGCACACCATCCAATAGGATTATGAAATCATCAAGAACTTTCTCTCAGCCTCTCCATAATGCATTATAGCACTTTCTCACATTATAGGAAAGGACTAGCAATTTATTTAGTGCTAACAGAACTAATGAACGACTTGTTTTTACCCCTATGAACCTTCTTCATGGAATCACTTATCAAAAATGTTGGGTTAAACATCACTGTTAATTACGAATTGGCTTCAATCTCATTCCCCTCGATGTTTCAATGATTATTTTCTTTCCCAAGGGTTCTGTTTTTATATCTAATAGGTCCACTTTTGACCTCACAAAATAGATTGAGATAACTCCATAGTTTAAGGTCTTATTCACAAAATATCTCAACTGATTTCAACTTGCGCCATTGTACTTTTAGAATAGTCATTGCTATTTGGCAATCACAACTCATCAACGCTAAGTGTCAGTTTCACACCAATATATTTTGCTAAGAATTTTTTAACAAGTTAGCCTCCAATTTCAAAATAATAAACTCTAACTTGCATAATATTTATTTTTGTTACTAGTGGATTTTCTCACATAAAAATGTAACTCAATTAGCGTCTGTGTATCTTAATACAATGGGTATCTTTGAGCAAAAAAAAAAAAAAATATACAATGGGTATCCACCATACACGATACCAATATTTATGGCACCCCTCAAGTATTTCAACCCCCTCATAAGATTGTATATTCATTTATATGCTCAAGCTGCCTCATAGCATAAGCTATAACACAAGGATTGAAATCCATTAATGTAGCAAATTCTTAAAAATTTGAGCATACCCAGCTTGAGTTGTAAAACCACTTCATACAGTATTAGCATCATATTCATTCTTATATCAAGATAATTATATAGTCTCATTTATGAAAATCACATTTATCTACCAGAGATAAATGATTAAACTTCCATATCACATAATGCTTATTTTAAGCAACAAAAAAAAAATTGATAATTCACAAAATTTACTCTAGTACCAAATAATTAAGCCCCCACCCTATTTTAAGTCACAACAAACAACTTGACGTTTATCAAATGAGGCTAGCAAAAAAATTTTAACTTCAAAATGAAAAGCACAAGGAATATTTTAAAATTAAGCTAGAAACAATTTTCAATTTTAAAATTTATAAGGTACCCCTATATGTCAGACACCCCTATTCTTTCAAATGTCTAAAAAAAATTTTCACACCTCTGCTAATAATAGTTCTAATTAGATCATAATCTCACATATAATGCCCCTTCCATTCTAATTTAATTAGAATACAGTGACTCACAATAAGTGAAGTAGAATCCCATATCCCATTTACGGATATTATTAAGTGTCATGATAGTTGGAAAAAGACCACCATCAATATGAATTATATATTGCCATCAACGGTTAAGTATTCTAACAATCTGTCAACTTTGGTCTTCTATATTCATAATTTTTATAGTGAAACAAAGCCCCTCATGTAATTTAATACATAACTCCCTTATCATTAGATTCTTTCTCCACTGATATAGAGGGCTATGTAATTCTATTATTCTTCCTTCCAAACATATGCATACGTGGGGTTAACTACGGAGATTGATTCATGAGTTCTAAACAAATTCTTAAACGACCTCAATATATATTCCTCTTACAGAGAACAACAGGCCATGCATTCTCTGGAGACAAACATAATTGAATGGTGATAAAGCTGCAATTATGTGCTTTACGTAACCAGTTCAAAACGCACAATTAAGTACACATAATCACCTCATTCATATCCACATATATTATTATCAGGAACAAGTACGCCAGAAATTTTAAAGTTGAAGCATCACAATATAATTATCACCTCAACTCTTGCATTAAATCTGTGACGGTAGCTTCAAAATCAAACAAATATATTTACTAGCCTTAAAATCCTATCAAGGCAATTGGAATATGATTAATTTTTTTAAAGCCATTAAACGAATTTCATAGAATTCATGAAACCAACTGTATGAAATCAATGGCACTTAACATTAAAAAACTCATAAACCAACAAAATTTAAATATCCATCTGTGTAGACTAATGGTATAGTTATAGCTGATGCACCTTGAGAAAAATACCATTGGCGTTTAAAAGAAATTATAACAAGGTTATAACATATCATGAAAATCAATTTACTATACTCATAACGGAAATAGATCCACAACGGTCACATACATTTTAATAAGAACAATAAGAGATAAAAAAATAATAATAACATCCCTATTGACGGGAACCATTTCAGTGCCCATCCAAGCTCAATCCAGATGGGATCTGGCCTATCCAAATTTGATTTTTTTAAACTAGCTATTTTTTTAATAAAAAACCATTTTTTCAGAAAATGTCAGTTAAGAGATTATTTTTATTTTAAATTCTGTACCCATTAACATATTTTTTTTTTCAAAAAATAAAAAATAAACAAAATAAAATCTAGACCATCCAAATCCCATCTGGACGGCTAGGATGAGAAGAGCTTCCCTTGCTCATCCTTTGGACGAGCAGAGAAACTTGTTCCCCTATTGACATTACTGTTGTAATAAATACAAAAATAACTCCTTAAATACATATTATGAATTCTAAAATAGAGAGTAGTAGCAGAAGACTTTGTTGATAGTACTTTTAGCCATGCAACTCTATATTCTATATTTCACAATATTATGAGAGCTAGAAGTTGAAAAGAGAGAACAAGAGATTAGAAGAAAATAACTTAGGATTCTTCTAACAGGAAGATGACGCATAGCGATGGTCTGAAAATTGTCACCACCAATCAAGGAACCCTTAAGGGGCATGTAGTGTTCGACATACTGATCTAAGTCCCAACCTAAGTTATTTATAGCTTCACATTAAGGCTTGTAACAACTTTACCAGCATGACAGGTAATCCTAAATAAAATTTCTATCCAAATCACTTGCAGGACGTAATTGAGAGATATTTTTTCCAAAATGTATTAAACTGATAATATTTAAACTAATATGATAATATTCAGAATAACTTTATAATATCTAGAATATTTATTTGATCAAAATAATCAACTAGTATATCCTTTCACTACAAATAAATATTTCGTCTAATTCCGTTACTAATCTGTTAGAGACGGATTAGCAACGGAAAATGTTTCGTCTCTAAAAAGGGCGTTACTAATTCTGTTAGCTGCGGAATTTTCAATTCCATCGCAAATTTAGAGACGGATTAGTGACAGAATTTTCGTCTCTAATCAGCGACAGAAATTCCGTCGCTCATGAAAAATTCTGTTACTAATTTGTGGATTAGTCTAATTACATTTTTGCGATGAATTAGTGACGGAAATTCTGTCACTATTTTTTGAGACGGATTAGGAACGGAATTTCTGTCACTATATCGTCACAAAGTGATTTTTTGAAAAAAAAAAAATTAATTTTGTGATGAAATTTCCATCACAAATCCGTCTCTAATCTTTTTTAATTTTTTTTGTTATTTTGAATTTAACAGTAAGTCAACCTTAATAACCTATAATGGTTAAAGAATTGAAAGTGGAATTAATTAAATTGATTGGAAATAAAATCAAATTCAAGTCAAATTCTAAAATGATAGTAAGTTAACAATTACAAAGCAACAAAAGTACTAAAGTGAAAATGTGTATAATATATCAAACAAACCACACAAATATTTAATGTAGTCAAACAACCTAGTAACCACCCTATCTTATGGTGGGCTATCATCAGCGTTATGAGCTTCAGGGTTTGAATTGTTGACAGTCCCAGAGAGTTTTTGCTCAAGTGCTTCCACCCTAGTTGAGATAATTTCATTCTGTTGCTTAAGATTTTGATTCTCCTGTCTAAGCTCTATGACAACATGTTCAAGATCAGGTTGGAGCATTGCATTGATTCAAGGAGGAGAAGACCTATAAGAATAAGCTAAGGAATCAACATCTTTGGCCTCAAATCATAAGCCAAATATGTGACCCTTCTTGTTCTTATCACCTGCTGCAGCCTCTAAATATAGGTTCATTTCTTTCTTATCTAGCTGATTTGATTGCACATCACTTGGGGAATCTGTATTAGAGCTTCTAGATGCCTTGATCCTCACGTAATGATCCTATAATGAGTACAAAAGGTCAAAAGATATGAATAAATATAAAATAAAGGATTGTATGCAACCACTAAGATGAATTTGACCAGTCCAATTAACACAACAGTAACAAACAATCAACAAGTCATTCCTCAAGAATCAAGTACAAGAAGAGAAGGCCTAACACCTCACTTCTTCATGATGGTAGAGTAGGGAGAGAGATTTAACTTCTCTATATAATGGCTCTCTCATTCTGTTTATAGTTTTTTTTTGTTGCTTTTTTCATATGATGCGCTCTTGAGTTTTAAGGGAGCTAAAAAAAAGACAAAACATATACCATGAAACCTATGGCTAGGAGTCTGACTACAACTTCAGAAACAACAAAACTCAATCAAGTGTTGCATCCAAAGTAGCATGATGCCTTCTTCTGTAAAATCCAACAGCATGAAAATGAATAAATTGGAATAATACAGGGATGAGAGAATAATAGTTTGATGATCTTCTGCTACTTGTAATGGTGACTTCAAATTCTCAAGATTGCAATGGAAACTTGTATAACCTTTTCATTTTCCTGTTCTTTTACTTGTAACCACAAAAAAATTTATAATTTACTAACCCCAATGATAATAAAACTGGAGCCAAATTCTTATATTCTAATACTCTATGAACTCTGAATACAAAATCCCCCCTTTCCAAAAAGAGTACCCCAACAAATTGCAATAATGCACACTTCAGGTGGAAGGGGAAAAAATAATTGACATTTTTTGACTTGAGTACCTCAACAGTTTGAGTGCTGTGTGAATGACCAAAAGGAGTATTTCAGCATCTCAACTTACTGGCAGAAAAGTTAAATCAATCCACAGGAAATCAATAAATTAGTGTCAGCGTGGAATACCTTGTACCCAGAAATTCTTGTACATTTATATTGTGGTCTAACTTCTTAAATGTTTTCTTCAATGCCTAAAATAAAAAAGCAAATTGCTAAAGAGTAATACAATAAGGCGTCAATCATAATATTGTATTGTTTAAAAGACGCAACTTACTTCAACACTCTCCAACTTCCTGTTCCAATCCAATTGAAAACATTAATCATGATCTTGTGCTACTTAGATAAAAAGGCATAAGAATTTGAGGCATAAGAAAGGATTTTAATTATACCTCTTCACCCTTTCCTACAGAGTTAGTTGTGCAAACTTTGTAATAACCTCCTCTATGTTATTACAATTAGAAAACTATGTAATCAGAAGCAACATTATCATCGCAAAGAATCATAATGGTCTTATATAAAGGCAAACATCATAGTCTAAGTCTACTAATAGCTTGAAAAATTTCAAGGACAGGATATAATTAAAAGTTTAAGCAAAGATGCAAGTGTATTTATATTTTCTTTTATTTTGACCAATAGAGTATTCATTTAGAAGTCTACAAGACCTTGTGAAAAAATTCCCATCATCATATTAAAACGCAGAGATGCCCTGTTCATATAAGCTATTTATCCAACACACAAACCAAATTAAAGCAGCCTTTTCTTTCTAACCATAATAAGATTCCATTAAAACGAAAAGATGCCCTGTTCATATCAGCTATTTATCCGTGTGAGAACAGTTATGATCATGCTTAGATCAAAATAATCATTTCAGAATTTATGTTATATGAGGAGATAGACACGAAAATAAACTCAAATTTGCAACAGGATCACCGGTAGTTTAATCAGTTTAATCCAAGGTATTAAAACCCGGATCGGGTATTGAACCGGTCGGGGTATTGGGTTAAGGGTCAGTGGGTCAAACCGGGGCCAAACCGGAGCTAAATCAGGACCAAACCGGTGAGTAATTGAAAATTTTAGACTTATAGTATGAAATTCTAAAGGAAAAAGTTTAAAATTTTTTTTTTTTTTAATTTGGGACCCGGACCGGACCGTGAACCGGACCGGTCTAGTGACCGGTTCGGCGGTTTCCGGTCCGGACCGGCCGGTCCGGTAACCCTGGTTTAATCACTCTGAATTGCCTAAGGACGGGTTTGAGATTAAAATTTGTAATGAAATTTTAATCCATTCGAAACGACAGCCCCTCCTCCTTCAGGTCTCCATAACTTTCTTCTGCATCGTCACTATTCTCACATCACAATGAATTGTCCTAGTCGTATGGTCCTAGTCACAGTCCTCAGTGGCAAGCCACATCATCTGCCACCTCATCATATAGTCCTACTCATCGGTCGATGAGGTAAGACGCATCAGCAGACATGTCATCTGCCAGTCCCAAACAGTAGTCATTTGAACATTTTTTTTTTTAATGAAATAGTCATTTGAACTTTCTGAGCCATTATTTGTTTTGACTTTTTGAGAATGTTTTTATATCCTTTTCATTATTCTTGAATGCACAACTTTATTCTAAATTTTATTTTAGTGTTTTAATTTTAATATTTTTAATTTTTATTTATATTATATCCCTTTAATTTATTTTTCTCAATAAATAAATAATTTTAAAAGATGAAAATAATTTTCCTCTTGCTTGATTATGTTGAAATATCAAACAAAGAACTGTTTACATATGTAACAAAAAATAGCTGTAACATGGATTGTCCAAAAAATAAGATAAAACGAATTAATTAAATAATCAGATAATATTAAAATGTACAGGAATAACCTTGACAAAAAAAAGGCAAGAATAAAATTAACAGATGAAAATTAGAAAACTAAAATAAATTAAAAAATAAACTGTTAAGAAATGAAAAAAAAATTAAAAATTTTTTTAGGGACCATATTTTCAAAAATAAAATTAAGTGACAAACATTATTAAAATTGTTTATATCATTTTTACAGGAAATATTATTAGAATTAAACAAATGAAAAAGTTAATAAGTAAAAAGTTACTAAATGATGATATTTTTTGTGATATACAATACTCTAATTTTAAAAGAATATATATCATACTGAATTCGATGACATTTTCTAGTCAAATAGATTAATATAATTCAGCGAAAAAAAAAATTATGTTTAGAAAGGACGCAGTTATATTTTGTATCATGCTCTTATTTTAGTAACCCTTTAGCCATCCGTTGTTTTGAAGGAATATGTATAATTATAAAAACTTAATAGAAAGAAGGGAAAACCCAAAAAAAAAAAAAAAACGGTTAAAATAGGGAAATGGCAAATAAAGGAAGTGAATATCTGAAATCACAGGTCAAACTTCAGAGAGGAATATAAGATTTTCAAATCTTTCAAAATGACCAATATGCCTCTAAATTATGTGACAAATAAAAACAAATTAAAAGAGAAGGTGCACGGGTGTTATTATCTATGCTGAAGTTGTTATCTCTAAGATTCTGAAGTTGTTATTATCTATATTTAAGTTGTCAATGACGCCTAACATATGTGACTTCAAAATATTACCTTCAAGATTATTGGGATTTGGAGAGGTCAAGTAATCAATATGTATAATAAAGTTGTTATTTGAGACTTTGAAGTTGTTATTAGGTATGTTTGGGATCATAATTGGAGATTTTAAAAGTGTTTATGCATGTAAGTCAAGACAACACTTTTCTTACATATTTACTTCGTATACTATAAATTACGATTAAAAAGTTGCTTTTAAAGACTCCAATATCATTATTCCAAACAAGCATATTATCTACACCAACATTATTAATGAAGCTTGATCGTGTTGTGGCTTCAAAATATTACATTTCATGTTGTTGACATTAGGAAGACTAAAGTAGTCAATATATATGCTGAAGTGGTCAAAATTCACAGGCCCGTATCAAATTAAATTCATACAACTCTTGTAGCTTCACCAGCACTTCTGTGTCCTCAATCAACCAGCTTGTTAGAGTTTCTTGTTGGAACGGGAAGGAAATCCACATCATCAGCCTCCAGCTCTATGACGTGCAACTCGCCATAAAACTCCCTAAGTTGCCAAGTATTGCCAGAGACTCCAGACCCTCATACTCTTCGGTAATGCTCTCTCCGGTTCGATCCCTCCTTATATCTGTAGCTAGTTGCCTTATTTGGTGACGCTATATCTCTTTAGGAAATCAAATCTCGGGTTCAATCCCACCCGAGATTGTGAATTGCAAGTTCCTGAATACCCGTATTTTGAACGATAACAAATTACGGGTTCGATCCCTTACAAACTGGTTCGGCTTGACCGATTGAAGAGGCTCCCTTATGAACTGATTTTGATGGGAATAATGGATTATGTGGGAAGCATACTAGATCAAAGTGTGGTGGACTGAGTCGTAAAAGTCTCAAGATCAATAAGCATTGAAGGATGCCTCCTCTACTCCTAAAAGCAACCTTGTGATGGAGGCCAAATGAGACTGGCAAGGAGGGAGGAGCGGCCTGTGGCGGGGATGCGAGGCAGAGAATGAGAAGAGAAGCTTTGTGTGGAGCCATGGATGCCAATGGTGAGAATGAGAGGAGCGAGGAGAGAGAGGAAAAGTAAAAATGATGTAAAGGCGTTTTGAAAACATTTATTAATCCTAGATTCTCCAGTGGTTTAACTTGTGATTTCAGATATTTTTATCTTTTCTCTATTTTAATAGTATTTTTTAGGATAAAGAATGTGTAAGATTAATTTTAAAAATGAGTTTGATTTTAAAAAATTAGATGAGTAAAATTATAAAATTTAATAGAAAGAATAAGTAAGAGAAAAGTGTAAAAAATAATTAATTTTTTTGGTATAAAAATAATTATATTTAAAAAAATTTAACATCACTTTTCTATTTTTTAATCTAACTTATTAAAATTTTTCCTTCTTTTTCAAGAGGACGCTTGTGGTACTTTTAAAATTAAACACTAGTGATGAGAGATATGAGCATAAAATTAAACACTAAGATATTTAAAGTATCACCTTATATGATTTCTGTTTCTTTTGAAATTTACTCATTTATTTTATTATTATTTTTACTAAGTAAAATACATTTGCTTTCATGCTTTATTTATATTGAATTATTTTTTACAATGATAATAGATTGAGGTATAAGGTATTAAAAAGAGCTCACACCAACAGCGTTACAAATAATTTGATTTTCTTAAAAATATTGAAGAGTTTATATTAGGATTATACATACAAAAATAATATACTTTAAATATGTACAATATATTTTTTATATTATTATCCGATGTCTTGTTCGAAGTTTATGACCACACCTCCTAACATAAATGTCTCCTCTGTAATTCAAACTTGAGACTCAAAGGGATCTAGTGGGGCTTTACACCACTAGATCAACTCTACATTAACTCTACATTAATATATACAATATATATTTAGAATCAATTATACTTTAGATTAAACAAAGCATATAAATAATAAATTAATTATGCTTAGGTTTACATATATTATAAAAAAATATTTTTATTTTATTAATATATGATTCATTGCAGGCAATGGTGACCTATGAAGAAGGAAGAAGACGACTGTATTATGCATTTTCCATCGCTACCCATTGTGCTTACAATGCCTTTTGCTTTCACCATCAAGGGAACACTTCAGCACAAATTCTGTTTCAAAATCAACCAATAGAAGTTGACCTTTTCTATTATCCTGCAAAACCAATGCTTTAACATCTTACAACACCATGTTTGAATTTAAAGCCATGCTAAGGCATAACATAGCAGCATTTTCAACATATCCTGATATATTTCATCCTTTCTCTCATTCAAAAAGATTCAAATAAGCTACTAAAACCATCAGTTCTGAATGCCCTACTCAGCGGATCTATGAGTAGGGCATGCTCATCCCTTAAAATGTGAGTGATCCCCAATTTTTTTTTACATTTTTTTATATATTTTTATTTATTTGGATTAAATTGTATGATGCACATTGAAATATTTTTGACACGCATTATCCCAAAATAATTCATTTCTAGTATATTCAGCATCTAAAAATATTTTTTAGTACCACCCAGTATTCTCAAATATTTTTCTAGTACCATCCAATATTCTCAAATATTTTTCAGTAGCCACTACTACAAAATGTGCAATATATGACGATTATTAATGGTCATATATCACGGTTCTGAACTGTCATATATACGGGTGCTATAAAAGCTCGGTGCCGATACATTACAGTTCCAAACCGTTATTTATTCCAGATATATTCAGTACAAAAAAACAGCAGATTACCCGCGGAATTCCGTGGCTAAAATGACTACAGACGGAACACGTTCCGTCGGCAAAAAACCGTGGCTAACGAGTTTTGGGATGGAATAATTTTCCGCGGGTAATTACCCACGGAAATTTCCGTGGGTAATTTCCCATGCATCTGAGACGGAATTCTGTGGCTAAATATGTTGTTCGAATTTTTAAATCATTCTGTAATTGTTTAATTTTTTTTGCGCCATTTTTTTAATGATTTGCATGACAATAATTTTTAAAACACAATTTAAAATGTTGAGCAAAATAGCATAATCATTGAACTTAAAATGTGGATAACTAAACAAGTCAAAATGTCACAAATATGAAGTCATTGAAATAGTAAAAAAAGACTTAATAGAAAGAAGTTAACAGTAACAAGTCTATGGAAACAATAAACATAAGAAAGCTACAAGTTCTCAACTCTGATTTTCATCTTCTTCATTTGCATTGGTAGGAGAGGGAGCCTGAGCATTGGCATTGTTAGAGAGATTAGGAAATTGAATCCCCATTCCTTGCAAGTCAGTTGCTTATTTAAGGTGCTGATTTTCTTGTCTGAGATGTTCAGTCTCTTGTGTGAGGTGTGTTATCCTTGTGTGCAATTCTTGAATGTTAGAATCCCTCGTCGAGTTTATGGAAAGAGGTGAGGCAGAAGAAACAATATTTTGATTTTCAGATCCAAGCCCATAGATTCCACCCTTCTTGTTCTTACCACCGATAACCTCTAACCACAGATTAAGTTCATCCTGATTAGATTGGACACTGCCTGTCTCAGAACTAATTGATGCCTTTAGTCTCAGAAATTCATCCTACAAACAAAAAGTACATAAAATAAGTACATCATAACAATTTATTTCCAGATCAGATTTATCATATAAGGAGACCATCAAGAGAAAAGGATATGCCCTACATGTTCTTGTTCTTATAATTGATTGCTATATAAGAATTTAATCAATAGCACCTTCACTAACATATTCCATTCTCAAGTCCATAGAATTGCTTCTCGTGCAATTAATCAAACACTTCATATGCATTATATAAAATCAACTCAGAAACTTCAATAATCTTAATTTAAAAAAATTTCTCTTCTATACAATTTCACAAGTACCATGTGTGAAATCAAGTCATAAAACAATCATCATCATCTCATATTGTTGACAAGCAACTTCAAACATCTTTGTTTAATCGGAAAGCCACCTAAATCAAATTTCTTAACACTTTTAATTCATAATAAACATCATACTCCACCGTTTAGCAATCATCTAACACTCAAACATCAATGAAGTTTCACAAGGTCCCAACATTCAATTGAACTCAAAAATTTAGCTTTAAATTCTCCTTTAATTTCAAACATTTTATCGAACACCTCATGTGCGTTTAAAATTTTTCAAGTTCTTAAAACATTGTTCCTCTTAAAATTGCAGCATTAAACTTAATGATTATAGTTATAATTCAACTTTATTCAATCATTAGAATCTGATATGGCTCAATCAAATACCAAACAGATTTTGCAATTCACACATGACCAAACAGGAGAAAAATAAAACATTCTACTGCATAAAAAATTTGCAACTTTCTGGAAAAAAAACAAAGAAGGAACATTTAACATACTCAACACCACCATCGCATAAGAAGGAAGGGGATGCTTTTTGTATACACCCTTCCACACACATGACAACGACAAGGAGGAGGAGAGAATATGTATAGGACTCTAACTGACCACAAGCAGCAGCAAGAGAGAAGGAATCATAAACAAGAACAAAAATAGAGAAAAAACTCTGCCCACACATACATGGCAGCAATAATCTGAAAGGGGAAGAAAAAATAAGAGTTCTTCACCGACATATACTAGCGTAAAGAGGAAGCATGAAAAGGGAGGAAAGGTGAGACTCCAACAATCCACTCATCAACAATGCAAGGAGGAAGAACGGCGGAGTTTCTTAAGGCCTGGGGGTTCTAGAGCTCTCTTCCCCTTTTCTTTTGTTTTAATGTGGGTGGAATGAGGGAAAAATATGATGGAAGATTTTTTTTAAAAAAAACATAGGGATATTGTGGTAATTTCACCAAATTAAAAAAAAAATTAAAATACCCTTTCACCCGATACAAGATTCGAACCCCTTCCCCCAATAACAAACACAAATGTAGTTTCATTGGGTCACCAATCCATTTTTGTTAAGGATGTACAACATTTAATAAATATATAATTAAGTATCTCATTACACCCACCCACATACATACATATATTTCAGAATTATTACCTGTGAACCTTATGAGGATATAACACGTATGCTCCTGTAATTCTAGATTTCATTCAATACAGTTCAACTAAATTATTGGGTCATTACACATAAGGCGTTAGAGCCAGAGGTCGGCTAGCCCATTTTACTTCTCCAAACTCCTAAAATAGCATTAAAGGTCATTCCATTCAGGCATTCACCACTCCTTGTCCCAACCATAGGTTAAGGACATGTAAAATGCTAACAAGCTTACTTCCAAGCAGAGTTAAATAAATATTTAATTATATTTTATTTTCATGATACAGATAGAAATGAACCCTACATGGCAACAAAAGGAGCTAAGAGATTACTATAAACAGAAGGGTATAATTATAACATCATATTCTCCTTTGGGGGCTTCAGGTGCAAGATGGGGAGTTACAACAATGAGAGAATAGCATATTCTGTAAACAGAAGGGTATAATTATAACAACATATTCTCCTTTGGGAGTTACAACAACCGAGAGAATGAAACAGAACTTAGAGATAAATATTCAACAAATAAAGGAACCATGATAATGTATCTTTTTGTCTTTTTTCTGTGACAGAGACAATATGTACATGTATGCTATTCTTGCTACTCCCTCCCTATGTTTTGACCAAATTATTAATCATCTTCTTGTTTCTTTGGCAACCCATTTGGATGTGTTCAATATATCTTAATCATATTCTATGTAAACCACTCTTTCAAAGCTAGGCCACCTTTTTTCCTACGTGTTGGGTTTATCCAACCATCAAAGAAAACCATATTCTATGAGAATTTAATAACAGATATCAGTGAGTCAGAAATAACCATATACTTATATGAGTTACAGCTGCACAATGGTCCGCAAATTCTCCAGTTTTCTCATTATAATGAGTCTTCTTGAACAATTCAAACACAGAAGGCTCTCTTCCCAAATCTGCCGCCTACAAGTATTTATAAAAATGTATTATACGAAGCATCAAATATATAATGATTGAACCAATTGGAGATAAATACTTACCATCCTCCTCTTATACTCACTATTCAGAATACTACCCCCTTATGTTGAGTGCCTCCTTTGCTAGAGGCTCGATTGGTCTTTGCTATCTCACACTTGCTCTTATATTCTGGTGTTGTCCACAATCTCTCTAACTCATTCATCACTTCATGTGGAATCCACTTAGTTCTAACTTGCTTGTGAAACAACTCCTGCCTGATAGTATGTATTGTACCTCTCAAGATTTCTGAACACTTTGCATTCCATATTCTCTTAACATCATCTTCATATTGTGGCAGCCATTTATATTTTCTTTGCATAAATGAGATATGACAAAGATAAAAAATACAAAAAGAATAAGGAAACAAGTAGACATAATACAAATAGAAGATATCATATACCGCCCATTCTTCAAACCACATTTTCCTATAATTGGCAGTGTTGCTTTCCAACAATGACATGGGTAGTCAAATTTCCCTTGAATTATCGGAAGAATTTGCCGTGTAGAACAAACAGCAGGAATGAACCTAATATCAATTGTAAAAAGACTATTGTCATTGTTAAAATGGCTTTAAGATATACTAAATGAAGATACAAATTACAGCAATATTGTTCATGACTTACATTGTTTTCTCAGGATATATCCATATTCTACCATCAATAAGATCACGACCCCAAAGTGATGACCTAACACGCGGACCCTGTGGAGAGGGGGTGTGAAGATTTTGTTCCAGGAGATGGTATTGGAGGAGATAGGACTGGCGATTGAGAAGGGCCAGATGATAATAAGTGTCCACCAATTGATTCATGCAATAATGAGGGTCCACCTGAGTCATGATGCAATTGGGTGGGTAATGTAGGTCTCACAATTGGATTAAGGATTTGATGTGGTAATGAGGGTCGGATAAGTGGTTCATGCAATTGAGGCGCTGATACAAATGACAACGATGGTATAACAACCCTAGGAATAGCCGGATTTGAAATAGTTGTCTGAGGATGAGATAACTTAGGATGTTACTGAGGAAGAAATGATTGTGGGGTACTCGATAGGCTGATATCACGCTTTGAGCGACGTCTTGACATCTACATATTCATTGTGAGACTTGAGTTAGTAATAAGAAATAAATAAATGATGACGAAATATATTCAGAATAAAAAGAAAATTAAAAGTCAATACAATCAAAGGTAACAACAATGACTTCATTACAACAAAATGTGGTAACATTAATCTTCTTCGTCATCGTCTTCATCTTCCTAACACTTGCCACATTTCCTAACACTTGCCCAGAAACCAGAAACCAGAAAACGCAGCAAAACTGACCACATTTCCTAACACTTGCCCAACTGATCCAAATGGACCCAAAACTTCTACCAAAGCTACTCCCACACAAAATCATCCAAGGAATTTAATGGAATCATCATAATTATCCAAATCCTACTCCATTATCATCCTTTGGTTTTGGGCAACACAAATCACCGATTTTCCAAAATCACTAAACTCAATCATTCAATTCCCAATCAATCCTATCTATCCATATACATTTCCAACATACCATTATTATGCCAAAAACATGTTGAAAGCCCAGTGGTCATCATTTTCGGATTAAAGGCCAAAATTTCCAGAAATTTCAAACTAAACCATTTGGCATAAAACTTAGATAGATAGATAGATTAGTCTCACTTACCTCTTTCACTTTCTCAAAGACACTTCTTTGATTCCCCAACTTCTATAACTCCTTGTGACCACAAATCAACACCAATGGCCAAACTATAAATATCAAAATGAAGCTCTTAACTCAAGGAACAACTTTAATAAAGTGATTTTTTAGCAATGTAAGCCATTTGCTTACCCAAATCACAAGCTCTTTCTTTTCTCTTTCTTACTTAACAATGGCGTCAGAATTAGGGAAGAGAAGATAGCGATGGAGTGTAGAGATGAAGGAAATGATAATCCTTCTACACTCCTATGCTTCTTCAGCAAAAAGAGAGGAGGGAAGAGAGAGAAAAATGAATAAAATATGTCATTTGACTTTTCTTTCTACACTCTCTCTTCATACCAAATTTGCCAAGTGTCAACATCTCATTGGCTCTCCTCAAATAAGTAACTAATTAGTTACTCTAATCACTCCATTAGCCATTTAGTCACACATCTCATTTTTCTCTTAGCTAGTAATTAATTTCTCCCTTAATTACTAACTCATGGCCAATAATTCCATTCTTCTAATTTCTCACTAATTATGGAACATTAATTAAAATTGCCACAAAACACATAATAATTTCAATCAAATTCATAATTATCCATAATAATCATGATTAACCCTTAATCAAAAATTGGGGCATTACATTTCTTCCCCCATTCAATAAATTTTGTCCCCGAAATTTGTTACACACCATGGGCATAAAATCAAGAAATCTCTTCCTCATGTCCGCTTCCGCCTCCCAAGTTGCTTCCCTTGGAGACATTTCCTTCCAGACCACCTTCACAAATAGTATGCTACGATGCCTGAGCCACCGCTCTTCCTTATGACTGGGCAAGTTTTGTCTAGTTTAGGAGGAGTGCGGACGGGCAGGTAATTTATTTGTAATTATAATTTGAATATAATTTTCATAAATTTTATGTTTATAATAATTATAATTTTTTTAATAGTTTTAATATTGATTTTTTATGCAGGCTCTTTTTTAGAGGAATACGAGGGGCCGAAGGTAGTAGAGGATCCACCACATAGCAAGATCAAATACATTTGTTGTCACTTACATCGAGTTGGTGATTTTTTACAATGTCAATTACTTTTAGCTAGTTATTTCATATTATAAATTCAGTGTTTTATTGTTTATAATACTAATTTAATTTTTCAATTGTTTTAGGAGAGGAAGGCTCAATAGGAGAACCGCTAGATGGACTACAGGGAGTTATTCATGATCACCCATAGACACCGTGACGGGACTTTGACCTCTCAGTAGGCAGAGGAGGCCTTTGTAAGTTAATTTATTATTTTATAATAATGATCTATTATTATATTGTTTATAAAACTACTTTGTTGTGAATAATAATAATTTATTGTTTCATAAAATGGCAGGAGCGGATACAGAGTTGCAGGCTGAGCTGTGAGAGACCCAGACACAAGAGTCACCTTGTAATATCCCAAAATGTACTCAATGGCTAAATGTATAGAAAAGATGCTGGGATTAATGATAGAATTACCTCTGAAACTTTTGTTATAGTTTAGTCAAGTTTCACATACAAAATTGGTAATTAAATATTATATTGCAAGATAATATTTTACAAGATCATCTTCTTCTTCAAAGGGCCATGATTCACGTATGACAAGAGGGAAAAGTAAGAGTAAATACATATTGGCTACTAAATATGACATATGGAGACAATTTGACCAAGTTAGCAAAAGATGAAGACTTGGTCAACAATTGCAACTAAAGAAAAGAGGATATTTCAAAAGCTTTTCTATTTCCATTTCAATATGCTTTTCGTTCAAATCATAAGGGAAAGAGGGAGGGAGAGTTTAATTAATACCATTGTTCATCCTTTTCTCAAGAAAAGTGGGTCAAAAGGGTCAAAAGCATATCAAGAGAAGGGAAGAGACTTATTAACACAACTCCCTCCCCTCAAGTCAATTATTTCGGCTATGTTATAAGAAAAGAGAGGAGGTTTGATTAATTGAATTCTCTCATCCTCTTATTCATCTAAAGTCGGTCAATACACCAAATCAAAGAAAGAGAATTGGATTATAACATTTTCTCACCTTTTTGGGCAGCAAGTTACGGTCAATAGATAAAGGGAAGAGGAAAGGAAAAAAACCCAAGTTAAATAATATAAGTGTATGACCAAATGCATTCATTACTAACCACAATTTTTTCTCTACCTTTTGACCAAAATTTTGGCCAGCCCTTTAAGTGATAAGAGAAAGGAAAAATCTGATCATTTATCACACTCTCTCTCCATCTTCAAGTCGGTTTGTAGCAGCCCAAAAACGTAGAACAAGAAAAGCAAGGATTCAAGAATTTCAAGAGGAGGTGTTTTGAGCCATCATCCAAGAACAAAAGCTGAAAAACCAAAGAAATGAGCCAAATAGAAGCAAGAGGTGAGAATTGGCTTCAATTTGAGCTATTGGTTGTATAGGTTGAATGAGTATTTTGACACATGTAATTCTGTTGTTATTTTGTGCAAGTTAGGGTTTAGAGAAGTCATGGTGTTTTGGTTATGTATTTGGTGTTTTATGATGATTAGAAACCATGTGACACAAGTTTGATGCTGAATTTGGGAGTTTGGTAATTTCTGGAATTTTGTTGATTTTTCTGCCAAAATAGGACATGGGGAATGAGTGGGAATTTGTTCATTTTGATGTTACCATTATGTTCTACATGAAAATTGTGTGGGAATAGCCCCGGGTTGTGAATTTTGGGTCATTGAAACTCAAAATGTAAAACTAGATTTTTTACCAAACAGAATTCCAGTAAGTTACCCTGAATGTGTGGTATTTTTGGATAACCAAATGATAGTTAAAAATTCTGAAAATTTCCAATCTTAAATTTCACATGCCAAGTTTCAAAATGGACATATAATTCATGTCATTTTATTTTGTGAGCTAGGAGTTATGATTATCCAAAGTTTGGGATTAAAACTGGAATCTGTTTTGGAACAGTTTTGGATTTTATGAAAAGTTGTATTTTTGTGGTTATGGACAGCCTTGATTCATATTTTCCTGTGTAGAGGACTTAAATATCTGTCATTAGGCCTTAGGATCATCGCATTTCAATTTTTCTAGAATTAGTTATGATTTTTCAAAGTTAATGAAAAATTCTGGCAGATTTGGTCACCTATGTGAAAATTGAAGGTGTTATGGCATAATGTAATATTGCGGAACTTTGAGGTTAGAAATTGGTAGGTGGATATTAGTGGCCTAAACATATGCCAAAGGGGTTGGGAGAAACTACCTTGAAGACCCCTTTTTTAGAAGTGTAACCCTCTTCCGTAATTATATCCAGATTACACAATAAAGTGAAATAGAGACTAATAATAACAAAAATTAACACTTATAAACCCATCTACCAGACGGGGTTTTCACAAACACCTTTCAAAATCGTTTATGACCTAGTCTCACATTCACATTTCCGAATACAATTACTACATGAAGATAAATCACATTTAATATATATTAGAGTACGCAATGTAACAATTCCGGCAAATTCCGGATTCCATTTATTAACTCAAGCTTTACAAGGCACAATCGCCCATACAAGCCCTTATATGGGGATTACACAAATCTTTCTCATACACATAACCAAATCCTCATCCACATACATATATACATATCCAAATACAAATATCCCTCCCAACTATAATGATAACCAACTATCGAATCTTCAACCCGAAGGAAGTCCTCATTGCCCTTGTCTGCTTACTCCATTATCGATCTACTACCCTGTATGAAAGGTTAGTAGGGGAGGGTGAGATTCTAGAGAATCTCAGTAGGAAAACAATATCAATATGCATGTACGATAAATGTTTAATGCATGACATGCTTGCATCACATAACTGTCATGATGACAAATCTGTAAGCTCAATGCTTCTAAGAATATACTAATAGCCATAGCATAAATTGAAACATAGCTTCAATAACACATAACCATGCAAAGCTAAGACATGCATCAACACATTAACACATATATCAAATACAAGCAGAAGAGATATGTTTCCTACACTTTTTCCACGTAAGCTCCAGCACAGCTGTTCACGAACAAAACGAAGATCGAACCACGATCAGGGCGACTATCCAACCCTATAACCAAAATCATGGACATAGGGTTAATCCCTTTTCCAATTCCTCAACATACAAATACTTAATGTTGGTTATCATTTAACACCTTTAGGTGGCTAATCAAAGCCTAAACATATGCCTAAAGGCTTGAGAAACATTTGACCAAAGATCGCCTTTTAAACGTTCAAAATGCTGATTTTTGGGGGTTGGCCGCAGCCTACAAATCCACTGGCCGCGGCCAAAAACTGCCTAGAAACATTTGGGCCGTGGCCCAGAATCCGCTGGCCGCGGCCAAGAAAATCCAATTTCTTGGCTGAACTTCCAAAACTCATAACTAATTCCACAAAAATCGAAATGAGATGATCCCAAAGCCAAATGAAAGCTATTCAAGTCCTCTACACAAGTAAAATACTGGCATTTACTAAAAATCACTACACAAACACAGAATTCCCCAAAACTCAAGACTGTCCCAAAACAGTGTTCATTTTCGACCTCAAACTTTGAACAGCTATAACTCCCAGTTCCCAAAACGAAATGGCACAAATTATATATCCATTTCGAAGCTTGGGAGGTGAAATTTAAAACTGGAAAGTTTCATAATTTTTAAACATCATTTGCCTAGTCAAAGCGTCCACAACAGCAGACTGCCCAGAGCAAAACTTCAAGGGACAGATTTCTCAGTTTTGCACCAATGATTCCAATGGTTCCCAAATTCACACCAAATACCATTTCCTCATAAATTTGCACAAGGAATCCATTGGACATACCAAATCAATCAAATTCAAATCATATTGACATGTTACCACAACATGTCACACAAATCACAATTCAAACCACAACATTACAACTCTTCCAATTCAAGTTCCCAAATCAATTTCAATGACCAAATACCACAACATGGCACCATTTCCAACATAAAACACAATCCAATTCTCCAATTTCATACCACACGAAATTCATCACAAAATCAGGGCAAATTCTACAAATCACAATACTCAACCAAAACTTAGATCAAAAGGCTTCAAATACTCACCTCTTCCTCTTTCCCAACCCAAATCTTTGATTCTTCATCTTTCCTCTTTTGTTCAAGCAACAAAACACCTCCTCTCACAAATCTAAAACCATAGAGATGAAGCTCTCATCACTATGAATAAGATTATAGAAGGACATTAGAGCATTAGAGGACAAGAAACAAGCCAAATCTCACCTTATTCTTTTCTCTTCCTTCCCTTAGCTTTGGACGATCATGGAGGACAAGAGAGAGATGAGAGATGATGATGAAGATGAGACAAGTTAGTTTTTGGAGCCCCAAAACCGACCTAAAGAGAGGGAGAGGGGAGAAGAAAGAGCTTTGACATGTTGACCCAATACAATGGCTCAAAAGATGTCAGGTGTCACCCTCTTGACAAACCTCACATGAGCTCACAGAGGCACACCACATGGGATTCCACCCTTTGATCTATTACACAATTCAATCTCAACCATTGATCTTGAAGTTACCAATAAGCTTCCTCTTCGGTAACTGACCAATTGGTCTGTAACTTTACCGTTTTGCCCCTGATTATGGCAATTCACATTGAATTACCACCAAATACATTTTCTCATTCATTTTATTTCACAATGCGCCCTCCCCTATATTTTAAGTCAATTTAGAGGTTAATCCATAATTGAACTTAAGTACAGGGTTTTGGCGCTGCTCACAGCATATACGAATCACATCGGGTGCCAACTCACACCATAATCTCCAAAAGGGTCCATTTATCACTAATGACGTCCACTTTTAGAGTCATTAACCCTTAATCACAATTTAGGATCTTGTTAAACTGGGGCTTAGCAATCCACTAATCTCAGACTTATTCTCTAGCCTGAAGTCTTAAAATTTGGGATATTACAGGAAGCAAAACATTGATTTTTGGCTGACTCACACGAGTGAAGATAGCCTCACTCGCGTGATGAAAGACTTGTACTCGAGTAAGAATAGTTCTCACTCGCGATTATTTGGCAAAGAGCAACACCAACGACTAGAAAGTACTCACTGCACTCGAGTATAAGGATTTGCACTCGAGTGATGACCCCAAAATCACTAGAGCCCTAGAAAGTGAAACACAGGAATTAGTGTTTGGCCGAGAGTACAGCAAACTCAGAGGAAAAATCTCACTCGAGTACCACCAATGTCACTCGAGTGAGAACACAACACCTGCGAGTGTCAAATTACACTCTTGAAATTTGGCCAGCGAGTGCTTGGCCGAGAGTAACCCTTAACCTGAACTTACACCTTCACTCGAGTAAACCCATGCTCACTCAAGTAATCGCCAATATCACTTACGGGTTTGGAAGTGCACTCTTGCATTCCACCCATAAACACTACTGATAAAGTGAAGGAAACAAAAATTCTGCTACTGTACTTGAGTGACACCCATCCTCACTCAAGTGAGCCTTATCAGATTGCCAGATCACAGCAACTGACAGAAATTCCCAGATTTGTCAAAATTGATCCTAATGGTTCCCAAACTCAACTCAAAGCTCATTCCCATCTAAAATTCTATAAGGAACCTATTGGTAACCTCAAAACACCCAAATCTTACCACAATGACACTTTCCACCCTTCTAACCACATTACAACCAAAATCACCTAATGACCAAACTTTTCCTTTTTAAATCCAATCCAAAACCATTGACACCAAGACATAATTTGGTATCTATTCCACCACATTACATTACTCAGTCCATACACTTCAAAATTAGGCTAAAATCAGGGCAATAATCCAAAGTTCTCAAAACTTAACCAATGACCAAAACAAATATACCAAAATGTCACAATTACTCACCCCTCTTCAATTTGCCAAAACCAAATCCTTGAATCTCCAACTTTCAAATTTGTTCAAACACTAAAACACCACCTTTCAAAATTTTAAAACCACAGAAACAGAGCTCTCAACCTCTTGAACAACATTAATGAAGAGTGTTTGAGCATTTAAAGTCATTTGGAGCACTAACTTAAGTTTTCTTCTTTCTCTTTCTTCCTTAAGGTCGCCGGAAATGGAGATGAGGAGGGAGATGAGATGAGAATGATGATGATGAATTTTCCCCCTTTTTCCATGCTTCTCACCAACTTGAAGGGAGAGAGGGAAGAGAAAATTGAACTTTGAATCTTTGACCTCATCCAACGGTTCACAACTTGCCACATGTCATAATCCCATTCTTCCTTCCATAAGTTCATATAAACACCTCCACACTAGATTCTGCCCCTTCAATTATTTAAGAGTTAATCCTAACCATTGATCTCAAGTTAGCTATGAGTTTCTTCCTCGATAACTGATCAATTGGTCGGTAACCTTACCATTTTGCCCCTAATTATCACAACGTTTTCTATACTATCACCAAACATATTTATATCACAGTGCACATCATATTCTTCAAAAGTGTTTATTCATTAAAATTTACATCACTTTTGAAGTCATTAGCCCTTAATTATAATTTAGGATATTACAAGGGATGTCTAAAGTCCAAATTGGGGACATCTAAAGTATTTCTGACCCACTTTAGACGTCCCCAGTTTGGACTGGGGATGCTTAAAGTCCAGACTTAGACGTCCCCACTTCAAAGTGAGGACATCTAAAGTAGGTCAGAAATACTTTAGATGACCCCAGTCTACATACTTTAGATGTCCCCAGTTTGAATTGGGGACATCTAAAGTCCTGACTATGGACGTCCCCTGTTTTGGGACGTGATTGACAGTTTTTTTCTACATCCCTTAGGTAGACGTCCCCCTGTTTTCAGACGTTAAAAGGCCCAAAAAAGTGATGTTAAAAGTGTTTTTTGTAGTATTTTAGCTTTACTTAAATGAATTGGATTTCTAATAACTATTATTGTTGTAATTCTTTTTGTGATAGTGAGAAATGACATAGGAGGATCCTACGTTGGCGAGCTATGTTGATCGGATGATTTGTTGAGCAAAGCGTTAGGATACCCAAGTACGATGGTCGTGTTCGAGGTACTAGTTTTGCAGTCACCCAATTAGCATACTTCAGATGTCAGAAGCACCCTAATAAAAGTGACGTTTCCCAGCTGCATGAGGAGATGACTGGTTTCAAGCATCAAATACAAGAACTTCACGAATAAATACGCTACAAGGAACAACAGGAAGAACAATTCTTAAAACAAATGCATTTGATGTAAGAACAAAATGCCCTATTAAGAGCGAAAATAGAATAGTTGGTGCAGAGTAGGCCAACACAAAATGTTCCCCTCTGTGATAGCCCAAGTGTTAGAGATAGTTGTACTTCTATGCCTAAAGTCCCTTTTCCTTTGGTAATTAATTTATTCTTTACTTAACTTTATGTTACATTATAATTTAGCAAATTTTAACATATTAACTCAATTTTCCATAGGGCAAATTTCAATGCAAGTTATATATTGATCAAGCTTCCAATCACGTGGTTGTAATGGGTGCTGCCTACAACAATGATAAGGACACACTGCACAATTCACTGTTGCCCTCAACATACTCCGAGTGAGGGTTGACATCTATACGAATGAATATGCCCTCTTATCGATCCCGTCTAGGGATGAGGAAATAATGGTGAAAGATGTTGTAGGTGGCTATGTTGCTTGGCCAATAGGTCTTATAGAGCCATATGAAAAGGTCGTTCATTTAAAATTCCCTGCACTTTTCCTTCATACTTCCATCTAAAATTGTGATTTAATTTTTTGATTTTCGTAGGGTGGATAGTCTAAAGATAAACAAATCCAACCTTATAGTAAGATTTCAAAGTGTTCGACAACACAACCCAAGTTGAAAGCATTGGCTAGCCAACAGAGTAAAATACGACCGACCTCATATCATGATCAATTAGTATCGATTACACCATAATTGATCAGTAAAGGAGGACTAGAAATACATTTTGAAAGACATATCTACAGTGTTAGTGGTCTAGTTGATCGTGTTAATGGTGATGTCATGCACGACATATGTAATCGTGACTGGGTTAGTGCTTCGACTATCAACATTTGGATAAGGTACTTGACCATTATCGTTTATCACTGTTATTAATATTTCTCGTTCCATTTTTTTTGTTTTTCATGACACTGTTTGTTTTATACCAAGAATTTGTACATGACATCATAATGGATATAAACAGGGTCCAATTCACATTTGTCAGCCCTTATCTCATTGGCCAACATGGGAGTAAAGTAGATATAAATGCACAGTCTAATGAGCTAAAAGATTACTTTAGAAAGAAAGCGACACCAACTACACTATTTTTAGTGCCATACAATGCAGGGTAAGTTACTAGTGGTACAATTTTTATTTTTATTGTTTAACTTTTATCATAACATGATTATTGGAACAAATTTTTTAAAATATTTTACGCGACATTGGATATTGATAGTAATCAATCGAACGGAAACTTTAGGCCCTCGCATTTACTATGTGGATCCTCTAGTTAATGGTCTTCCACAAAACCGTTCTGATATGTTGCTATTGTTCAATAGGTAAGCGTACGTGCGTATGTGTAAATATTTGCATGTGATTGAATAACCATAAGTAATTAGTTTCTATTTGTTTTGTTAGCGCATTGATTGCGTATCAGTCCTCTATCTCCTTAAGCTATTCTGAAGCTGCTGACCCTTACCTTAGCTATCATTTGAAGAAGATACGAGTAGTATTATATGAATTTACTCAAACTTTGTTAGTAAACAATTTTTATTCATAAACAGAGTTAAATATTTTATTATATTTTTGCAGTTCCCTTTCCAACCCAATGACAATGATTGTGGGTATTACATCATGAAATTTATGAAGGATGTAATTACGCATGATCAGTCATTTATTCCTAAAAACGTAAGTCATTTGTTGCACTTCGTATTGTGTTTTAATTAAATTTAATTAGTGCCAGATAATTAAGTTTTATTAATTTTAATTCATTTTAATTTATGCCTGATTGTGAATATGTTTAGTATTATAAAGATTAACGTTGTGACACTTTGAATGACCATCAACTTAATGAAGTGATCGAGGAATGATGTGAATATGTGTTTAGGTAAATCTCTGAGTAGCTATACTATTTAATTCACTAGCTGGTCTTTGTTGTGTTGTTTCTTGCCAATTGTTGTGTCATGTATTCAAGTTGAATTTGTTGTATTTCATTCACAATATATTGTATCACTATTTTTAGTATTACTTTAGTTAATTAATCATCTTTTTACTGTACCATTTTAAAGTTATGTCTCATTGTTGTTGTTTGCTTTTCTTCATTTTACTATGGATATATAGAGAAAATGTTTAAACTATGCAGTGCACTATTGCAATTATGGGAGATATCAAAAAAAAATATGGCAAAAAAAAAGTTCATGCGGCGCTTCCTTAAACAAGGCTATAGGAAGAATGTAAAAGAAAAAAAAAAAAAAGAGGACAGGACTTCCTGTGGCGCTTCCTTAGGAAGGGCTGCCCTCCTGTGGCTCTAACGACAGGAGGGTATTTTTTTAAAAAAAAAAAAATTAAATGAAGCTATAGCTTTTTTTAGTTACGTTTAGATATATGACACTTCTCTAGTGCCACAGCTAATGCAATTATAAGCGCCACAACCTTATTTTTTTGTAGTAGTGATTACTGAAACTATTTTGGCCATTGAATTGTTGATTCAACTTAGTTATCCTAGCTAGTTGTACTGGTGCTCAGTATGTGTTGGATTGTGCTCACAAATTGTAGGCATTTGCTTATGCACTAATAAGTGCAAGGTTTGCTGCATCTGGAGTGACCAATCTGACTTATAATGAAATAAGACATCGAGCTCTGCCTAGCTTTTGCAAGTCCCTGCGTAGGTTCTGTGACCATATAGGAATCTCAATAGCCTTCATTTCAAAGGCTATTTGCTGCTCGCAGCTTATGCTATCCTGGATGTAGTGCGGCTCTCTAACCAGTAGAAATTGCCTCATATTTACACCACATACTTATTGTAACATATCCGAATATATATGTATATATATTGTAGAAAAATTACCAGTCATCACTTCCCTTTTTCACCCCACATATAGCTTGGTTTTGTTTCTGCAGAATTTTGCACTTCCATTTGGGCTATAAATCTGCAGATAGAATGCATTGAGGGGGGGGGGGGGGTGAAGGTATTTTTAACATGTCCATCTCTGTTAAATTAGGAAAAGTTATTTCTTATATGTAATGGAATCTTATTATGGTTAGAAAGAAAAGGCTACTTTAATTTGGTTTGTGTGTACTATTAACCATCGAGAGGTACTAACAAACTATGGTTGGTGAGAGCAGAAAATAACATATAGTTTGGTAAAAGGACAAAATAACCCGAGGAAAGTGTCGAAAGTTAGACAATTGAAATTAATTAAAAATCTCCAAAATTTAGGGTGTTCTAGATACCGAATCAAAGACAAGTACTTTTGTCTTAATTATAAGATAAAATTAATTTTTTTGAAGAAATGAAGGAAGTTAATTAAATTACTTTAGAATATTTTTATTTTTATTTTTTTCTCAAAACTAGTTAATTTGACTAATAAATTGATATATAATCTAAGAATATATAATATATAATATGATTAAATAATTTATTCAGTTTACTTAATTTCTCTTAAAAAAATTTAATTTTATCTTATAATTAGAATAGATAGTATATAGGTAGAGACAAAAGATGAGAGCGTGACATATAAAATATGGATAAATTTGTCCCAACAGTGCCAATCATTAAGGAACATGTGTCGCATAAGAGATTGGACAAAGATTCTCGTGCCCTTAACTCTTCATATTTCCAGGTCAAAAAAAAAAAAAAAAACTCTTCATATTTGTTTCTCCTACCGAACTATCGTACAGTCGACCCTGTCTTCTTCTGCGAATGGAAGAGAGTAAAGGAAGAGTATGTGTTACTGGAGGCACTGGGTTCATTGGTTCATGGATCATTAAGAGACTTCTTGAAGATGGTTACTCTGTTAATACTACCATTAGATCTCACCCAGGTTTCTATCTCTATCCATTTATTTGAACCAAACTGTTTTTCCCTGTTAGGTTTTGTCTTTTTAACACAAAAACTTGGTATGTTTCTTTGTTCAAATGAATTCAAGAAGTATCATTTTCCATTGCAGAGCGCAAGAAAGACGTGAGCTTCCTTACAAATTTGCCAGGAGCATCTCAGAGGCTGCAAATTCTGAACGCAGACCTAAGCGAGCCAGAGAGTTTCAAGGACGCCATTGAAGGGTGCGTGGGAGTGTTCCATGTGGCTACTCCAGTGGATTTTGAGGAAAAGGAACCTGAAGAGATTGTGACCAAACGATCCATTGATGGAGCTTTGGGAATTCTAAAAGCATGCCTCACTTCAAAAACAGTGACGAGAGTTGTTTACACTTCCAGTGCCTCTGCTGTTACTCATATGGACAAAGAAGCTAAAGTAGTGGACGAGAGCTCATGGACTGACGTAGATTCACTTAGAACTTCGAAACCCTTTGGATGGTCCTATGCAAGTTCTAAGACATTGACAGAGAAGGCTGTGCTTGAATTTGGAGAACAAAATGGATTAGATGTTGTCACTGTGACTCCTACTTTTGTTGTTGGACCCTTCATTTGCCCCAAGCTTCCTGGTTCTGTTGGTTCAGCACTCTGTTTTTTACTTGGTAAGTGCTTGAATTTGGTTGCAAACATTTAGTTTTAATCTTATTTGGTTATGCTAATAGCTTACTGACATCATTTGATTCATTTAGTCAACCCACCTAGTAAGATAAAACTTTGTTGTTGATGTTATGCAAATAGCTTATTGTCATAAGTCTCACATCGGGAGGGTTACCTTGACTCCTTACCTTGCATGTCATTAAATGTTTGCGCCTTTAAAATTATGATGCAGGTAAGAAAGACCAATTTAGTTATCTGCAGGTACCTATGGTTCATGTGGATGACGTGGCAAGAGCACATATATTCCTGCTTGAACATCCCAATCCAAAAGGGAGATATAATTGTTCTAAATGTTTGGCAACCATTGAAGAAGTGACTGGAATTGTGTCTGCTAAATATCCAAAACTTCAAATGCCAACCATAGAGTGAGTAGTTCTTCTGAACTTCTCCATCATGTTTAATTCGTTTGTACAGATATATGATAATTTGATTCAAGTAAAAATGACTTGTATTCCATAATTCAATCTCTTGTTTATTGTAGGTCCTTGAGAGAAGGCATTAGCCTGAAATTTACAGATCTGTCATCTAAGAAGCTTATAGATGTAGGATTTGAGTACAAGTATGGACTTGAGGAAATGTTGGTGGATGCTATTGAATGCTGCAAAGAAAAGGGTTATTTGTAGCTATAATATATTAGTGTTATCAGATTGCCCTGTCAAAAAGGTTTTAACAGATATACGTGCGTGGTTGTAAATTAAATTGCATGACAAATTATAGTTGAGTATATCTCTGTTATGAACATTATGACTATGTATATGAAACGATGTTTCAACAGAATGTGGACATGATTTGTATTTCTGATAGGCGCACCCTGAAGGTGTTATTTTGGTAAGAAGCAAAGTTCGTTTGCTCAAGAAACTGGAGTTTTTGAGTTTATATTTATGAGTTCATAGATCAAATGGACAAAATATTTCAATGATGTTGGATTTGAGACAGAAAGTTGATACAGAAATCTGTTAAGGAAAGAGATAAACTGATATATGTATTAATTAAACTGGTTATTGTTGTGAGTGAAAGTGAGCTTATACACTACTCTAACTACTTCATCTATCATCCCACTAATTGATACTTTTACTTAGTGTGAACCATTTGTATCTCTTTGGTGGAAGGGTTGTAGATAATGTATAGTGTACTCTGGTGTAAGTGACAGGAATATATAAGTGCATGCCAAACCTTCATGTTCACTTGTCATTTAAATACAGGGAAAGTGGTTACCGCCATAACTATTCTGAGTTTTGGTCAATGGCTAAATTGAGGTTGTTAATGGCTAATGCCATGACTTCTGGATTTTGGTCAATGACTTTACTGAGGTTGTTAATAGCTAACATAATATGAGCAATGACAATATGTTCTGTTGAATGTACTTGTGTAACTTTTTTGTGTGCACAATATGATATTGTTCATTTTGCTCATTATGAGCTTAATGGTTTTGGTATTCTCAACGACTTTATTTAAGTTTTGGGATTCCTAATACATGTTTGGAATTTTTGAAACAAGAGTAATAAATAGTAAACCAGTAGTAGTAAATAGCAAACTTTAGATGGTGAATATCCTCCGCAGGGATCTTCTCCATGAATTTATTCAATTGTGAGAGTTCCTAATACATGTTTGGAATTCCTATAACAAAAGTAGTAAATTATGAAACCATAAAATTAATTAATGAAATTTGTATAGTAAATATCTTCTATATGGGCCTTCTCCATGAATTTATTCAAGTGCGAATGTTAGGAATTTCCAAAACAGGAGCAGTAAATAGTTAAATACCAAAGTAGGCTTCATTGTGATGTGAGAATAGTGATGCAGAAGAAAGTGATGAAGACCTAAAGGAGGAGGAGGAGCTGCTGTTTCGAATGGGATTAAAATTTCATTACAAATTTTAATGTCAAACCAATCTTTATTGATTCTAGAGTGATTGAGGGCTTGTTTGATTGATTTTAATTTTTTTTTTTTTTTGTGAACAATTGCAATTAGACAAACATAATGAAGAAGGGAAGAATCTTAGATTAAGAAGATAAAAGCAACAGACAAACTATAATCCACTTGGGTTATTTTTAATCTACCCTCATTTGAAGGAGATAATCAACCCTAAGGGGGACTAAGAGGAACTTCATTTCTAGAGAGAAACTCAAATTAACCTCTTTCTAAACATAGTGAAGATCTAACTATTCTACACACTAAACCATATTAGTTAAGACCTTTTATATAGATTAGAGCCTTAACTAACTAACTATTTAAATTGATTTGCTATAATATCTCTAACACACTTCTTCAAGTTGAACACTTGGACTCATAAAGTGTCAACTTGCAACAAAATACGGGGGTAACGTGAATTAAAACTGAACAATTTTCAATTCACAACGAAATCATCACACACTTCTCCATATATTTTTGTGCTTCTCTTAGAGTACTCTGTTTTCCTTCGTGTCTTCAAGCTTGGCTCTTTAATGCAGCAACCTCTTCTTTCTTCTTGTAACCGAATGCCATCCAGTGTGTTGAAGAATGTAATTTGCCCAAAGTGTTCAACCCAGGCTTTTCCTGTGAGCACCTTCGAAGGCTTTATTGCTGCTTCAATATGTTTGTAGCCCATTAAAATGCCTCTGCTCCTGTCATGTTGAGTCTTCCCGCAATTGGACCTGATTCATTTCCTTGTTTCGTAACCAAATCATGCATCATGCACCATTAACTCACCCTGCTTATTTCAGAACCTGGAAGCGCTTCTTCAGCAATGTTTTCTCTGACTTAGATGCTAATAATACCCCATTCTTGGAATGATGAACTACATTTAGTTATTACGATGCACTCCCCATGTCACAGTTGCAAAGTCCACCCTCATAGATGAATCAATATCATCAATGATACAAATTATGATGAGATGGTAATTTTTGTACCAATTTTTCTCTGACCTCACATCAGCTACTACATGTTGATAAGCACTCCTTGTTACAAGAGTAAAAGTCTTCCAACACCCTTTTTTTTTTTTTTTTTTTGGCTCCAGACAAGGATTGGCTGTTAATTACACTAGGCTTGTTCCTGCTTTGAGAGATATCCCTTCCTGTTAAAGGCTGCTTTAAAGGGAAAATTGCAGACCTTTGTCATGCTTCCATGAAATGGAGTTTTTTTCACTTCAGAAAACTGAATGTGTTATAGATCAAGCAGATATCGTGCTAATACGAAAACTTATGGTTGTGAGGTGTAGCCACTCCTAGGAGGCAGATAAGCGTATAATTGAAGACATTCCACATCTTGAATCTTTCATATCTAGTTTTTGTCATTGCAGTCCACAACAATTATATAAGGCTATGTATATTCTGAAAGTAATGCCTCCACCAGGATCGAATCTTGTTATGACCGCCAGCATTCCTAATAGTGAAGCTAATATTCTTGCATTCAACAGCCCCACATTGAACCCAATGGCAGAAAATGTATTCAACAGCCCCCACAGTGAAGCTAATATTCTCCATGAAAGTGTACTGGTTCCAAACTATTTACCTTATCCAAGTTGGTCACATTGATTAGTGTAGTGCCAATTTGCAAAGTAATTCTTCAACTTCGGTAAAAATGAAACCATGATGACAACCCATGGCAAGAAAACAAACAGGCAGCAGAATCAAAGGGTGCCACAGGTCCAAAAGGCAAAGTAACAACAAGTGCATTTCCAGAAAATCCAAAAATGATAGTAGCAAGGTCATTTCCAAGGAGATTAGTATTTACTTCCACATTAGTATTGCTCCCAGAATCGGATGTCAAATGTCTTTCCTCAAGCATTTCAGGAGAATTCAATGAAACTGCACCTTGGTTAGGGCCAAACATAGGCACTCGAAAATTGAAATCAAGGGGAGGCTGATCAATATTATTACCAACCCTTGATCTTGAAATAGGATTGAAGGGAGCAGCATATGGAGATAAAAATCCTGAATTTGGTCGATTAATCTGGGAGGAACTAGTCAGTAAGTTCCTTCCACTTGGCGCTATTTCCCTATTATGAGACTGAGATATTCCAGGCACATTATCAATAGCAGAATCGTTGGACAATAAAGAACACCCTTGTTCTTCACTCCCTTGAGGCAGAGAAGTAGAAGCACGTAGTTTGTCCTCATCATTCAAATTGCCCATTGCTTTTACTTGGGCAATTCAGCTCTTGGCAGCAAGATTCATTCCAAACTCGGGACTATGACAATCAAATGGCGATCGAGCCCCCAACTTCACCGTCGGAACACCTAAAAGAATAATCGCGAACCGATCAAAACAAGTGAACAAGATCACAGATCTTCTCTTCTTCGAACTAAGGAAACCGATATCTGCTTGAGCCGCGCCACAATTTCACCGCCGAAATACGAAGGTGGGCACAAAACCTAGATTCCGGCGAATCTTGAACGCGTATCGTGGGGGAAAAAAAATGCTGCAAACTATTTTCTCAAAATCTGGTATGAACCAAGAAGAAAACCGACCCGAACCCTGATCTTGGCAAGAAAAGAAACGTGGGCTCAGAGCCTCAGACACAATCGCTCCGATCCCCCAAAACAAAGCTTTGATGTCATGTAAACGATGTGTATTTTGGAATCACGATTGAATAAGTAAATTATTTTTATTTAATCTTATAGAATTTTAAAATTAAAAAAAAAAGTTAGATTGAATAAAATGATGAGTGTTTGAATTGAAGATTGGATAAGTAACTTATATAAAAATGAATGATATTTGGTTTAGTTTTTGTATAAATGACTTTTACATTATTTAAGAGAAAAAATTATAAAAATTATGAAAAATGAAAAAATGAAGAAATAATTATGAAAAAAGTCCTCATTAAGAACTTAGTTGTCAAATGAGACATGAAAAGATATCTATATACAGAGAAATTTTCTCATAATTTCCTCAAAAATTAACTTTTAAAATGGTAATTGCTACGTTGACTTTTAACCTCTGAATTTAGGGCGGACTAATCATATTTCTTATTTTCAACTTGACTTTTACCATCACCTTAGGGTGGTAAAAACTCGCACAAACGATCATCCAAATTCTTTTTCAATTATATATATATATTTGGGAACCCAAACTCAAGGTATCCGAACACCATCTCGTAGATCTTGAATGTCTCTATCAGGGGAATTTTGTATGATTTTTCTATCCCTACATTCTACTGAAAAAATCCACAATTCGACAAAACAGTAAAAATCTATAGAAAAATATTTTCAAGTTAGTCCCTAAACTTTTATTTTCTTGTAGTCCCTATATTGGCTAAAAACCATTGTCTAACATATTAGATATACCAAGCAATCATATACAAGTAGAATTTTCAAGATGGGATAATAAATGTGTCTGAAATAAATATTTTTTTAAATATGTTCTTATTTATAATGGAGTAAGTAAGAGCATGAAATATAATAAATATATGTATCACCAAGCTTTTAATTAATATAATATGTATGATTAATAAGAGGTTAAAAATAAAATAAACTCATTAAATATTTAGATAACGCGGGCTCTTATAAAAAAATTAAAACAATTCAAATTTTAAGTTTTTATTAAAAGGAACGGAGGAGTATATGGGGGTGAGAGAAACGATGAAAACGTGGCATATAAAATATGGATAACTTTGGCCCCAACAGTGGCAATCGCTAATGTGTTCCCCAAAGAGATAGGACTGATTCTCGGGTCCTACCTCTTCATTATTTGTTTCTCCTACTGTCCTACAGAACTCTCGAGCCCGTCTTCTTCTGCAAATGGAAGAGAGTAAAGGAAGAGTATGTGTTACTGGAGGCACTGGCTTCATAGGTTCATGGATCATTAAGTGACTTCTTGAAGATGGTTACTCTGTTAATACTACCACTAGATCTCACCCAGGTTTCTATCTCTATCCATTTATTTGAACCAAATACATAAACTGTTTTTCCCTGTTGGGGTTTGTCTTGTTAATACCTTTGTATCTTTCTTTGTTCAACTGAATTCAGCAATATATTTTATAGATTCAAAGTAGTATCATTTTCCGTTGCAGAGCACAAGAAAGATGTGAGCTTTCTCACAAATTTGCCAGGAGCATCTCAGAGGCTGCAAATTCTGAATGCAGGCCTAAGCGAGCCAGAGAGCTTCAAGGAACCCATTGAAGGGTGCATGGGAGTGTTCCATGTGGCTACTCCATTGGATTTTGACGAAAAGGAGCCTGAAGAGATTGTCCATTGATGGGGCATTAGGCATTCTGAAAGCATGCCTCTCTTCAAAAACTGTGAAGAGAGTTGTTTACACTTCCAGTGCCGCTGCTGTTACTCATATGGACAAAGACGTTGAAGTAGTGGACGAGAGCTCATGGACCGACGTGGATTCATTTAGAACTTCAAAACAATTTGGATGGTCCTATGCAATTTCTAAGACATTAACAGAGAAAGCAGTGCTTGAATTTGGAGAACAAAATGGTTTACATGTTGTGACTTTGGTTCCCACTTTTGTTGTTGGACCTTTCATTTGTCCAAAGCTTGCTGGTTCTGTTGGTTCAACACTATTTTTAACTTGGAAAGTGCTTCAACTTGATTCTAAACATTTATTTATAATCTTATTTGGTTATGCAAATAGCTTATTGTCATAACATAAGTCTCACTTCGTGAGGGTTACTTTGAATGAGGAGTCTTACAAGGACTCTAACGACTAGCTTTTGGGGTGTATGTCATTAAATTTGGTGCCTTTAAAATTATGATGTAGGTAAGAAGGACCAATTTGGTTATCTGCAGGCACCTATGGTTCATGTGGATGACGTGGCAAGAGCACATATATTTCTGCTTGAACATCCCAATCTTAAAGGGAGATATAATTGTTCTAAATGTTTGGCAACCATTGAAGAAGTGACCGAAATTGTGTCTGCTAAATTCCCAGAACTTCAAATGCCAACCATAGAGTGAGTAGATCTTCTGAACTTCCCCATCATGTTTAATTTGTGAGTACAGATGTATGATAATTTGATTCAAGTAAAATGACTTCTATTCCATTATTTGATCTCTTATTTATTGTAGGTCCTTAAGAGAAAGCACCAACCTGAAAGTAACAGATCTTTCATCTAAGAAGCTCATAGATGCTGGATTTGTGTACAAGTATGGACTTGCAGAAATGTTGGTGGATGCAATTGAATGCTGCAAAGAGAAGGGTTATTTGTAGTGATATTATAGTAGTGTTATGAGATTAATTACCTTGTCAAAATATGGTATATGATGACAGGTATATAATTGTCTTTTTGGCAAATATGTGTGTGATTGTAAATCAAATTGTATGACAAATTATAGCTTAGAATATCTCTTTTGAACATAATGAGTATATAATACATATGAAATGCTGTTTCAGCAGAATGTAGACAGATTTGTATTACTGATAGGCTTATATACCATGAAGGTGTTATTTGTAACAAGCATAGTCTGCTTGCTCAAGAAATTGTGGGTTTTTGAGCTTATATCTGTGTAGAAGCACCAAAGTCAAGATCCACAAATCAAGACGGAGATTTTATTCTCTGATTGTACGGTGTTGTTCGTATTTTTTCCTTGATTGAACAGTATTATGTCTGATTTACTTCTGTATAAATATATGTAACTCATTCGTATGATAATCAATCAATTTAGTCTTCCTATTTCTCTTCATGGTATCAGAGCTATAGGAGAGAATAGGATTAGAATTCATACCAGAATTCTTCAAGAAGCCCTTCTGATTAATGAGAATCAGTATCGGTATTTTAGCAATTCTGGTTCATGCCCTCTGAGTTCTCCATGTCGTCAGAACTAGTATCGGCACTATCTAAGGATCCATATCTCGTCGCCACCGATGAACTCCGCCAGGTAGATCGCTCACTCCAGCGACTGCATCTCACTCCATCTCAGCGTCTCTGTCCTAGTCGATCTCGGCACCTTCCACTGTGAGAGACCCTGTGATTCTTCGTTCTCTCCCAAATAGAGACGGTCGGAGAGCGAGGAGTTCAGAACCGGCGACCACCACCTCCTGCAACGAGCCCTTTCATTCCAGCGACTCCCTCGACGAGAACAAGAACAGCAGCAGCCCCTGCCTCACATTGCGACCACCATTCCCGTTCCATTTTCTGTGAGACGTCGGCATCTCAAGCTGTGATTCTGGTTCGACGGAATTGCGAGACAACTACGTGAGAAAACAGGAGTTTGTGATCGTGAGCCAATTAGTTTCTTTAATCTGGAGGATCAATCTGGCATTTTTGGAAATTCGAAGGACCAAACTGTCATTTTTGAAATTTGAAGGACCAAATTGTCATTTTGGAAATTGGAAGGACCAAACTGGTATTTCTGAAATTTGAAAAACACTTTGTTATCTTTTCCCATCATTATGTCAACAATTTCATATGCCTCTTCCGCTGTGCCTAGATCTAGTTCTAATGATCTATCCACGATCCTCCTTGTCTCTGAGAAACTTACTAGCGATAACTATCGGGAGTGGTCACAATCTATGACTCTTGCCATTGATGGACGTGACAAACTCGAGTATATAACTGGTGAAGCAAAAAGGCCACCAACATCGGAAACCAAGGAGTTCCGCAAATGGAAGTATGAAAATGCATTGGTATCTTTTTGGTTAATCAATGCAATGACATCCTCAATTAAGAAGAGTTTTATGTATCTTTCCTCAGCTTGGGAAGCTCTTCGTGAGACATATAGTCCTGTTGGCAATAGGTCACGCATATTTGATGTCAAGAAAAAGATATGGCAGCTAAAACAGGACCATATGCCACTTGATAATTATTATCTAGAAAAATCATCACTTTGGCAAGAGCTTGATGCCCTACAAAATCAAACTTATCAGTGTGGGGTAGATGCTCAAGAAGATCGCAAAGAAAAAGAAGCAGAGAGAGTATATGAGTTGCTTGTTGGTCTTAATGTGGTTTATGATGATGTTCGGGCTAGAATTATTAGTCAAGAACCCTTACCATCTGTGCGTAAAGTTTATACCTTCTTGCAAAATGAAGAGGATAGACGGAAATCAATGCTTCAAAATCCGAATAATTCCGCTGCTAGTTCTGAGGCCTCAACACTTGCTGTTCGATCTACGGAACAAAAAGGTTCTAAAGGTCGTCCATTTTGTGATCATTGTAAGAAACAGGGGCACACTAAGGACACTTGCTGGAACCTCCATAGTAAACCTGCTGACTGGAAGCTGAAGAAAGGGAAAGGATGAGGTTACGTGGCTGAAACTTCTAAGGACCTATCTCAAAGTGACCAGTTGCATAAAATCATGGAAATGCTAGCCACAATGCAGACTACAACAATGCCTACTGCCCCAGTGGTTAAGAGAGGTAATTTCTTTCAAGCCTTAGCTGTGATAAAAGAACTCTGTACAGGAAATTGTTAGATTGTTGGCTCAGGTGCCTCGGATCATATGACTGACAATAAGGCTCTCTTCTCATCATATACTCCTATCACTAAGGGAGTAACAGTGCGAATTGTTGATGACTCTGAATCTGTTGTCATTGGAATTGGTTCCATCAAAATCTCAGCTGCACTTACTCTTCACTGCGTATTGCATGTTTCAAAGTTGAAGTGTAATTTACTATCCGTGAGCAAATTAGCTAATGATGAACGTTGTCAAGCTAACTTCTTTGCTACCTACTGTATTTTTTAGGATTTGCTGACGGGAACGGCGATTGAGAGTGCGAAAGTGCTTGATGGTCTCTATTCCCTTTATGAAAGTGATAGTCCTTGGATTAAATCTTGTAATAAAGTGTCTCTCCATAGCACTAGTGATTTGGAATTATGGCACAAACGTTTAGGTCATCCAAATTTAAATTACATGTCTCAGATGATTCCATCCCTTGTTTCTAACAAAATTCCCTCTTATTTTCATTGTAATTCATGTGAAAGGGCTAAGCATCATCGTCCTTCATTTCCAAAAATCCCATACCAAGCCTCAAAACCTTTTTCCACAATTCACAGTGACTTATGGGGACCTTCCCGCACACTAAACCAATAAAAAACAAAATGGTTTATCACATTCATCGATGACTATACACGTGTCAGTTGGGTCTACTTGTTGAAGGATAAAACAGAGGTGTATCAAACATTCCTTAACTTCCACAATATGATCCAAACCCAATTCCAAACCCCAATCCAGATTCTGCATACAGATAATGGGACTGAATACTTCAATCAGGCCCTATCTAACTTCTTAATCGAAAATGGCATTGTCCACAAAAGTACTTGTCCCAATACACCTCAGCAAAATGGTATTGCAGAACGAAAGAATCGCCATATTCTTGAGACTGCAAGAGCCCTTATGTTTAGTGGTAATGTTCCTAAATATCATTGGGATGATGCTGTCCTTACTGAAACCCTTCTCATTAACAGAATGCCAAGCCGACCACTGTCTTACAAAACACCTCTTCAACTTCTCCACCAATACTATAACCTCCCATACCTTGTAAACACTCTACCTCTACGGGTGTTTGGCTGCACATCATACATTCATCTCTATCACACCAATAAACTTGACCCTAAAGCCCTTCGGTGTATCTTCCTTGGCTATTCACATTCTCAAAAAGGATACAAGTGTTATGATCCGGTCTCTAAACATTTATTTGTCATATGTGATGTCACCTTCCTTGAACATATACATTTTTATGCTTTGTCTGCAATTCAGGGGGAGAGAAATGGTGAATTTCAGACAAATGAAACACCAAAAGATGACCAAACAGTCACAATTTATGTACCAACCCACACAGATCCTACTCCTGATACCTTTGATACTCCTGATAACAACCTTGAGATTTCTGATCATCCTGATAACCTTGATATCTCTGATAATGTACCAATTACAAGGGGAGACATAAATATGTGGGGTAATACCTACATGCGACGACACAAAAGAGGTAATGAATCACAGGCTATTAGCACTCACCAAGAGTCAGTGCCAGAGGCAGGTCCAAGAGAAACAGAAGGTTCTGATCTTAATCTTCCCATTGCGGTGCGAAAACAACTGGACAACCCAGATCAAACACTAGATATCCTATGGAGAAATTTGTCTCTTATAAGGCTCTTTCATCTAAATACAATACATTTGTCTCTCATCTTGATAAAATCAGGATACCAGACACGATTGATGAAGCTATGGCTATACCTGAGTGGAGACAAGCTGTCTTAGAGGAGATGGAAGCTCTCAAGCGAAATAAGACATGGGATGTAGTAAATCTACCTAAACGAAAAAAGGCCGTTGGATGCAAATAGGTATTCACTCCTAAATATAGAGCAGATGGAACACTTGAGAAATACAAAGCTAGATTGGTTGCACAAGGTTTCACACAAAAATATGGGGAAGATTACACAGAAATATTTGCTTCGGTAGCCAAGTTGAATACCATCAGAATACTATTGTCTATTGCAGTGAATTTGGATTGGAATCTGCACCAACTCGATGTAAAAAATGCCTTTCTCAACGGAGAACTCAAGGAAGAGGTTTATATGAAGTTACCTTCGGGGTTCCCAGGAAAAAAGGATGACCAAGTCTGCAAGTTAAAGAGGTCATTATATGGGTTAAAGCAATCTCCATGTGCTTGGTTTGACAGATTCACCAGAGTTCTGAAGAGACATGGATATACTCAAGGGTAGAGCGATCATACTTTATTTGTCAAACATCATAAGGGTAAGATGGTTGTTCTAGCTGTATATGTTGATGATATAATCCTTACAGGAGATGACAGTGTGGAAATCAATCAAATTAAGATAGCCCTGACACGAGAATTTCAGATCAAAGATCTTGGAGAAATAAAGTATTTTCTTGGAATGGGAGTTGCCTGATCCAAGAAAGGACTTTATATTTCCCAAAGGAAGTATATTCTTGATCTTCTAAAAGAAACAGGGATGACAGGTTGTAGACCCAGTGACACACTTATACGGATTGATAAAATAGATGAAGATGCAGATCTCGGTAAAGCAGTGGGCTTAGGAAACTATCAACGGATGGTAGGAAAACTCATATACCTATCTCATACTAGACCAGACATTGCAGTTGCAGTAAGTGTGGTTAGCCAGCATTCTCATGATCCTAAACAGAAACATTTGAACGAAGTTTACAGGATCCTTCGTTACTTGAAGGAATCTCCAGGACGTGGCTTGCTGTTTAAGAAAACTGACAAACGAATTGTAGAGTTATTTACAGATGCTGATTGGGTAGGTGACCGAGAAGATAGGAAATCCACATCTGGATATTGTACATATGTGTGGGGTAACCTAGTCACATGGAGAAGCAAAAAGCAAAGTGTAGTTGCGAGAAGCAGTGCTGAAGCTGAATACAGGGCTGTAGCATTGGGAATCTGTGAGGGAATATGGATAAAACGTGTTCTTGAAGACTTGAGGAAGTCCATAAATCTACCAATCAAGGTCTATTGCGACAATATGGCTGCAATCCACATTGCTCATAATCCAGTTCAACATGAAAGAACTCAACATGTCAAGATAGACAGACATTTTATAAGAGAAAAAGTTGATGAAGGTATCGTTGATCTAAGATATATTCCTTCTAAAGAACAGACCGCAAACATCCTCACCAAAGGGCTGCCCAAGGATAGATTGGAGTATCTAATTGGCAAGTTAAACTTGATTGATATCTATTGTAAAAGTCTGAATTTTTCTATTTTTTTTAAAATTTAAAATTTTATATTTTAGACCGGTTGTCTATGATCCAGTATTAAAAGTTTCAGACTTTTAAAACTGCTCAATACAAGATTAGATGTAAGCCTAGTCTAAATAACCATTTTTTTTTTTAATGAAATGGATATTTCATTGCTGTGAGAAACTGTGTAGGTACAAAATCACACAAGGATTCAAAAACTGAAAACTAACTATGAACTAGTTACAAAAATGGTCTATAAACGGAAAAGCTTTTCTGTGTGTGACTAAGTGCTATTGCTCTGATCTCTGTGTAAGGATCCCGTCAGCAGTGTAAAGTTCATTAGCAAAAATTCTGTGGTTTCTAACATCCCACAACTTCCAGCAAGTAATGCATAGTCCAGCTTTCCAAGATGTGTTGACCCTTGGATTTCTCTTAAGGCTACACAACCAATACGAAATATCCGCCCCAAAGAAGTCTACAGACATATCTGAAGACAAGACTTTCCTCCAAACAGAGGAGGCAAGAGGGCAATCCTTAAAAACATGGTTAATGTTTTCTATGCCTCCGTTACATAGCGAGCATCATTGATCTTGAGACATCCCCCTACTAAATCGTTCTGCATTAGTGAGTAGCTTGCCCTTGACAAAAGCCACATGAAAGTACGGACACGTTGTGCAACTGGGAGTTTCTACATTGCTATCCAAATTCCATTCGCTTCATTCTAGTTTATGGATTCCAACGCTTGATAAGTGACTAAGTCGCCTATGGAGGTTAAATTCCAGGAGCAAGAGGGAGATCTCTGAATCAGGTCTAATCTGGATGCTGATATATCCGCAAGGATATTTGGAGGTAGGAGGTGCTGGAACAAATTCCACTTCCAACATCCATGTTCATCAATATAATACTCGATGCACTTCTCTTTGTTCGCTTTGGAGATAATTGAGTAAGAGACATTCTTTAGTGGTCCATAGTCACTTACCCAGTAGTCACTCCAAAACCTGATTGTACTGTCGTCACCCGGACCCCATTTAATGGGGAACGTTGAGTTCTACCATATTTTTGCAATGCTCTTCCAGAAGTAAGAGCATTTGGGACGGAGAACATTATCGGATGGAACCTTGAACTTATATTTTCCCTTGAGCACTCGAACCCAAAGGGAATTGGGCTCAGAGTGAATCTTGTATATTAGCTTCGTTAGGAACGCTTGGTTCTGAGAATCTAAGTTTAGTAAGCCACACCCACCATGTTTGTGTGGTTGGCAAAGGTAACTCCACGTGACTAAATTGATGCCTCGCTGATCTCCAGAGTGACCACAAATGAACTTTCGAATTATCTTTTCAATCCCTTTACAAGATGCAGAAGGAAGTAAGGTGCTTTGCAAAGTATAGTAAGGAACTGCAGATAACACTGCCTTGGCCAACGTAATGCGACCAGTGAGAGATAATGATCTACTTTTCCATCCTGCAAGTTTATATTGTATGCGTTCCAGGATGTAGTGATAAGTTGCATATGAAACTCTTCCATTGATGAGAGGCACTCCCAAGTATTTGCCTAGAGAGTCAACCTTCTAGTATCCCAATTGAGTGCATAGGGCTCTTCTTTCAATTGCCCCAACATTTTTTGAAAAGTAGACTTTAGTTTTCATTTGACTTATCTTATGCCCAGAGGAGAGACAGAACTCTTGGAGGATTCTTGGGATGATTGTAGTCTAAGAAGAAGTAGCATGCTCGAAGGTAATCAGATCGTCGACGAAAAATAAGTGTGAGAGAGGAGTGCCCTTTCAACCAAGTTTAATTGTTTTTCACTCTTCAGAATCAACTGCTGACTGTATGGCGTAAGACAAATGCTCCATACACGGAACAAATAGATATGGCGAGTGTGGCTCATCCTGCCTAAGGCCACGTTGTGGAGTGAAAGAGGCAGAGGGCTTACCATTTCAAAGTACCTACATACTTGGAATTGAGATACAAGTTAGAATCATTTTTGTCATGGCTGAAGGTAATCCAGCATCCCTCAACGTGCCTTCCACAAAATCTCATTGAAGCCTATCAAAAGCCTTTTCAAGATTGATTTTTATAGCCATCTAGCCACCCTTTCCTTGCTTCTTTCTGATTGAATGAACCACCTCTTAGGCAATTATGATATTTTCAATGATGTTCTTGCCTTTAATGAAACTTGTCTGTTAAAAACCAACAATACTTGGCATAACTTCTTTAAGCTGATTTGCAATTACTTTTGTAGCTAATTATAAACCACAGAACAACAGAGGCTTATGGGCAAAATTCAGTTAACCCGCTTGGTTTTTCAACTTGGGGCACCAGGGCAATAAGTGTACGATTGACATAATGGTCAAGAGAACCACCCAGGCATAGCTTTTCTCAATGAATTTATTCTAGATTGGGAATTCCTAATACATGTTTGGAATTTCTTTTCTGTAGCAAATATCCTCCAACATGGGTCTTCTCCATGAATTTATTTAAGTGTGGAAATTTCTAATACATGTTTGGAATTTTCAAAATAATAATAGAAAATAGTAAAATAAAAGTAGTAAATGATCAAATTTATGTAGCAAAAATCCTCCAGAGGGCCTCCATGAATTTATTCAAGGGTGGAAGTTCCTAATATGTGTTTGGAATTTCCAAAAATAGTAGTAAATTGTGAAACAATAGTAGTAAAGAGTGAAATTTATGAAGTAAATATTCTCTTTAGAGGCATTCTCCATGAATTTATTTAAGTGTGGGAGATCATGATACTTTTTTTTTTTTTTTCCAAATTGTTGAAACCAGAGTTGTAAATAGAAAAGTAATCATAGTATTTTGTTTGGATTAGCTTATTTTTTAAGAATAAGCACTTATTATGTAAGTCCAGATAAAACTCCTCTCACATACTTATCTCATATACCATAAATCACGATTTATAAACACTTATTGCCAAAAATAAGCTATCCCAAATGAGCATCGATCGTTACCAAAAAGGGACTCTTCCATGAATTTATTATTATTATATTATTGTCTTTTATCTAATTCGGGGTTCATGATTGCTCCTTCCACTACATAGGTGTCTCCACTAGATCTTGAGAAACCCAAAACTTAGAGGAATATAATAGTCTTACACCGTTATTACATTTTTCAAAATTTTTAAAGCAAGAGTACTAAATATTACCTCCATTTCTAGCAAAAAAAAAAAAAAAAAATTCTAACTTCGATTTCTAATATAAGAGTTAGTTAGGGGTTGGATTTGTTCTCAATTACTTTACTAACACTTTAAACATAATTTGGAATTCACACTTTTCACCTCCACTTCCCCAAAACCTCCTGCCACAGATAACTAGAGGTCGACAGTGCCAGTCACAAATGACCACACGTTTCCCAGAAAGGATAAGGCAAATATCCCTGCCCATGGAAGAGATCAGAAGAAGAGGATGTGTTACTGGCGACACTGGCTTCATTGGTTCTTGGATCATTACGAGACTTATTCTAGATGGTTACTCTGTTAATACTACGGTTAGATCTCACCCCGGTACACTATGTCTACTAATGTGTTTTAATTTAATTTATCATTCACGGATTCAAGTAGTAACATTTTCCATTGCAGAGCACAAGAAAGATGTGAGCTTTTTCACAAATTTGTCTGGAGCATTTCAGAGCACTATTATAAAAGAGGGATTTTGTAGCACTTGTTCTACTAAGTGCTACAAGTGTAATGGAGCAAATATATTGTAGCACTTAGTAATTTGGGTGCTACAGTAGGTTAATATCTGTTGTAGCCCTTATCTAAAAGAGTGCTACATAATCCTTCTATAAATAACAATTTGTATACCGTTACACTTCAATAAATAAAGGTCACAATAGGTTTAATTACTTTTTTTAAGAAAATCAATTATTTTTTTAAATGAAGTCATGTATTTTTAAGAGAAATCTTGTGCAAATACGTCAGTATATTTTTAATATTTTTTAAATATTTAAAATAAAATTATATGCTGTAGCACTTATTTAAGAAAGAGTTACAATATCTTTTTTTAAAATTTAAAATTAGTTCAATTACTATTTTTAAGAAAATCAATTATTTTTTAAACAAAATAGTCATATATTTTTAAGAGAAATCTTGTGCAAATATACCAGTATATTTTTAATAGTTTTTTAAATATTTAAAATAAAATTATCTATTGCAGCACTTATTTAAGAAAGAGTTACAATATCTTTTTTTATATTTAAAATTAATTCAATTACTTTTTTTAAGAAAATAAATTATTTTTTAAATGAAGTGATGTATTTTTAATAGAAATCTTGTGTAAATACTCCATTATATTTTAAATATTTTTTTAAATATTTAAAATAAAATTATCTGGTATAGCATTTATTTAAGAAATACCTACAATATCTCTTATATTTAAAATTAGTTCAATTACTTTTTTTTTTTGATAAAATCAATTATTTTTTAAACAAAGTCATGTATTTTTAATAGAAATCTTGTGTAAATACTCTAGTATATTTTAAATATTTAAAATAAAATTATATATTTTAACACTTATTTAAGAAATACCTACAATATCTTTTTTTATATTTAAAATTATCTATTGTAGCTTTTTCCATGGAAAAGCGATACTATAACATTGCCACAATAGCATTTTTTTTTATATTTTTTTAACCCAATTGTTACCCCCACTAACCTCACCATTAGCCTAACTTGATCAAACGGCTGAAACATTCCCTCTTTTTGGCGCAAACTCTGTTCTTCTTTCTTGACACTAGCAACACAAAATCCCTCTTTCACATTTATCTTCTACTTCGTGTCCTCAACACCATTTGTGGTCTCGAAGCTCTATGTCGCCATCACAGTTTGTGCATTTGTTGAAGTTTTGCATCTGATTAGGTTAGCTATTTTTCATATCCTATCCTTTTGTTTAAGATAGATGACAGACAATCTCTTCATTTTAAATATCATTAGATCTTTTATGAAGGAAGATGCATTTTAGTTGCTTCAAAATTTTGCCCAATCCCAGCAAAATATGTTCTGAGATATTTGCCTTCGAATTCTGTAATAAAAACGCAATGTCTGATTTTTTTTCTCTTCCCATTCGGTAGAGTAGTTCTTTTCTTCTGCATACTCCACTAGGATTTCACCCGTTATTTTGTTACCAAGAAGAGAACTAACTAAAGAAACAAAAGTTACACTCACATTTCATAAAAATAGTTAAAAATATGAATAACTAAAAACAAAGTAAAGTAAAAAGTAAATTTGATTTCCTTGCAAAGAACTCTCTCAGCATACAAGTCCTCTCCGAGACAGGTACTTTGCGCCTCCGTTATGTTGTTATTAAAGAGAAGAGAAATACTCCCTCATTGATGAAAATATACTACCTCCGGTCCTAAATATAGGACAAAGTTTTTAGTGCAATTTACACTAAAAACTTTGTCCTATATTTAAGACCGGAGGGAGTAGCATTCTTTGTCTCCTCTTTTATTTTTTTCCATCTTTCGGATTCTTTAATGAATGTCATTATATAATATAAGTTAAATAAAGCTTCCAAGAAACTTTCAAAACCATCCCATAACTTACTCTGTACATGTTTCTTACTCTGATATGCTAAAGGAAAGTTCATGGTATATAACCTAGTTAGAATGAACTGTTAGCAAGATTAATATCTTTTAATCAGTCTTAAGTAGACATTCAATTTAAGTGAAAACTATAATGATAAACCATTCAACTTCACATGTTAATTATGAGAAGTTATGTAAAGAATAGTTATGCGGTTAGTTCTCTGTTTATAAGGAGAGATCTAAGCTTTCTTTTTTCGATTACAAGAGTGATCTAAGCTTTAGTTGCTTTTAATTTGAAACTTGTCAGCTGCCTTCATCACTTATTACTGCACATAAATATTTTCTTATAGTCTGGGATTTCTCACAGCAAAAGTGCAAGATTCCCTTATTGAATGTAATTAAATTGCTTCATACCCATTTGCCTTCAAATTCCAGTGCAAGAATGCACTATATAATACATTTTCTTTTACTGCTCAACTTAGTACTTGTGTTTTCTATGTTATGATTCAAATTTAAATATCCAAAAGTAGTTGTGTTTATCTATGGTTATACTTAATTGATTGATTTTGTGTGTTGATCTGTGTTCCTGAAGTCAAAGTGAGAGCCTCTTCCCTCTTTATAAAAGTGTATAGTGTCAAAGGCCTTTTTTTTTAAAGAGAACTACAAGGTGGGGATCTAGCATATTGAAGACATTGTTTGTTTATTATGAAGCCGAACTAAGCCCAGCCACATTATTTCAATGATGATCATTTTGACTTAGCTTGAAGAATCTAAAAGTAAGTTTGAATTTATTTTTAAGGAATATATAGGACCTTGTTGCATTATCTTTTAAAGGTTTATAATGCTATGTGTCATCCCCAAATTATTTATTACTATTGATAATTTATAATTACATAGGCCGATGTTCATGCATGGTATAGGAATATAAAATGCAATTCTTTGATTCTAGTATATGAGTGATCTATCATGGGAGTTCCTTAACTGATGATTATCTGGGGAAAGGTAGTTTAATTGACATTAGTCTTTGACCCATGAGTTAACTTTCTTTAGTTAAGGCTTCAAAGCTATATTCTATAGATTGGTTGCAATGTGTGAAGAACGTCCATCCGGCTGGACCGGACCGAACGGTCCGGCCGGCTGGACCGTCGATCAGAAGGTCTACCAGTCTGTTTTGATATGTTCAACCGTTTTTAGTGCCCAGCCATTTTGATCCATTTCAAGCTGGCTTTTGAGTCGGGATCCGCTATTAACCCGTGAACCGGAGTGGATTTGCAATAGCCAGGCGGCTCAAAGTTTAATGGAAAAATTGGAGAATGACGACGAAAACAAAGCCAAGGTAAGAGAATAATGGATGAAAAAATTGTTAGATTTAAAGTGCTTACCGGACGATGTCATTCCTTGCTTTATTTTAATGATATGATATTTTTGTAGGAAAAAAAATAAGAAAAGAAGAGAGTGCTTCCCGGACTAGAGATGTTGGACTGAGGAGAGGAGAAGGTGTCCGTCAGCGCGAGAAACTGAGAAAGATAAGCTAGATCTAGAAGATGGAAGATATTATTACTTTATTAGTGGAGTTGTCAAGAGACCAATGAATAAAACACTGCACCGAGTGGCTTAATACTCATGGGTAAAAGCATTGTCTTTCTGAATGTCATATCATTTCTTCTCAAGTAGGCATGACTTGCGCCTCATCCATCGTGTATTTGCTTTTTTTAATAATTTTTATTTTAAAAACAATTGAGTAATAATTTGAAAAAAAAAAATCAAATTAATTGAAATTTTGCTAAAAAATATATTCTAAATATAGGAAATTTAATCTTTCTCTGTGTGTCTTTTCAGTTTTTATAGTAATATGATTCTTTTTAATTGTAAGGCACACTAATATATGTTGAACTTACAATCTCATCTGTAAGAAATCTAAAAGAAAGTAATATGGTTTTATTTGTTTACATAATTATATTATTATTATGTTTGTTATCTAATTTTGATATGTTGAATTGCATATAAAATCATGAAATTAAACTATTTAATTATTTTCTCAAATTATCTAACAAAATTTGATATTTTATTTTCATACTTATATATTATTATATATATCATATTATTTTTTATTTAAATATTAAGTCGATGGTTCGACCAGACAGTCCGATCGGTCCGACCGTCTGAACCAAGACCCGCTGACTTCTCCAATTAAATCTCCAATCCGGCTTTTAAAACATTGATTGGTTGCTTTCTCAGAGTGGAGACAACAACATCTAGACAACCACACTTTTTGTTGGCTTTCATTTGATCCACCTTCATTGCAATCTCCATATGTGTCTTGTTTCCTTCTGTAATATGAATCAAGTTCAGAAATTTGTTAGAGCTTTGTATGTGATAGGGAAGTGTGAACTTGAAGTAATGTTTTATATACTCATTGTTGTCTTTGGTATAAATGCTCTTTGAAGGCATCCCTCATTTATATCTCTCAAAAAGATGCATATCTTTCCATCTGCCACATAATTACAAGACATATAAACTTCTTGTAAACAACCCTATAACACCCTGCCTAAATAAACGTAATTATGGCTCGATAACGCGTAATACAATGATTCAGAGATCGACGGATAATTTAAAATTCATTTTAAATACCCTCCTTGAGGTAGGATTTCCACAAATGTTTTTGAAAACTTCTTTTCTATCCTGGTCTCAAGTTCAAATATCGAATATAATAACCTATGCGGTTATGTCACATTCATATATCAGAATATACAACAAAAATCCCGGTAAACCCCGCGTTTCATCTATATTTACACTAAGGGTTTAAATTTCCCTTATAGGGGATTACATCTCGTTGCCCAAAATAATACTCATATACAATAATCCCAAATACAAAATAGATAACCAACAACCCATTCAAATGTCCCTAAAAGATTTTAGCTACTCCAAGTGATCCGCTTTTCTCTTGAGCCACTTGCCCTACCTGAAATGTTAGTCATTGGAAAGAATGAGATTCAAGAGAATCCCAGTAGTAACAAATCACTCATATAGTGCACAAACACATAGCATATATGATCATGTTAAGCAACATCACAATGTATTATGGCTCACGCCACAAACGACAGTACTCATGGCTATAAACACTATACCTCAACTTTCGCTGCGAACTCTATGCGTTAGCTTTCGTGTGATCTCTATGTATCACAAAGTAGCACAATGTTTCTCAATGTATCTCATTGCATGACAAACATACATACAACGCTTCATACACAGTATAAAAAAAAGAGTCACTACCTTGTTCTTTCCTGACGTTCTTCGGCACCGTGGGGTCATGAGGGCGGCAAATGTCAAATCTTATAAACCAAATCAGGGACAACCGGTCAATCTCTTTTCCAAGTTCTTACTTCCTTAGTACTTTAAGTTGGTTCTCATTTAAACTCTATAGGTGGCTATTAGATGCCAAAACATATGTCTAAAGGGTTGGGAGAAATTACCCCGAAGATGCCTTTTTAGGAAGCAAAATACTGATTTTTGAATGGCTCACTCAAGTAAAGATGAACTCACTCGAGTGATGAAGCACTTGTACTCGAGTGAGGTTAGCTTTCACTCGCGAGTGTGTGCCAGAAAATAATACTAGTGGTCAGAAAGTGCTCACTGCACTCAAGCACAAATACCTGCACTTAAGTGATAACCCCTAATCTCACTCGAGTCCCCCAAAGTGTGACATAAGAAGTGTTTGCCCGAGAGCAACTAAGAATCCTAGAGGCAAAGATTCACTTGAGCACAGACACAAGCACTCGAGTGATCATGCCATACTTTGTGAGTGTTGAGTCACATTCTTGAAGTTTGGCCTGCAAGTGTTTGGCCGAGAGCAACCCTTAGCATGAACATACACCTACACTCGAGTTATCTCATGCTCACTAGAGTGATGACCTATATCACTCGCAGATTAGGAAGTACACTGCTCTTCCAACTAGAAAACCCAAGCAAAATGCAGAAGAAAAAGGGAATTTATGTTGCTACACTCGAGTGAGGCCCTTACTCACTCGAGTAACATTCATCAGAACCCAGAAACGCAGCAACTAACAGAGTTTTCCAGATTTACCAAAATTGATCCCAATGGCTCAAAGAATTATACCAAAACTCATTCTCACTCAAAATTTCATAAGGAACATATTGGTAACCTCAAAACACTCAAATTCTCATCCTAACAACAAATTTGCTCTTGGTTCTCTCTATATTACACTCAAAACACTTAATTATCAAAGCTTCCACTTTCCATTTCCAACCAATCCTAGTAACTTAAAGATACCAATAGCTACCCATTCAACCATAACACTCTATCAAATTCTTACATTCCAAATTAACACTATATTTAGGGAAAAATCCCAGAATTTACTAGACTTAACAAAAAATCATAACAAATACACTGAAATGTATCAAATGCTTACCTCCTCAATATGCTGAAATCAAACCCTTGATTCTTCAACTTTCAAATTTTCTTAAGCTTCCAACCACCACAAATCAAAATTCTGAAACCATGGCAAGGAAGCCCTCAACACCATGAACAACTTTGGTGAATATAAGATGAGCATTTGAGGCCAAATACTTACCTAGAGTTCAAACCCTTCCTTTTTCTTTCTTGTCCAAGCTTGCTGGAAATGGAGAATGAGGTGAGAGATGAAAAGGATGAAGATTAGACTTCCCTTGCTCCTCACTCACACACAACCAACCTTAAGGGAGAGAGGAGAGAGGGAAGAGAGTTTGAACCTTTTGACCAATCTAATAGTCCACAATTTGACACTTGGTATAATCCTACTCCCTCTACCATGAACTCATATGAGCCGATTTACAAAAGATTCCACCCCATTGGTCATTCAAGAGTCAATCCTAGCCATGGATCTTGAGTTACCTATGAGTTTCCTCTTCGGTAACTGACCAACTGGTTGGTAAATTTACCATTTTTCCCTGATTATACTAAGACATATTGAACTATCATCAAACACATTCTACATCACAATACACCTCATATACTTCAAAAATGTTTAACTAACATTAATTACATCACTTGTGAGGTCATTAACCCTTAATTACTTTTTAGGATATTACAAACCCCGTGAAATAATTAACTAAATAAAAATAATTAAAAAAAATTCTTATAATCTCTAGATAGTTCTGGACTAGCTATAGTGTTTGTCTTACCATTATAAAAATAGAAGAATAGGTTTGACTATTTACATAGTGGTTTGTGAACGTATGTTCATTTCAATTGATAGCGGTATTTCACCATGATTTCCACATCTTAAAAGTGAGGTTAGTGTCTTTCCTTTTCTGACCTTTTTCTTCCCCTACAAAAATTAATAGATGTTTGTAACTTTTTGGGTCAGTATTGTACCCTTGTTTTTTTTACCAATAGTCTTGTACTCTTATTTGGCAAATCATTTATTTAGTGAAAACAAAAGTTGTAGTATTGTGGGAGTCATACTGAATGGCTTTCTACTTTCCTTCTTCACAGAGGAAAACTAAATTATAACACTAAAAGAAAGGAAGAGCAAGAATAAATTATGGTATTTCTCCCACATATTACTGCAGTGCTTCTGTCTGTTTTCTATAGAGCTTTGAAAGAATAATGGCAATGAGTAGGACTCCAATTCTGGGTAAAATGGTTCAGGCTTAGGACACTGGACTAGGCATAGACTTCTTGGCTCTTATATTTGTTAGAGCAAGCGTTTCACCCAAGAGGGGGGTGAATTGGGTGATACTAAAAATTTCGTTACAAATATGAAAACTTGATAGTGAATATAATGCAGTAAAGAGTAAGGAGAAATATCATCGAAGTGTACACTGAGAGTTATACTTGTTCGGCCACAACCACTTTGACCTACGTCCAGTCCTTAGAATATCTCTGAGAGTTTCACTATAACTTCCAAGATTCAGTGGGTTCTTGGCACCTCAGTACAAGCAAGTTCCTTCGCCTGGACACTCGCTCCTCCTTACAAGTTGTAATCCAATCCCAACTCAAGGTTCCACAACCTTAAGTTACCTCAATAACAAATATTGAGTTTGAATGAAATATCTCTCTCACAGAGTGAATAAGAATCACTGAAGCATAGAATTACAAGTATTATGTAAAACAGAGTAGTGAACTTGATAATGCGTTCGTGTGTGTGTTCTTGTTATTTTCTCTATTTAGATGTTCCCATATATATAGATGTGTTGGTAGTGACCTTTGGAACATTTTCTTTTCACCCGTTAGAGTGTGCGTAGCCACTGTTGACTTCTCCAATATTTGAAAAATATCCGTTTATGGTAGGTAGTGGTAGGTAGTGTTTGAACGTTGCTTTTGACTTCCCTTATTTGGTAAGATCTCTTTATCATTTATCTGCGGATATGCTAAAAATACTAATACAATGAAGGATTAATCATATAGGAAACAAATCAATGAACGTTGGAAAGATTTCTGAATTTCTGGACTTGCATACTCGAGTATTCATAAAGTTTACTCGAGTACTTACTCGAGTATCATCGTGAGAGTAATGATAGCCAGTTAATGAATGAACATCACATAACTAGAGTAATACATGAAGTAAACAAATTTACAAACCTTGGAAATACCTGTTTACTTGGGTACTTACTCGGGTATGGTACACTTTTCTTCATATGTTACTCGAGTAACTACACGAGTAAATACTCAAATAAACTTTAGGTTACTCGATGCTTCATTCTAGTAATGTTGGCAGGATTTCAGAGCCGGGAGCACTTCAAGTTTGGTTACCTTATTACTCGAGTACTTACTCGAGTAAACATAAATTTTCTGTAAAGCTTACTCGGGTAGATACTTCAAGTACTATGCAAATAACTCTGCAGATTACTAGATTACTGACTCGAGTAATCTTGTTAAAACATTTAATAAAGAATAATTGAATACCTGCATACTCGAGTAGTGCCTCGAGTGAAGTGTGATAAAAACATATCAAGTTAATCGAGTATTACCTTCAAGTTTTTCTTACCACAGTAGGTTACTCGAGTAGCTCCTCGAGTAACATTGGCAGGATTGAAAATGCCGAGAGCAACATATTTCTTGAAGCAGGGGACTTGAGTACAGACTCGAGTAATGTTGGCAGACCGAGAGTAACTGAAAATCTTTTACACAGTTACTCGAGTACTTACTCGAGTAACATTGGCAAGCCGAGAGCAACTCCAAATGATTTACCTGGTTACTCGAGTAACTACTCGAGTAATGTTGGCAGGCCGAGAGCAACTGGAAGTCTTATACCTTCTTACTCGAGTACTTACTCGAGTAACGTTAGCAGGTTACTTGAAGGTTGACTCTGATTACTTTAAGTTTCTGTCCCATTGCTCGAGTACTTACTCGAGTAACCCTTTAGAAATTTTGTCAGTGATGAAGTTTCTCAGCTTTTTCTCTTGGCCTTTCTTCATTACTCCAATGCTTACTTCAAGTGATGATTTTCCCTGTTATTACTTTATTCAAACTTATTTGTTTATCAAATCTTTTTCATACCATTCTTTGTTATCATCAAAACATGAGAGATCTAACAATATTGAAGTGAAATGGATTAAAGTTATTGACAAGTTGTTTCTTTTATGTTTTAACTGCTACAGATTTTTTCCCTAAAAACATTTATGATACATTTATTATTATATCCATTTAATTCTTCATCAAGAGTTCAGAACTTTTAGACATTATTTTCCTTCTATTTTATCTCACTATTATGACTGACTAGAGAATGCTCCCTCCAACCAAATGATCCTATCAAACACTAAATGACAAGAACATAAACCCTATGACCTCATTGTAATAATTTAAAGTTATCTATTAAAGCTATTACTTTTCTAAATCTTGTGTTTTTCTTTGGGTTTTATAGTACAATAATTAAAAGCTTATCACTTGTTGGAGAAAGTTTTAAATTATCGTTGTGAATCTTTCTTTCTTTCTTTTTTACCTATTATGAACAAAGCCACTTAGAATGGTGTGAAAATCTTTTCACACCATTTATTTAATGTCTTCTTTATATATACATTCCTCATAAAATTTCCTTGTGTTTTTATCATTGTTTTGTTTGAGGTACGCCTTTTTCTTTTTGAAATTTTGGTTTACCTGCACATTACCATTGTGACTCTTTCTCTCACTTATCACTTGTTAGATTTTATTTGGATTTTTCACACTATTCATTTGGCTATTATGATGCTAATTTTATTTTAGTAATTTCTAACAATTGGCTGAGGGTATGGATCGAAAATGGATGTTTCTTTATAGATGTTCAAGGGAATATATAGACGGGGTGAAAGAGTTTATTAGATTTGCAAGCAAGCATGCAACTGATCCTAACCAAATCTTGTGTCCTTGCTTAGCTTGTTGTTATGGAAAACATATTAGTCCACTTGATTTGCTAGATTATTTAGTATATCATGGAATTGATCAAACTTATACATGATGGACAAGGCATGGCGAGATGAATGATATACATGGTGATTAGGTGCATAGCACCAGATATGCTTCAATTGAATTTTGTACAAATGTATCTGATGATGATGATAATCATCTTGAAGAAATGCTTAAGGAAATTGAAGAAGATCTTCATAATTGCCCTCAACTATATAAGGCTAAGCAAATTCTTTGCTCTACAGGCATGGATTATGAGAAAATACATGCATGTCCTAATGACTGTATTTTATATAAAAATAAATATGCATCATTATAGAAGTGCTATAAATGCAATGCATCACGATATGAGAAGAATGGCTCAAGTCCTTCAAAGGTTTTATGGCATTTTCCCATTATACCAAGTTTTAGGCGCATGTATAGTAATGCAAAAATTACTGAGCAGTTAAACTAGCATGCAGATAAAAGGGTTCAAGACACCAAGCTTAGGCACCCTGCAGATTCTCCTCAATAGAAATAAATTGATTATAAGTACCCTGACTTTAGGGAAGAAGACCGAAACTTACGCCTTGCATTGGCAACAGATGGAATCAATTCACATGAAGTCCAGAGTAGTACTCACAGTACATGGCTAGTGATATTGATGACTTATAACCTTCCTCCACAGTTGATAATGAAACGCAAGTTTATGATGCTGTCTATGTTAATTTCTGGGCCTAAACAATCTGGGAATGATATAGATGTATACTTGGCTCCTCTAATCAATGATTTGAAGCTAATATGGGAAGTTGGCATTCAAGTGTATGACGCATATAGACAAGAAATTTTCAATTTTAAAGCCATGTTGTTTGGCACAATTAATGATTTCCCAGCTTATGGTAATCTATCGGATATAGCATCAAAGGTTATCATGCATGCCCTATATGTGAAGATGACACCCATTTAATACAATTGGATCATTGTAAGAAAAACATCTATATGGGACATCGTAGGTTCTTGCCCTCAAAATATCATTGGAGGAAGTGGAAAAAAGCTTTCAATGGTGACTTAGAAGAAGGTATCCCACCAAAGAATTTGTCTGGTGAGCAAGTGTTTGAAAAGATAAAAGACTTGGATAATAGTTTTGGCAAGCCTTTTACAAAAGATGTTGCAACAAGTGGTTGGAAGAAAAAGTCAATTCTCTTTGAACTTCCATATTGGAAGTTCTTACATGTAAAACACTTTCTTGATGTAATGCACATATAAAAAAAATATTTGTGATAGTCTCATTAACATGTTGCTCAATGTGCAAGGAAAAAGTAAGGATACTCTCAATGGGAGGTTGGACTTGGTCAATATGGGTATAAGAGATGAGTTGGCACCGATTGAGAAAGGATATTGTACTTATCTTCCTCCAGCGGCTTACACTCTTTTAAAGAAAGAGAAGAAATGCCTTTGCCAACTTCTACATGAAATTAAAGTTCCAAAGGGTTACTCTTCAAATGTGAAGAATCTTGTATCAGTTAAAGACGTGAAATTAAAAAAACCTTAAGTCCCATGATTGTCATATGCTCATGTAGAATTTTATATCAATTGGTATACGATTTATTTTACCCAAAAAAGTGCAGAACACCATAACTAAACTATGCAGGTTCTTCAAGTTGATTTGTAGCAAAGTGGTTAACTCAATAAAGTTGTGAGATTGGCAAAGGCAAATTGTTGTTGTTCTATGTAAACTTGAAATGTATTTCCCACCCTCATTCTTTGACATTATGGTTCATCTAACTGTATACTTGGTCAAATAGGTCTAAATGTGTGGCCCAATTTATTTGAGATAGATGTATCTGATTGAACGCTTTATGAAGGTTTTGAAAGGGTATGTGAAGAATAGATATCGATTAGAGGATTGTATTGCTTAACGATACATGGTTAAAGAAGCAAATGACTTATGTGATGATTATTTATCCAACATTGACCTTGTAGGGATTCCAAAGTCTCATCACAATAGGCGAAGGTTGGGAGAAAAAATAGGTGGGAGTAATGTACATAACATATCCGTGATTGAATGGGAGCAAGCTCACTTGTATGTTTTGCATAACACTGATGAGGTTGAACCATTTGTTAAAGAACAAAAGGATATTCTTCAAGGCATATATGGTGGTGGGAATGAGAATTTAGTAACAAAAGAACACAACTGGCAATTTGTAAATTGGTTTAAAGATCACATTCTTGATGAACTGGAGAAGAATCCTGATTTGATTTCAGAAAACTTGATATGGTTAGCAAAAGGACCAAGTTTACATGTATTATCTTACCCTGGTTATGCAATGAATGGTTACACATTCTATACACAAGACCAAGATGAACGTAGCATAATGCAAAATAGTGGTGTAACCCTTGTTGCTGGGTCTTGGCACATCTCCAGTGCTAAAGACATAAATCCTATCTATGCACAAATGTCATACTTTGGTGTCATTGAACGCATATGGGAATTGGATTACTCTATGTTCAGGGTGCCTGTCTTCGAATATAAGTGGTTTAATAACAATAGTGGATTACATATTAATGAGTTTGGGTGTATTCAGGTATACCTTTCTAAAGTTGGGTATAAAGATGATCCTTTTATTTTAGCTTCACAAGCAGAGCAAGTGTTCTTTATTCCAGATCCTGCTAAGAAGAACTGGTCCATTGCACTTCCATCAAACAAAAGTCATAAAGAACAATATGATAATCAAACCGATGAAGATATGAATATTGATTATGATAATCATTCCCTTGATACCTTATAATTTGAAGATGTTGATGATGTGAATAAAGATGATAATGAGACCTTATATATGAGACATGATCATAAAGAGGGCATGTGGGTGAATCTATCAATTCGTACTTCTAGGAGAATGAAAAGAAACACAATTCCAAATTCAAAAGCAAAGACAAAGAACAAAATTCAAAATCAAACAAGAAAGAGGAAAAGAAAATAAGTGGCTTATTTCTCTAAAAGGTTTTAACTTTACTTGTATGTTTTAACTTGATTAACATATTTCAAATTAATATAATTGTTTATCTCTATGTTTTTTATATATTTCAATTATCTGGTAGGGAAATGGATTCTTCATATGAAGATAATGTTGACATTCCTGAGGAGGATAACAGAGAGCGACATAAGCAAAGGATAAAACGTGGAAGGACTGCTATGTCTAAATTGATCCAAATGAGAAGTAAAGGAATCAAATTAGAATTTAGGTGGAATGTCAAGGATCAACCAATCAAACCCAAATCTAGCAAATTTAGTAGTTTTATTGGGACTAAAACTAGGGACACAGTCCCTATTACATTTAATGATTGGAGATATGTCCTAAATAGTTTTAAAGAGTTCATTTGGAAAGAAGTGCAGGTAAAGCATTAATTACTCTATCATTTTGGTTATTTTGTTTCACATATTCACACTCTAACAAATTGAATATTTTTCCCTTTTAGTCATGCTTTATAATCAATGAGACTCGAAAGAGATATGTGCTAAGAAAAGCTGCCTACCTTCTTGGGAAGCATCGTGTAGATCTGGTTAAATACTATTTGAGAGATGATGGTGGCAATATCAACCTTACACCACCCGAGATATATGAAGGTATCATTACCCATGATCAATAGAATATCTTTATGGAGTCACATTTAAGTGCAGAGTTTCAGATAATAACTTGTAACCTTCAACTAGTAATAATCTATATGCAATTAATATCTATTATTACATATCATGTGCTTTGAAATAGGAATTAAGTGAAAAAAATCATGCCAAAGCAAAAGGCATGCCATATCGATATAGAAAAGGACGGACGACATATGCACAAATGGAGTAAGAAATCGTAAGCACAAAATACTGTTTAATACAAATGAAATTTGCATGAGTGATTTTTAACTTTAGTTAATTGATTTCATATGTAGATAGACGAATCAAACTTAAATGTACCCCAATTAGCACGACATACCTCATAGTTAGCTGGCTGCACTAATAAACAAGGTGAAATCGTTGATGACGAAGTTAGAAAAATTGCAGAGTATTGTGTAAGTATTAGATGTTACATTAAGATATGTTAATTCAGATGAATCTATTTCATAATAAATAAATTTATGATATTTTATTCTTTTAATTTTGCGATAGCAAGCACTAATACAAGAAGCACCAGAAGAGGCCCAACAAATTAGACATGATGACATACTAAGTAAAGCATTAAACTTATCTGAGGGCAATGGTCGTGTTCGAGGTGCTGGTTTTGCGGTTACACCAAAATCTTACTTCGGACCCCAAAAGTGCCACAACAGAAGTGAAATTTCACAATTGAAAGAGGAGATGAATTCCTTAAAACATCATATGCAAGAACAATTGGCCGAATAAACCCGTCTACATCTTGAACAATACAATAAATTGATAGAACATGTGCAAAATCTCGTACAACAAGGGGGAGGACCAAGTGTGCATGCATCTAACAGCCCAAGCATAAGAGATAGTTGTACTTCTGTGCCTAGACCCCCTTTATCTCTGGTAATTTCTTTTCTATTTAATATTTAATTAAATTACAATTTAATATACCTTAGTCTATTAACTTTAGTTTGTCATAGTGTGAATCACAATGCAAGCTACACCTTGATGAATCTTTTAGAAATGTGGTTGTAGTGGGTGTTGTCTACAACAATGCTAATGAAGTTTTGCACGGTTTCCCATTGCCCACTAACACACTACGGGTTAGAGTTGACATTTGCACCAATCAAGATGCCCAGTTACCATTTCCTATAGATGATGAATTGATGGTTAGCGATGTCGTGGGTCTTTATACTGCATGGCCTGTAAATTTCATTGAGCCATTTAGAAATGTAGCCAATTCACACTTCCTTATACTTTTCTCTATATATTTAGAACTACTTGAAGTAATTTCATTGTATTTGTAGGTTGCTCATTCACAAGTCAAACAGGTTAAAATTGTTGGTGACAAATCTAAGTCAAAATTTGTATTAAAAAAGAAAAGTTCAGCAGCACAAACAAGTCAGAAAACAATTGTCTCATATCGCCATGAATTGGAGTTGATTGCACCTCGTTTCTTTTGTGAAGGATATAGTATAACCATATAGTTCGATGGAAACATTTACAACACAACTCCTTTTAATGATTATCTTGCACAGAATGAACTGAGTGACATACTTAATTGTGGATTAGTTGGTGCTTCAGTAATTAACATATGGATTAGGTACCTTATCATCCTTTTTCTTTGTCACGTAACTTTATTCATATTAATCTAATTGTTTTTCTTATATAAAGGTACTTATACCATAACTTGTTCTGGGACACCGGGAGAGTACAATTCTCATTTATCAGCCCCTATATCATAGGTCAACATGAGGGGAGAAAGAATATTGAATTTCAATCAAATCAAGTTAAAGATTATTTCTTGGCCAGAGCAACATCTAATATGTTATTTCTATCGTCATTTAATGCAGGTAAGTAGCAATCACCTTTAATGTCTTTTCACTATTCATAAATTGTTTAACCAAATTCATGTAAAATATTTTAGGAATCATTGGATTTTGATTGTCATCAATCCTTGAGCAGCTTCAGGTCCCTTGATATATTATATGGACCCTCTAAAGCATGGCAAACCAGAGGACCGTCCAAACATGTTGAGACTATTTAATAAGTAAATTCGAGCTTGAACACGCGCGCGCGCACACGTGTGTGTATGCGTGTGTGTGTGAGATCCAAAGACCAACCAAAGTAATTTCTATGTTTCATTTTGGTCATCAGGGCATTGATTGGCCACCAAGGTGCTGAATCACTAAGTTATTCTAAAGCTGTTAATCCTGTTAATAGCTACAGTTGGAAGAAAATTAAGGTATTTCTATAAATTCATTCAAATATTGAAAATAAATCACTTACATTGTTAAATATTTTATAACTTTGATGATATTTTGGCAGTGCCCTTACCAACCAAACAATACTAACTGTGGATATTACATTATGAAATTCATGAAGAATGTTGTAACTCATGATCAAATTTTTCTTCCAGACAATGTATGCTATTTGTTTCTCTGTATATTGTTTTTTAAATTAATTGAGTTATAATAGTTAATACTTATTTTTATGATATGTTTTGTCAATTATTATGCTGACACATATTGTCCGAAATATACCAACAACCAAGTGGATGAAGTCATTGAAAAGTGGAGTAAGCATGTGTTTGAAGTTACTAATTAAGTACATTGTTCATTACCCTAGTGTAAACATGGTTTTCATATGTTTATTTTGGAACTACTTGAATAGGAGTATATTGACTTCATTAACATGTATTGATATACATATGGTATTCATATTGAAAGTTACTTGTATTGCACTTTCGGTATTGATTATTTGATACAAGTTTGTTAGATATGGTGGCCGAAGAAATATGTATATAAAATAACTATCTATTTAATATTTTAAATAATAAAAAAATAATTTCTTTTGTAGCATTTTTTTGAGAAAGCGTTACAAAAGGTGAATAATTTTTAAAAACATTATGGGGAAATGTTCATCTATTGTAACACTACTCCAACAAAGTGATACAAAAAATTAATATTGTCTCACTACAAAAAAAAAGGTATTTTGTAGTGGTGCCAGTGTAGCGGTTATATTAAACCGCTACAAATTATAGTATTTGTAGCGGTTTTAAATTAAACCGCTACAAATTTGTAGCGGCAAGCTACGCGCCAAGTGGCGTGACAGATTAGCCACATTTTTTTGTAGCCGTTGGGTAGACAAAACAGCTAGAACTTTGGCACGAAATTCCCGCCAAAACTTGTAGCGGTGATTTTGTAGCGGTTTATACACATAAATCGCTACAATATTCCTGTCACTTAGCGCGACCAAGCCGCGCCAATAGTTTAGCGGTTATTTGTAGCGGTTACATCAACCAAACCGCTACAAAATACCAAAGGTCAACATTTTATAGCGGTTATAGGGGTATAACCGCTACAGAATTTCAAGAGTCTCAACATTTGTAGTGGTTCTGGGCAATAACCGCTACAGAATTTCAAACGTTGTTATATTTTGTAGCGGTTATTGGACAACCGCTACAAAATTAATTATTTGTAGCGGTTAGTGTAGCGGTTATTTGAATAACCGCTACTAAAATCTGGCCTATTTAAGCCACCGCCTCCCTCATTTTCCATTTTGCTCATTTTGTTTCCTGAGGTTTCTCTGAGTGATTTCTTCAAGATTTGAGCGTTCAGACGTCTATATAGGAGTTTTTGCTAAGTATTTCTCAGTATTTGCACTTGAGGTACGTATATAACACGTATTTTATTTATATTTGTATTTTTATTATATTTTTGCATAATAATGTGACTAATTTTCTTTTAAATTTTTACAGTTGATATGGCTTCAGGACAGGATAAGGGGAAGGCCCCTGAGGTCCCCAGACCGATTTTATGGGGTGGCAGCAGCCGGGCAGGGGGCAGAGGGAGGGGGCAGCGCGGAGGCAGGGCTACCGCGACATCTCAGCCCATCCCCCCACAGGAGTCGGCCCTACCATAGGCACCACAGACGATCCCACAGGCGACGACCACACCAGAGTTGCCTAAGGTTGGGGGGCCAGATATTAGGTTCAGGGAGATGGAGTAGTTCCTCGATGAGGAGGAGGCTCGGGAGCAGAACAACCCACGAGGGTTGTTTTCGCGGTCCACTGGGTTTGAGGTGCAGGTCGAAGGTAAATTAATTTTTTAATTTAGTAAATTATTTATTTAAATTAGAAATGTTAACTTTGAATTACAATTTATCTAACGTGCGATAAACTGTTCAGACGAGCAGGGGAATGTTTCGACGAGGAGGCTAGACGTGGCCGGTGTGAACAGCTTGGACCAGAGCCTGCGAGTTATAGTGTCGTGGAATGAGGGCACTGACCAGCCCATCCACAATGGGGGTCACCTGCTCAACCGCTTCCTGAACGACCTGGGCGTGAATTGGATGCGGTTCCCAATTCACTTCAAGACGTGGAGGCACGTTCCGAGGGGGCCGAAGGACCAGGCTTAGGAGGAGGTGGTTCAGGTAATTAAAATTATTTAATTAAAATTTTTTGTAATTAATTCTATTTAGTTAATATTTTTTAAATTATGTTTTTTGTAATTATTGATATTTAAATAATTTTTTTTTCAGCTGCGGTTTGCCGTCCAGGCCAACCGAAAGAGGTACGCCCTCGTGAAGATAAGTGACGCCTGGAGGAACAGGAGCAGCTGATCGAGAGTGTCTCTTCCACAAGGTGAACAAGGCAGAACGATGCCTCTGGAGCAGCTGATCGAGAGTGTCCCGGACGGCGTGCCGCCGAACAACTGGGCGAGTTTTGTCCAGTTCAGGAGGAGCCCTGAGGCGCAGGTAATGTATTTATTAGATTTTTTATATATAATTTTGTAATTATTAAATATTAAATTAAAATTTAATTTAATTTGTATTTAATTTTAAATTATAATGCATTTAATATTTTTTTCCAGGAGGTTTCTCAGAGGAACACTGAGATCCGTGCGCAGCAGATGATCCACCACATAGCAGGATCGAAGACCTTTGCTGTGACCTATAACGAGCTGGTAACTTTTCAAAATATCACTGACTTTAAACTGATTATTACATAATACTAATTGAATTTTGTAATTGTTTCAGGAGACGAAGGCACAGCAGGAGAACCGTCAGACGGACTACGGGGAGTTGTACGCCATCACACACAGACACCGTGACGGGACTACGACCTCTCAGCAGGCAGAGGCGGCCATTGTAAGTAATTTTATTATTATAATTTTTATAAAATCAAGTTAATAATGAAAAATGCTAATTAGTGATTGTTTCATAACATGGCAGGAGCGGATGCAGCAGTCGCAGGCTGAGCTGCGACAGACCCAGCCTGAGGCGTCACAGGGGTTAGTGGACCCGACGGCTCCTTTGACGGTGGGTCTGGCTCAGGCTGAGCACCCCGGATGCATGCGGGGTATGGGGATAGGCGCCAGACCTAGCATGGTCTACGGTAGGAGTGCCGCCTCTGAGGCTGGCAGCTCTAGAGGGGTCAGACGTCTTAGGGATGAGTCTATTGACCAACTGCGGTCAGATTTGGAGCAGCAGATGGCGCAGCAGTAGGAGCAGATGCAGAAAATGCAGGTGCAACATATGCAGCAGATGCAGCTGCATGCTGATTTGATGTACGTTCAGCAGACACAGTGGCGTGAAATCACGAACAACATGCTCGAGGGGGCATGGAGTCGCATGTTCCTGAACGAGCAGCATCCAGCGGTTCCCCCTGTCCCTCACTACGTCGTCTCAAGTACTACTCCTCCTCCTCCTGCTCCTGCTCCTGCTGATGACGATGGTGCGGTTTACTCTACGCAGCGGCCCGATCCAGCAGTACCTGAGGGAGCCCCACCTGAAGGAGCACCAGATGATCAGCCCCTAGCTAGTTAGTTTAGGACATTTTTTTTGTTGAAACATTTGTAAATATATATATATATGAGTTTGTATTGTGTTTAATATAATTATATTTATATTATTAGATCACGTTGTTGAATTTATGAATTAATTGCAATAATATTATTTATATTTCTAAATTTTTTAAAAAATAAAGCATATATATTTGTAGCGGTTTTAACTTAAAACCGCTACAAATATACATATTAGTAGCGGTTTTAACTTAACAACCGCTACAATATATTTGTAGCGGTTATTAAATAAAAACCGCTAGAACTATATATATAGTTGTAGCGGTTTCTCTTGTGAAACCGCTACAAATATATATATATATATATATTATTAGCGGTTCTACAATAGAAACCGCTACAAATATGTATATCTTTGTAGCGGTTTTACTATAAAAATCGCTACAAGTACTCAACATTTGAATTTTGAAATTTGCCGCCTTTGTGCACATTTGTAGCGGTTATGTTATCTATAACCACTACAAATAAAAAATAATTTTAAATTTGTCCAACGGCTTTAATGTTAGTAGCGGTTTTATATATATAACCGCTACAAATACTCAACATATAAATTTTGAATTTCCCACCAATGTGTAACAGCTTGAAAATTAGTAGCGGTTGTATATATATAACCGCTACTAATATTTGTTCAACTGTAGCGTTTAGTGTAGCGGTTTTATAACCGCTACAAAATTATAAATGTTGGAATTTCAGAATATAAGGTCCTTGGCATTCGTCATTATCTTCTCACTCATCTTCTTCTCTATACTTTCTTCTATCTCACTGTCTCACTTGTAGCTATGGATAAATCATGGATCAGGTTGCCGCACAATTCTCCTGAATATATGTATGGATTAAACAGTTTCTTGGATTTCGCATTCACTCACGCCAGCTGTAACGGCAAGATCGTCTGTCCGTGTCGAAAATGCAAGTTCAAGAAGTGGCATGCACGAAATGTTGTGAAGGAACATTTGCTTGTGAAGCCTTTCCCTGAGGACTTACGCTTTGTCATTTAGAGATGATCTTTCCTCCGTCCTTTCTTACTGTGATGGTTCACCTCACAGTCCACCTCGTTCATGAAACAAAGCTTGCTGGACCAGTACAATATCGTTGGATGTATCCGATTGAGAGGTACTCATTTTAAATATGTGCTTTAATTTATTCTCCGTATTTAATGTTTGCTAGTCGTCCTTTTCATTATTTTATATCAATTTTCTCTTCTGTACTTCGTAGGTTCCTTGGGAAATTAAAATCTTATGTGAGGAATAAGGGTGGCCAGAAGGTTCTATAGCTGAAGGCTATATATAGGGGATGAGGTGCTATATTTTTGCTCAAGGTACTTTGATGATCTTGAGACGGCTTTCAACCGCCCGCCTCATGTTGACGATTGTCCTGAACCTGCGCCGACATCAGGAGAATTTATCCCTCGTGTTGGTAAACCAGTTGGAGCAATTGAGAACTTCAAACTAATGGCAACTGAGAAGCTCCAAGCATATAGACATGTCTTGATTAATTGCACTCAAGTTGAACCTTTCATACGGTAAGAATTGTACACTCACATTTTATTCGATCTATATCTTTCGTAACATTTCTCACTTTCATTTCACTAACACCTTTCCATTATTAATTGCAGGGAATTCATAAGTCATGTTAAGCGTCAACTTAGGATCCATACGCAGACATCCACGGAAGTTGATAGGAGGGTCCACAGAGAATTCTCGAGCTGGTTTGCGCGCAGAATACTAAATGACCACAACCCACACTCACTAGATTTCAGAGCTCTCGCAATCGGCCCTCTTGATCATGCAAAACAGTTTACAGCATACAATGTCAATGGTTTTAAGTTTTGCACGATTTCACGGGATCAGGGATTGCAAACACAGAATTCGGGTGTTTATGGAACATTTGGGACAAGGAGTTATGCGAGCAGCAGTGACGCCAACATGCAGTTCGGAGGCGTCCCTTACTATGGCAAGCTTCTTGATGTGGTCGAACTTAATTATCAAGGTCGTTTCACTGTGACGTTGTTCAAGTGTATGTGGGCAAATACCACTACTTCTCGGGGACTGACAATTGACGTGGTAGGGATCACATCAATCAATTTCTCACGGCCGATTCATACTGGTATTTCTCAAGATGATGAGCCGTATATTCTAGCTTCAGAGGCACATCAGGTTTATTATGTCGAGGACGAGAGGCATAGGGATTGGCACATGGTCATTCATTTAAAGCCAAGAGACCTTTACAACATGGGTGAAGGCAATAACATCGCCTACGAGAGTGAGCCATTTCAGCCAGCTGATTTTGAAAACTACTTCCCTGGAGGCGATGACAATTTACCTCTACTGCGGTGAGTTTTTTTAAGTCCACGTCATTTGAATTAAATTTTTTAAATTTAATAATACATCCATAACAATAATTTTTCTACAAAATTTCTGTAGGGATGGCGACGATGAGTGATCAAATTCAAATTATGCTTTTGTCTTTACAAAAAATGAAAAAATATTTTAAAAATAAAATGTAAAATTTTTTTTTTAAAAAAATAATATTTCTAGCGGTTATAAAACCGCTACAAAACCGCTACAAATATAAAATTAACCGCTACTAAATGAATAACCGCTACAAAAATACAAATAACCGCTACTAACAAATAACCACTACATTAACCTTTACATTAACCGCTACAAATAGTATGTGGATCCCTCCCTATAAATACCCTTACCACAACTCATTTCAAACACTCCCCAATTTCTTTTCACCGTACCTTTCTTTCATTTTCTCTCATTTACAACTTCTTTCGTATGAGTAGAGGAGCTGAATAATACGATCAAATGTGGTAACAAGATTTTTAATTTTTTTTAGAATACTTCTTTCCTTTCTATAAAATTTATTCTAACCATTTTTTTTTCTAGATATATCGTAACTGTATCTCATTTTCATCTATTTTTCATACACAATTACATTATATTAGATAACATAATAATTCCTTATTACCTACCTATCCTTAATAATATTATTAATATACATTTTATACTAATCCAATTCAATTACATTTTTCCTTTTTATTTATTAATAAGTTAAACTATTGAATAATAAGCTAATTGAAATAGATAAAATAATAACAAAATAAACTATTTAATTTAATATTGATAAAACAGAAATAAATAATCGTATTTTTTAATAAAATTTTTTAATATTTGTAGCGGTTATTAAACCGCTACTAAATAACGCTGCTTTTTACAACTCAAACTAAATTTTTTGGCGCGGATTTTGAATTTCATGAAATTAGTAGCGGTTTTAACAACCGCTACAAATTTTGATGAAATTCAAAATTAGTAGCGGTTTTAATAATGGCTACAAATTTTGATGAAATTCAAAATTAGTAGCGGTTTTCTGAACTGCTACAAAACAAAAAAATGTCATTTTTTTCGCCAACAAAATTTCAATTTTTTAGATTTGTAGCGGTTATATAACCGCTACAAATATCTCTAAAAAATATTTCATCCATGAGGGTTTTGTAGCGGTTAATTTAAACCGCTACAAAGGATGTAGCGGTTATTTTTTATTGAGTAGCGGTTTTTTATAACCGCTACAAAACTACTTGCAACGTATGATTTAGTAGTGGTTCTCGTAACCGCTACTAACCTTCTTTGTAGCGGTTAAAACTGCTACTAATACCCATTTTTAACCGCTACTAAATCACGTTTTTTTTGTAGTGTCTTTTTTAAAAAATTATCTATTGTAGCACTACTCCAACTAAGTGCTTCAAAAAATTAATATTTTCTTTTTGAAAAAATTATCCATTGTAGCACTCTTTTGAAAAAGTGCTACAAAAGAGTACATCTATTGTAGCGCTTTTTAAGTGCTACAAAAACCTATTGTAGCTCAGGCTTTTGTAGCGCTTAGAAAGGATTACAAAAATATAAAATTAAGTGCTACGAATTAATTTTTTTGTAGTAGTGGAGGCTACAAATTTTGAATGCAGACCTAAGCAAGCCAGAGAGTTTCAAGGAAGCCATTGAAGGGTGCATATGAGTGTTCCATGTGGCTACTCCTTTGGATTTTGAGAAAAGTAACTCGAAGAGATTGTGACCAAAAGATCCATTGATGGGGCACTAGGTATTCTAAAAGCATGCATCTCTTCAAAAATAGTAAAAAAAGTTGTTTATACTACCAGTGCCTCTGCTGTTACTAATTTTGGCAAAGAAGATGAAGTAAAAGATGAGAGCTCATGGACTGATGTGGATTCACATAGAGCTTTGAAGAAATTTGGATGGTCCTATGCAATTTCTAAGACATTGACAGAGAAATTTGTAGTTGAATTTGGAGAACAACATGGATTAGATGTTGTCACTATGATTCCCACTTTTGTTGTTGGACCCTTCATTGTCCTAAACTTCCTGACAGTGTTGGTTTAACACTATTTTTTACTTTGTACATGCTTCAACTTGCTCCATATTTGGTTATGCAAATAGTTTAGTTTTCTATGTATGTCATTAGAATTCTGATGCAGGTAAAAAGGACCCATATTATCTGCAAACACTTATGGTTCATGTTGATGACGTGGAAAGGGGACATATATTTCTTCTTGAGCATCCTAATCCAAAAGGAAGATACAATTGTTCTAATTGTTTGGCAACCATCGAAAAAGTGCTTCAAATTGTGTCTGCTAAATACCCAGAATTTCAAATGCTAAACATGGAGTGAGTTCTCTCTTGTTCCTTATTCTTCTTGTTTATGTGCTGATATGAAAATTTGATTCAGGTAAATCCCTCTTGTCTTTTCTTACTTAGTGTAGTTCCTTGAAAGATAGAACTAGGATGAAATGTCCAGATCTGTCATCTAAGAAGCTCATAGATGCACGATTGAGTGCAAGTATAGACTTGAGGATATGTTGGTGGATGCTATTGAATGCTGCAAAGAAAAGGGTTATTTGTAGTTATATAACAGTGTTATCAGATTACCCTGTCAAAATGTTGGGTACCTTCCAAGGTCTTACATTTGTTGGGGGAAAAATATTTGAAAATGTCATTCTAATTAAATGTTGACATATGAATGGAATATTAAATGCCCATTTTTAGATTATTTTCCCACTATAAAAAAAACGCACAATTTCTGATAGAAATTCTTTCGATGGAATTTCTGACAGATATTTCCGTGGCAAAAGTTCCATGCTAAATTTAAAATAATTTTTATATTAAGAATAATATATATGATATTATAATATTAGTTATTAATTAATGTTAATAAAAATAAAATTCAATTTCAAAAATTGGCTGCAAAAATATATTTATAAGGAAATTTATTAAAAATTTAATATTATAATATATCACCTGCCTTTTCTTACTTGCTTATTGTAGTTCTTTGAAAGAAAGCACTGGGATGAAACGTCCAGATCTTTCATCTAAGAAGCTCATAGAAGCCGAATTTGAGTTCAAGTATGGACTTGAAGAAATGTTGGTGGATGCTATTGAAAACTGCAAAGAAAAGGGTTATATGTAGCTATATTGAAGTCAATATATCTTAGAGAATATCACGAAATTTCATATTATAATATTGTGATAATATTTTTATTTATTATTAACTAACATTGTAAATATTAATATAGAGATATAGTTTTGTTATTATATTCTGCTGGTAACACATGTACTAATATTATATATATGTCTCCAATCAATCCATGAAAGACATGCAATTCATTCTCATTTCAATATTTTACATGGTATCAAAGCATGGTCTTCCTGATATCCAAATTGTGTCAGGTGAGATGATGAAAAGCTTAAGCATATCTCATAACATCGGCTCTTCTCAAGAGAATTGAGCTAAGCGAGATGGCAAACGGAAATGATTAAAGTGTAATCATTGTGAAAAGTTCTGACACACTAAAGATACTGAAGATTGATCTTATCAAATCATAAGACTTCAAGATGAAAACCCCATTCCTAGTCTCACATCGAACAGTATGATCGTTTGGTGCAATAGCTCAATAAGGAAGATGATCCCTTGAATCTTGTAAGAGACAACACACTTGTAGTAAATATAAAAAGTAAATTTATTCATAATGAGCCTTGTATAATTGATACAAGAGTAATGGTACATATTATATAACATCCCAAATTGTGGGCTTAGAATATAATGAATTAGTTTAAATTAAGTAAACTACTAAGTCCAGCTGAGTCAAATATCTTAAGCATATCATGAGGAAAATGCTTAAGATAATTATAAAAATTATTTAGAGGCCCAGATATATTGAGGAAATAGTATAAAATATTATTATGAGGAGTTAGAGAAATTATAAAGAGGCTTAGTTCCCCAAAAATGACCCAGATAATTTTAAAGCTAATTTCTGGGAATTTAAGAGCCTATTTTCCTAAAAATTCAAGAAAAAATAGTCAGAGGTTATGATTTGGCTTGAAAATTTTTAAAAAAATGATTTTATGGCTTGAAGAAGCTAATTGAGGAAGAAAATCCTTATAGAGTATTAATGATTAATTTATGAAAATTATATGATAAGCCAATATCGACTTAGAAAATGAGGAAAATTAGTAATTTTACTGTACATACCCAAAAATCAAAAGTGGGCAAAAATTAAGCCAAATTATGGAACCTAAGGGATTTAAGAGGTTTTAAATTAGACAAATTAGGGAGGGAAAAAGCTTTGTAAGTGAGACCCATAGGATAAAAACACTTACATAAGGAAATTAACACACACACCCCCACACACTTACATACCCATGGATATGTGCATACACACACATCCACACTCTAACACCCACACTTTCACTCAAATAAAACACTTAGCACTCTCTTACCCTCTAATTAGCACCTGGAGACCAAAAATAGGAAGAGAGGAAAGAGAGTAAGGCCAAAAGAGAAGCAGAGAGCCAAAAGAGAGAGAGAGTTGCCAGAGGAGTGGAAGGAAGCCGGAGAACTCACATGCAACCTTGGATTTGTGATTAGGTGAGTCTCTTCTACCATTTTCCAACTTCTTTTAGTTGATGTGGCAGTGCTTTTGGGGATTAGTGGTTGCTGAAAGTTGGGTCTCTTCTGTAAAGTGTTGCAGTCAACAAAAAAGTTTGGGTTATGTGCATGCATGTCAGTTTTGAGGACAAATTTTAGGTGATTTTGGTTCTGTAATTTAAGCTCTGAAACAGAGCATGCATGTTGAGGTTTGCAGGGTCAAAATTCTTGAGGTTATAAACTGTGATTTGGGCTTACATGTCCCTTTTTTTTTCTTGATCTTCCCAAATAGAAAACATCGTGTAAATGCATGTGGTTGCAGAAGCTAAAAGCTTGAGTTTTTGAGTGGTTTTCTTCGGTTTCCTTGAGGATTAGAGAGCTAAATATGTGTCTTAGAATATAGAACCAAGAAGAGTTCAGTTTAGGAAGAGAAATGTGTTGTTTATAAGGTTTTGGTGGCAGGGATCAAATCTGTAGTGTCACTGAGACAGTCAGAATCGAGCATAGTTTGACAGACCTAATGTTACCTCTATTTATGAAATTTGGTAAGGAAATAGTACATATCCTAAACTTTAAAATGAGTCCTAGAACGTGTTAATTGAATATCTAGAACAAAAGTTATGATTTTTAAAATTTTGTACAGAAAACTAGAAACATTCTAATTTCCACATTTTAGACAGTGAGTTAATATGCAAATTACATGAGGTTACTTTTGTAATTTGTCAGTGTGATTATTTTTCCTTTAAAATAAACTTATAGAGCTTTAAATCTAGTACTAGAACATATAAATTGGATGTTTATATTGTAAGCTATGAATTTTCAAAATTTGGGTAGGAAGTCTGGAATATTCTGACTCACCAGTGGGATAGTTAGTTTGCACGCAGGAATTTGGAAATTAGGTCCATGATTTAATACTGGACATTATTTTTCATTTTCATAGGATTGAAAGAGCTTTAAATAAGAACTTGAACCACCTCATTTAAAGTTTTCTAGATTAAGTTATGATTTTTCAAAGTTCTTTAAAAAGTAGAGGCAAAATTGAGTTTAAGTCCAAATATGATAGCATTTTATGAAATATTAAATAATCAATAAGGTTTGAAATTTTGGACACTTGAATTGCAGGGAAGCTCACTGTTATGATGACTTTATAAAGTGTTAGGATTACACTAAATTGAAAAATTAAGCATATAAAGCATTTAGAGGTCTATATGTCATGGAAGCAACAGAGTTGAGTTTCATTAATTGTCCCCTATGCACCTTTTTGGTCAGCCCTGTTACAGTAGGAAGGGATTGGATTTTATTGAAATTAAGTGTTCTAAGGAATTTAAAAGATGAAATTTTGTAGAGTCGTCTTGGGAAAGGAATTTTCAAGAATGAGAATGAATAAGTTAAAATTCAAGTGAGAGAAGCAAAGTAAAAGAGCTAAGTTAAAGGTTTACAGTTAGGAGCATGGGAGAGATGTATTATGTGTTATGAGTGTAAATGATATACTAAATAGTGTAAGTATACACTGTTGTAATCAAGTAATACAGAAGTAAGTAGAGTATCATTCCCACGAGGATTGATCACTAAATACCCAAATAGGTAATTTTAATTCTATTTAGCCGATCCATCAATTGATGATGGAAAGTACAAAATAGAAAATGATTAAATATGAGTGCAAATAATATGAAAACAACTACAAGAAAAAGTTATAGGGGTCAGATTTCACTTAACAAATTTCAGATTGAATCATTTATCTATTCTAGCCCAATTTATTCCACATGATTAATAGTCGAGTTTCCCTTATTTAATTACAAGCCTTTTCCAAGGTCAAGCAATTCTATAATTAATTACTTATCTAATATATTCTTATATGAATTTAAGCAATTATTCAGGCATTAAGATTTATGGAACTCATTAACGCTACACAACTCATATGAATATATCCATATTTCATATGCAAGTTATGGTTTTAATTATAGGATCTACACACATGCATCTCTTTCTGGTCTCAACATGCACATTGAAAGCATTCAAAAGATGGATAATCAATCGAAAGCATTAAGAACAATAATTAAACTCAATCATAAAGGAAAAATTAAAGCTAGATTTAATAAGTTAAGATTCAATCAATCATTAGTAAGTTACATCATCACCCTAGGAAAATGGAAATTTAACTCATACTGAAATTAAAAACCAAAATAAAATAAATTGAAAACTTCATAAACACTACATAAAATTGGAATATTAAATTCTAAAACATAAATATACAACCACAAGATACATAAAAAATGAAGAAATCTAGCCGTCCATTTAGGAGATAAACCCTTCCATGTATGTGGCAACCTATACCATCTATAAAGAAGTACTACCTAGGCCTTCTATTCCATGTAGGAGGCATGCAAAATGTAATACAATCCTAAGCCTTCCAAGATGGAGGCATGCAAAAAAGTAATACAATGCATAAAATTAAATATAGAAAATAACAAAATTTATTCAAAACTTTCAGAGAAGGATCTCTAATTGTCAAAGAATAAAGCCTCTACATCTCTTTCTCCCTCCTCCATTTATACTTTGCCTTGCTCTTTATTTATAGGGAAAAAATGTGTTGCTATAGTGAACCACGTCTAGAACAGTGATTTCAAACAGTAAATCACGTTTCGAACAATGAAAAGCGCATTTGCTACAAAGCTTTCCGTCCTCTACAGTAACTATCTGCTACAGTATCTTCCGTATTTTTTACTTATATATATATATATATTATTTTTAAAAAATACTATTTATTCCAAAAAATATTATTTATTTATCAATTACACCCAAATTTATTATATTAAACTCAAATATTATCCACAAAATCATCATATGAGGGAAAATAAATATGTAAATATTTTACTTATCATTATTCAGTAGTTATGTACCAAAGATGAGTATTAATTTGTCCCTACATGAATAATCAATAGGGTTTGATAATTGCCATCAATACCAAAGAGGAGGCAAAGCAAAGGAAACACAAGCAAGAGGAGGTAATTTGGAAGAAGAAGCAAAAGGTAGAAAAAATTACTCTTAAATAGTTTGTGCTTGGTTGCTTGTATGTTTATTTGCCATGTACATGCCTTTGAACATGTAATATCCTTGCTTGAGTTGTGTCATGGCCATGTGTATATACTTGTAAGGTGTTGTTCTTATTTGGGCTTTTTACATGCTTAGTCTATCACCATTGCACATGATATATTGAGTTAATGTTTTACTACTAAGATTTCCCCAAATCTCACCTCTTTCTCCCATGTACCAACAGTAGGTGCAAGTTCATCTCTTGGGAAGGAGAAGCTATAGTGGAAGATTAGAAGAAGTGGAGGCTTATGGAAGCATAGTTGTGTGCTTGTTGCATCTATTGTTGTGTTATGTGGTTGTTATGATAATATTACATGGTTATGTAAATTAAATAAATATTAAGGATTGTGTTTAACCTCCATAAGGATCCATAAGGAGGAGAAGGAGGGCTGTTCTGAAGCCCAAGGTAAGTGCCATGTGAAAAACATGGCAAATATGCATAAAAGTAGTTAGTAAATAGCTAGTCCATATGCTTGTATGAGCCACTAATTTTGGAGTGCTTAGACACAAGGCAAAATAGAGAGTTATATTATGAAATTTTGTAGGAACATAGTACACATCCAGACCTTTAAGCGAAGTCATAATTTATAATTTTTTAATATGTATTTAAAAAGATATGAATTTTCAAAGTTGACCCAGGAAAGCTAAGAACTGTTGCAAAAATCACTATATAGATTTTAGATATGAGAGTTTTTGGATTAGATGGAATAGTAGTTTACCAGGTTTTATTTTTATATTAAAGACCTTTCCATGAGCTAAAAATAGAGCTTTGAACCACTAAGTTTGGGGATATATTGAATTAGTTATGGATTTCCAAAATTTTAAGAAAATTCATTATCTCCCGGTATCCAATCTTAGAGAAAGAATTTTAAGATTTTAACTTAATCAAGGGTACCTTTGGGTCACATGTGATTCAAAAATGACTAAAATGCTCTAATAAGCGCCCTAGAGAGGAGTGTTGCATATAACATTTGAGCATATATAATATTATAGTGTTATCAGATTACCTTCTCAAAAGAGACAACACACCCATGGTAAAGACGTACAATTCATTCTCATTTCAATATTTTACATGCATAATATTATAATATTATTCCATTACTCTGTCAGAATATTTGGTATCTTCCAAGGTCTTACATTTGTTGGTTGAAAAGTATTCAAAAATGGCATCCTACTGAAACGTTGAGATATGAGTGGAATATTAAGTGCCCAATTTTGGATTAGCCTAACAATGGGGAAAAACAAAAATAATCAATTCCTGACAAAATTAGCTACGAAATTTTTTTTGTGGCTAGTTCTATTAGAAATCTGTTGAAAAATTTTTTGACGGAATTTCTGACAAATATTTTCATCAATTCTGTGCCAAAAATTATAATATTATAATATTAGTTATCAATTAATGTTAATTAAAAAATAAATTTCAAAAGTTCGCTGCAAAAATATATTTATAAGGAAATTTACTTAAGATTTAAATATTGTATGATTTGAAATTAATTTATATTAAAACAATAATAAATATATAAAAATATTTCAAATTATTATTTAATTTATTATTATTTTTTAATAATATTATAATATATATATATATATAACAAATATATATTTAGCCACATTTTCAATGAGGTCGTGGGTTAAAGAAGTGGGCAAGTCACATTTTCATAATTATGAGGAGGGACAGGTGGTAGCCATAGGCGAGGTGCCGGCGATAAGGTATGTAACACCCCAAATTTGATTCCCCAATATGCCTTGTAAACACTTGTGACATTTAATGAAATGGAAGGGTGGATTTTTGAGAATGTGATTATGCAACCAGTGAGATTTTCTCTGAGGCAGTGAGTTTGTTATGTGATTTTGGAGAACAAATGATGTTACAAAATTATGAATTTTATATGGTGAAATTAGACATCCTACGCTTTAATTTGATAGGTCATATAAATCATTTGAAGCTATATACAAAGAGTTATGAGTTTTTTAAGTTAGCCTAAAAAAACTATCTATTTTCTAAAACAGTGTTCAAAGACTTAAATTCTGGAAATCTTGTGCTTCCAATTGGCAAAAGGCTATATTTTCCTTGAAACGAGACTCAATAAGGGTTCTATAGCCTTTAGAATCACTCCAATTTGATATCTACAAATTTAGTTATGATTTTTCAAAGTTTGGCCAGAAAATCTACCAGAATTGTTAAAAAATCCGAAAATGAAAGAAAAGGTAATGACAAAATCGTAATTTTGCCAATTTAGCACAAAATAAATTATTTTTAAATTAATTAATTAATTAAAATAAAAAGGAAAAATATATATGGAATATTTTAGTCAAATAAATATGAATTTATGAAAAATTGGAGCACAAATGCAATTTGACCGAAATTGTGACATAAGGCGTGCATGTAACTTGGATAAGTTTTGAAGCCAATTGAGACAAAAGGGAAGGACCTATTACATGTAACATGAAGAGGGAAATGTTAGTTGCATGCTAAATGGGCTTGTGACAACATTATATGTGCATAAAATTTATGTACAGAAATATTGACATGTTGATTCTTTGGAAATTAATTAAATATGACATAAGCGTACATAAAATGATATAAGCATAATGTTATAAAAGCAATTTCCTCTTCTTCCTTAGCTATTTCCTGTCGGTTTTGAGTTCTAAGAGAGAGAGATAGTTGTGTGAAATTGTAGAGAGAAGGAGGAGAAATTTCACTGGGTAAGCTTGATTTCTTTGGTGAATTAGCTCCTAACTTGTATAATCCTTCCTTTAAGCTTCTCTTCCATGTGATTCAAGGTGTTTGAGAAGCTAAATTTCAGTTTAAAGGAGCTAGGGTTTTCGGCAAAAGAAGGCAAAGCCAGAAGGAAGAAGAGGTAACTTTCTAAACTTCAAATATTGGTTATTCTGGCTATTGTGAGTAATTTAATTGGTGAATTTCTACTGGATTTGCTCTTATTGTAAATTTGGGAAAAGTTGTGGCCTAAATGTTATGCTGCCCAATTAAGTCTAAATGGTGGTTTTAATGTAATTAAATAGTTAATAAAGTGATTAGGAGTAGAAAGGAGCAAGTCTGCGGTGTCGGATTTCAAAAACCCCAATTTTTTCCAGAAAATTTTAGATTTCGCCCAGGACCAATTGGAGGGGTTAGGGCTGGATTTTTGATGTTATGATGCTCTATTGAGTTCAGGAGGGAAAATTAGGTGCGGTTACAGTTGATCACTTTTCATAAAAGCCTGAAAAAGAATAATTATGAAAACGCCATGAAACCCTGAAATCAGGGCTACCAAGGGCATTCTTGTCTTTTGGCAATGAATTTTGTAATTTTGAATCCTGAAATGGATTTTTTGGGAAAAAATATGTAAGAATAGCCTGGGTTAAAATTTCAAGAAAAATACGGTTGACGGGTATAGTGAGGCCGGAACCGAGTCCTGAAGGGTAATTTGGTAATTTTTCAATATAGACTAATATAACCACCAGAAACACTTTGGAAGTGTCTAAAATAGTGCATGAATGAGTTTTAACCTAATTTTTGTATATTTGGGATTTTAGGATCGGATAGTAGCCCGAGCTGGACACAGAATATTGGACTAATGGGAAGGTATAAGAGAGGACTCAGAGACTAGAGGTAGGGGACTTACCTTATTTGCATGTATTTGATATCTCTGCTTATATAGTGATGTATGTGATTGCTTTACTTGATTGTGTAGAGCATATTTGAATAAATGAAGCTCTGTTTCTATTTTTGCTATTGCCATAGTTTTGTTGCATGAAACATTGAGCATGTAGAAATTTCATTATAGGGCATGCATCTAGTTAAAGCTAACATGTAATGCACATAGCATATATCTTGCATCCATTAAGGTAACTATTTTTTTACTGAGATTCTCTCAAATCTCACCTTCCCCTACCAACAATTTACACAGGTGAGTACAGAAGGTACGTGGAGATCAGAAAAGAGAACTGCATAAGAGAGGATTGCAGAGGTGGAACGAAGACAGGAAGATGTCTCAGTTTCACTAGGACGGGTTTAGACACCCAAGTAGTCATGTGCGGCTACATTGATTGTAATCATCATGTACGAACCCCTATGGGTAATATTTGTAATTATGCACATAATATCAATATAGTTATGTTATTCCTGTGTTGCCCACCAAACCACACAATAATATTCCGCTGCAAGTCAAAATAAGTAAGGGTGTAACAAGGTAGCCCACTACAGAGTTGACATGTGGCTTTTCCTAAGAAGGCCCACATGGCATATTAAAAATAAATTTGTGACTAAATATTTCAACTGTAAATTTTTGATGGATTACTGAAGGAAATCCATCCCAAGGATTCCATCAGAAATGTTGAATTTCATGGAAAATGTCCTTGGAAATTGTGGATTGGGAGATAAGATAGTATTAATTATGAAATTGTTAATTGAGAAATAAGTTATCATAATTCAGAAAATTAATTGAGAATTAATTCTCTTGATTACTAACTTGGAAGGCAAGAAAGGTGCATACTATTTTTTAATTAGTGGCCACCCTAAACCACTATAAATAGGATGTGCCTCCTTCAGTTATAACCCACCCTTGCCATTGAGCTATCACGCAATCTCTCTTCTCTCCTACCATATTTTTTGTTCTAGTGATCTGTTGCGCCAATCCTAATTAGACCCTAGTAGTCTAATAATTGCGTGAGCATTATTATGTTCGAGTTATGGAGCTTTGGAGCTTTGACCTGCATCCGAACTTGGATTAGCCCTGATACGCAAATATATTCTCTCTCCTAATTTTCCTACAGTGATATATACAATTATATATTTTGTATGGATAGATCTGCATATATGTATATATACACATATATATTCCCAACCCATTTCATATCTCTCCTCTGAATTTCTTTTTCCACTATAACAGAGAAAATAGCTAGTATGTATCTTGAAATGGAAGAAGGAAAAGGAAGAATATTATGTGTGACTGGTGGGACTAGCTTCATTGCATCATGGATTATAAAGAGACTTGTTGAGGATGGTTATTCTGTTAATGCCACCATTAGATCTCCTCCAGGTATACATCTTTTTGAACATATTATGATTAAGAGGGTATCTTTATTTAAGATTCTATACCCATTAAAATATTTTTTTAAAAAACTCATATCTGAACTATCCAGATCAGATCTGACAGCCCAAATATGCCTAGCTTTTATTGCTAAGCAAATTTGTTACCTTGTCCATATGGTTGGTGGGAAGTGGAGGGGTGGGTAGAGTTCAATGGAGTTTGATTTAAAGAAAATGGTAAAGCGATGTTGAAAATTTTTTTTCCAGGGAAAATATGCAATTAATAAGGTAACAGAGGAAAATTAATTAAAATTTTTTAACACCAATCCATTTTTCAAAAATGGAATCATTGATTTCCATTAATAAAAATTCAAACTTTCAATTTTATTTAGGTTTCTATTTGGAATGGGGAGAGGGGAGAGGGGGGGGGAATTTTAACGAGTTCAATTTAAAAGAAGTATAGAACTAGGGCTATTCAATAAAGAGAATATGTAAGATTAAAGAATAAGAAAATTGAATTTAAAGATTTTGACATTATTTCTCTGATTTTTTTAAATCGAACTCATTGAAATCCCCCCTTGGGGTGAGGAATGTTATCTTGAAACAATGATTTTATAAGGTCTTGGACTCTTCAATTCCAACAGTTAACTTTTAATGTGTGATTAACTTTTAAGGTGTGATTATCTTAAACACTTGTACTTGTTACAAGCAACTATGCTTTTATGCAGGTTGATGATTTCCTTTTCCAATGTAGGAGACAAGAAAGATATGAGCTTCCTCACAAACCTACCAGGATCATCTCAAAAGCTACAGAAACCCCAACATAGACCTAAGCGAACCAGAAAGTTTCAAGGAAGCCATTAAAGGCTGTATTGGAGTTTTAAATAACTTTTATATGGGATTCTCCCTAAATGATAAAACAAAAATAAAGTTTATCTTATATGAAAAAATCACAACCATCACAAGTTTGGTAGTAAATAACTTTTTTTGATGATTCAATTCAAAAAATCCCTAATTGAATCATCAACCTAATTTAAGATTTCAAAATGTACGTAAAATAACTATAATGTCCTCTCCTTTTGCCTCTTTAAAGATTTTCATTATTTTGTAAGTTAAGTTTTTCTATTGGGAAAATCCCATATAAAGCTAGCTGAAATAGAGAAATTTTTTAAATGAGGTTGATAAATTCAATAAATTCTTAATTATGTCATTGACCCAATTTAGAATTTCAAAATATAGATAAAACGACTTTAATGTCCTCTCCTATGTCCTTTTATAAGGTTTCATGTCCAAGTGAGATGATTGCAATTCCTTTCAAAAATTAATATTAATGATACAGTAGAAGAGATTGAATTAATCATGAGGCACGAAAGTTTTGATCTCTGATAAACTACTTTGCAACTGACAAGTTTTGTTGAAGGCATTGCCTCCAATTTCTCCCACCAATGTCTTCTCAAACACTTCCTTGCAATCTCAAACTTCTATATGTTCCAGCAACATCAAAATTCGCTCCCTCCTCTTTGGTCTAATTTCTTATTTCAACATTTATAATTCGCTAATATGGTTTCACCAATGGAACGCTTAAAGACTCAGTTGCACAGCAACAACAATTTCATACAAAAATCTAAGCGTATACCGTGTGTCCCTTCTCTGTTTGGGGATATAAATAGATAGAACAATCAAGTCCAAGATATGTGTGTTAACGATGAGATCAATGATAAGACGGCCATCGGTGTAATAACCCAAAATGTGAATACGGGTTCGTGACTCCAAACGTGGATGTAATGAACATTAGTCAAACACTTTTGGAGAATACAGTATGAGTGTTGATCCGAATGACCTGAATTAGCAGTAGAAAGTGCCCAAACCCAGTATTTAAGCTTAATCAGGGTGACAAAGCATAAGTTAAATTAAAAGTGAAGGGAATGGCATATTGTATGAGAAATGGGGTCAAATAATGTGTTAAGCGGTGATCCAGTTGAAATAGCCGTAGTCAGGGGCAAAACAGGAAGAAGGAAAATTTATCGGCCAAATAGTCAAAACCAAAGAGGAAATTGGCTATCAACTAAAAGAGTAAGTGGTGTGACTAAATGGCTAAGTGAATTAGTTAGTATAACCATATGGTTACATGCTTTACGAGGATGCATAGGGTTTTGACACTTGGCACCATTTAGATTAAGTAAAGAAATTGGAAAAGTCAAAAGTTAATCTCTTTTCTTCCCTCTCTCTTCTCCAAGTTGGCTAAGGGCTTAGATAGGCTGGAAAATCTAATCATTTCATTGCTTTTCTCTCTCTCTTCAAGCTCAAAAACATCCATGCACAAGGAGGAGGAAAGAGAAAGAAGTTTAAGCAAGGTGAGTCCTTTTCCTTGGATTTTGACCTTGTAGATGACCTTTTATGCTCAAAACCTTTTCTTTAAACTTGTTCCTCTTTATGTAAGATTCATTCCTATGATTTTAGATTTTCAAGAGGAGGTGTTTTGTAAACTCAAGAAAAGTTAGTGGTTGAAGAATCAAAGAGCCAACAAGAGGAAGAGAAAGAGGTAAGCAAAAGCCATCTTTTTACCTATATATTGTGATCATTGGTTGAGTATTTTGGCTTGTGGATCTTGCCCTAATTTTTGTGTACATGAGGGTTTAGAGGGTTTGTGGTGTTTTGATAGTGTTAATGGTGTCTTGTGTTGTGTTTTAGATAAGTGAAACTAGTTTGGGACTTGATTGGAAAGTTTGGAAAATTCTGGATTTTGTGTTCAAAGATGCCCAAAACACGACATTTCAAAGGAAGGGGAATTTGATTTTTTTGATGTTTCCATTGGATTCTATATGGAAAATTGTGTGAGGAGTAGTCCCGGTGGTGAATTCTGACCTTTGGAAATATATATTGGAAAATTGGAAGTTTTGTCGGTGAAAACTCCATGCTGGGCAGCTAGTTTGCATGACAGTTTTGAATGAGTAAATGGTGTCTAAAAATTCTAAAACTTTATAGTATAATAGTAGACATGTCAAGCTTTAATTTGTTAAATTATGGCTATCATTTTGATGTGTGTGCTAGAAGTTATGTATTTCCAAACTTTGAGGCTGAAACTAGAAGTTATTCTGGAGCAGTATGGAATTTCATGTAAGTCTATATTTTTGTGGTGGTTTCTGGTAGTGGTTCATATTTTTCATGTATATAGGACATAAATAGCTTTCCATAGAACTTGGAATCACCTCATTTCGATTTTTATAGTATTAGTTATGATTTTTGGAAGTTCAGCCAAGAAACAGGATTTTTCTTAGCCGCGGTCCAAATATTTTTTAGCTGTTTTTGGCCGCAACCAAAGGTTCTTGGATGCAGGCAAAATGTTTCTAACCAATCCTTGGCTGCGGTCAAGGGATTTTTGGCCACAACCAACCCCCAATTTCAGCATTTTGAACTTTTGAGGGGTGGTTTTTGGTCTAGTTCTTCCCAACCTTGTTGGGCTTTTGTTTAAGCTTCTCATAGCCACCTAAAGACCCAAATAATAATCAACCGTAAGTGTCTTAGAGTCATTTAAGAAGTTGAAATAGGCAATAACTCGCCGTCCTTGCTTATGGTTTATAGGACTTGATATTCACCTTGAGCATGTGAAAACAGTGCCCAAGCATGAACGGGAAAAACAAGGTAATGACTCTTTCTCTTATACCATGTATAATGTTGGCATGTTTGTGCTTATCATTGAGTTGTGACGAATGTAAAAGCTGATGTAGTGTGCATACAGTGAAAGCTGAGGTAATGTTCATACAACAAAAGTTAAGGTAATGTGCATACAGCAAAAGCTGAAGTAATGTGCATACAGTGAAAGCTGAGGTATTTGTGAAAACAGCGAAAGTTGAGGTATTTGTGAAAATAGCGAAAGCTGAGGTATATGTGAATACAGTGGAAGTTGTCGTTTATGAGGTGAAAGTCACACATTGTGTAATTGCTACTGTGGATGTCGTTTTGTTTGCTGTTTTGTGATAATTGCTTACATGCTTGTTTATTATATATCATATGGGTTAAAACGTTGCTACTAAGATTCATATGAATCTCACTCTTTCCAATGACTAACCTACAGTCAAGGCAAGCGGGTCGAAGGAGAAACAAGCGACTAAGGGTGGCTAGTGCTCTCAATTAGGAGGTCTAGTTTTATTAGTTGGTTATCATATTTTTGGAATTATTGTACATATTTAATGTGTAAATTTGGATAGTGTAATGTAATCCCCGATATGGGAAACTAAATGGGCGAATATGCCCTGTAAACCCGTGTGGTAAATAGATGAAACTCGAGAGTCATCAGGAATTTTGCTATACACTCTGATATTTATGAATGGAATAAAACTGCACAGGCCAAATATATTCGAAGGTTGAATGTGAGACCGTATTGACTTGGTTTTGGAAAAGGTTTTTGAAAACCCACTTTATCACATAACCGTATCCTGTCTTAAAGTTTGGACCTTTTATAAGTTTCAAATTTTCCACTGGTCTCCGGTTTTAATTAATGACTAGTTTTCAAACCATATTAACGGCTATCAAGGTAGGGGCTTACAATCGGAACATCTTCCGTTGGGACGACAGATGTCAGTTTGCCATAGGGATGGGGGAAGCATATGTGAGGCGGTGGTTGGGAACTGAAATACAAGTTTTCGGTATCAACAATGGATGGAAATATAAAAAAATTTAAATATTGATGAATATATAAAAATAATCCTTAAACAATATTGTATCCTACGGCTCAATCTTAATCAGGTTTGGAAATTACTAAATTTAAATTTTTTTTTAATGATACATGGGAGAGTTAAAATAAAATTCACACTTTAATTTTTTTTTTAAGAATTCAGGGGTATGGAAATAATTTGACCCAATTTCTAAATCTCACTTTCATCTATGTGACTTGATTAATAATTTGTTAAATTTAGCAACCCGAATTAGAATTTGGGCATTTCATATGGCTTTAAAAGGGATTTCCCTTTTCAATATCTATATATATACATACATACATATAATATATATATATATATATATATATATCAACATTAATATTTAATAAAACAAAACATGATTCATCTATAGTTTAAATATGTTCATTATCATTGTAAGAACAAAAACTTACAATATTTTTAGGCAAGGACTTTATCTTATTAACATGAACAAATTGTTTTTTTAAAAAAATGATAATATATATCACTATAAAAAATATTTTTTAAGTAAATATATTAATTATAAATTTACCATATTTATTTCATGTATAAAGTTTTTCTTGGAAAGTTCTAGATTTCAATAAGCATTTTATGAAATTTTAAGTGCATTTAATATTTTTATCTAAAATATCCTTAGAAGTATATCAAAGTTTCAAGTCTTTCTAATAGAAACAAATAATTAATATTAATAATTCATATTAAATAATGGAAAAGTTAAAAAAGTGAAATCTTAACAAAGTTATTTTTTTAAGAAAAAATCACATTTATGCATTAGGGAAAATTATTTACAGATTGTTTAGATTAATGTTGGTAGAAGTAGCTTTTATTTCAATTCATTTTTGTACATTGAAGTTAGCAAGTGTTATCCTTTTCTTTTTCTTTTGTCTCACTTCATAAAAATAACTATATTATTTTTTTAAGAGAACTACAATTTTGTTTATTATTAATTTGTATCTTTAATATCAATTGAATGATTTTTGGTTGAAAAAAATCAAAATTTTTAATTGATTTTTAATATCCATTAAATGATTTTTAGTTGGTATGTAATTATATATCATGGTTCGTTTCTTTTGCTTGAATTATTTTTTATGATCCTTTTAGAACATAAAAAGTTCCTTTGATTTAGAAAAATTATATTTTGTTTGATTATATATTAATATTGATATATACAAAGCAATAAAGTTATACAACCATAAAACTCTTTTAAAAAGGGAGAGAAGAAAGGGGAGGGTATTAAATTTATTTTACCCATTTTTTAAAATCTCAAATTGGGTTAACGACTCAATTAAAGATTTGTAATTTAATTTAAAATTTTCCTATTTTAGGCAGCTTTATATGAGATTTTTCCTATCATTTAATGTTTTTTATTTTAAATTTTACTCTTAATTAATTATATATCTTTCTTTTTTTTAGATGTAATTTAATTATATGCCTCTCTCATTTAGTTTTTCACTCATTCTCTCCCCCACTCACCCTCTCTATAAATAGGGGCTTTTTAGGAAAGGAACTTATATTTTTTACATATTTTTGTCTTCAACCAATTTTAACTAACTTTTTGAACTACATAGTGTGTGTTTGTTTTACCAATTGGGAGGCAAATCGTTGGAAAACAGTGGATAGATTGGGCTTCAACAGTAACAATCGCTGAAGGCCTGTTTGTTTAACCGATGGAATTTAAGTAGGAATAAGTATAAGTCACCGATTGAGCAAAGCACCGAAATGAAGCTTTTTTTTTTGTTTCAACGCAAATGAGACCGTTGGATAGCATTTATGTATGAGTATTTTTATATTTTTGGGGATCAATGAAGTACTCAAAATCACTTATAATCACAAAACTTCTTTTATAAAAAATGTTCTAAATAATTTTCTCTTTCTTTAGATAGTAATCTTCTGCTAATTAGAGAATACTTTGGGATAAGAGTTTAGAAAAATTTTGAGTTTTGTTAATATATGACTGTAGAAATATAGAGAATAATTAATAATTAATTTTAATCAGTTAAAATTTATTATCTAGTTGTTTTATGATTTTATAATCAATTTGTTTTATAAACATATCATAAATTAGTCTCTATATGGTGTTTTTACCCATTAAATTTAGTTTAAATAATTTATTTAAACTAAATGAGGTATTATTGAGGTTTTAATCAGTTTATTTTGTTAGATTTTGAGCTATGTGAAAATATGAGTTATGATTTAATATTTAAATTAGAGTTTCATATAATTTTAAAGATTTAAACTTGAGGTGCACAATAGAAAATAATTTTGGAGTGTACCGATTTAAATTAGAGTTTGATATAATTTTATTACAATTGTATCATTACCAAATTTTCAAAGTTAATTTTTGAGAAAATTGTGAAAAAATCCCTCCGTGTGTGGATATCTTCCCAGGTCCCATTGGCAATCAAGTTGCCAATGAGGACTTTTTTCACAATTATTCTTTCATTTTTTTTATTTTTCATAATTTTTAAAAAATTTTCTCTTAGTTAATACAAAAGTCACTTATGCAAAAGTCAAACCAAACATCATTCACTTTTACATAAATTACTTTAAGTTACTTATCCAATCGCTAATCCAAACACTCATCATTTTACCCAATCTAACTTTTTTTCAATCTTAAGATTCCATAAGTTTAAGTAAAAATAAGTTACTTATCCAATCACCAAAACAAACACACCCATAGTTTAGTTATTTGGTGCTTATGTTTTGAATCAGAGGTAGTGCTACTTATGGTCGTTAATATAAGAGCTAGATAACTAATTCGTGGATATTAAGAAAATTAGTTAAATTAATTGTTTATAATAAATGTGAATTGATTTCCCCTTAAATATTCTCTTTAATCATGTGTATTAAAATAAATGTGATGAAAACCTCTTTCATGTGTGCAATTAGTGGAAATATATACTTTATTAGAGGAAAAAATTGTAAATTTAGAAGACGAAATTGAATGATGTCTTATATTTAGGATAAAAGTAAATCATTTAACTAATTCTTATATTTATGATCAAAAGGTGGTATTATTTTGGTATTAATATTTTTGTTAAATGACATGGTTGTCCTCTTTTTTTTTTTCATTTTTTAGTATTATAAAGTTGCTATAAATATTAAAAAAAGAAATAAAGGTAAGGTGTTATGTTCTTAAATCCTGCTTTTGTTCCTATAAAGAATAAATAATTATGGTAAATTGAGGCAGGTGGGAAAGACCCTATTCATTATGGGAGAGGGGTATCTCCATTGATTTTCTGCTTCATTTACTTTCTAATGAGTGCATATATCATTATATCCACTTTCAACAGTTGAGATTTACCGTGGTAGATTTTTACTATAATGTTATTTTTTACATATTATTAAATCTCAACCATTGAAAGATTATCTAACAGTAGATACATTTTCAGTGGAGAGTAAATAAAAAGAGAAATCAATGGAGACACCTTCTCCCATTGGTTAAGTGCAAGCACCCATGGTTCATATGGATGACGAGGCAAGAGCATATATATTTGTGTTTGAAAATCCTGAAGTTAAAGGAAGGGATATTTGTTCTGCACGTTTGGCTACTCTCAAAAATGTGTCTCAAATTGTGTCCCTTTGAAGAACTCATGTCGTGTGAGTTCACAAAATAAAACTAGGTTAGAAAATGTAGCGTAGTAGCTCAACCTAGGTCGTTCTTGTGAGGAGATTAATTTCAAAGTTCCTAAGTAGTAAAGTGATAAAAAGCCTTAAAGTTGTGAGAATATGATTTTGAAACTAATGAAGTAATCTAAACTAAAGCAATATTTTTATATTTTTTTTGGTTTTGAAGACAAAGAAGCAAAAGGAATTGAAATTAACACTAACAACAATATAAATTCAACTAACTAATATAACGATGAAATGGGATTCCCTTGAGTTGAGGTTTTAGTCTTCCTTGCTTACTAATAATATGAATTCCATAATGAGTCAAGAGGATGGAACTAAGATACCACTAGCTCCTTACTTGCAATAATCATTTAATTCATTCTACCGAAGCAATTAAATGAATATCACTAAATAATTCAGACTCAAGGAGATGAATAATCAACTTCCAATTCTAGCTTGTAATTACCATTACAAAAGTTCAAAGCATTCATTTTAATCATTTAATTCCACTTAACCAAGTTTGAATAAACAATTCAACCTACTCCTAATATGAATCATACAAAGCTTAATTAATCAACTCCTAGCTCAACCACCAAGTTTATTCACTTGGCATAACAATCTAGATCACAATTACATACTTAACCAAGCTACATAATCATGAACTAAAAAGAGAGCTTAAAGGAATTCCATTGAAGTTTAGAAGCTCAAATCATTACCCAACTCAAGGAAATCATGAAGACTTGACTACTTATAAAGGAAGAGAATGAAGATTGATGAAGGAAGAAGGATTTAGCCATGGAGATGAATAGGTCAGCAACTACTATTAGATCTTCAATTCTCGTCCAAATCCCCTTCGTTCTAGCTGCTCTTCACAGCCGCCATTCTCACTCATTACTCCTTCACATTCGGTGTCTTCCTCCCTCCTTTTTTTCCATCGTGTGACCCCCTTCACACTTGCAGCCGCTTCTCCATTCTCTCATTCGCTCCCCTTTTCACACTCTTCAGCCCTCAATTTATCTCATTCTTTTTCCCCACTCTCCACGTGGTCAGCCTTCTTTCTTCACTTAAGCCCTTCGGTTAATCATTTCAAATCGGTTTGGTCAAGAATTTCGGCTGCCTCTTCTCCTCTTTATTCCATCAGTCCAGCTTGCTTCCTTTATCCATTTCAATTCTCATTTTCAATTACTTTAGCTTGGTCAATAATGTCGGCTCAACATCCTCTTCTTTTCAATTCAATTCGTTGCTCTCATCTTCTATTCTTCAAACAGCTGCAATTCAGTTCAATAATGCCATTTCGGTCAAGCTTGGTTCAACTCCTCTTTCTCTTTTATTCCCATCGGTCCAGCTGCTATTTTCATGCTTTAATTCAGTTTGGTCCAGCTGCTTATCTATTTCTTCCCATCTTCAATTTCGGTCCAGCTCTTCTCCTCTTATTTCCTTCACAGCCGCCACACACAAACTGACAATGGTCCCCACTTCAATCTTTCTTCAATTATCTCTAGGATAAATGGGTAAGTTGTGCCTTGTTTGGATAAAGTGGTGAAATTATGTTTAATGATAGGTACAGAATTACAACCACCAAACTTGGCCCTTACTCATTTAATCTCCTCTTAGAGAAAATGTGAAAATAAATTCTGCACTTGTGATGTTCCACTCTTGTCCCTTATTAAGCTCCAAAATAACATCTTTGACCTTGACCACTTAAGTTGTGCCACAACATCACCTACAAAATTAAATTCACAAAGTAATATTTTGCTCACAATTAAAGAATAGTGGGAATAACAAATATTAATTAAAAATATAACAATTTAACTACTTTAATTCCAAAATTATTCTTTCACTAAAGTCTCACATTAACACTTGATTATACCCAAAATATTCAATTACGCCCCACAAAAGCCTAAGATTATTTAATAAAAATATATAAATATTGAGCTTTATCACCCTTCAATGCCCACAATTTCAGATACCAACCATTGATGATGAGTAAGTTATTTTGGTCTTCTTCATGTTTGTTTGTTTATTATAGACAAGGAAATATTTTGTTGGTGAAAGTGATCTCTACTTTTATATATTTTAATTAATTAAGTAGCCCTTATTTTGCTAATAATTAATTTCTCTTATTATTTGCAGCTTCATAAAGAAAACGACTTGTTTCAAATTTGATCGCCTATCATCCAAGAAGCTTTTAAATGCTGGATTTGAGTTAAAATATGAAGTTGAAGAAATATTTGTGGATGCAATTGAATGCTGCATTCAAAAAGGTTATCTGTAGCTGTAATATGTTTTATTATTCCCTCTCTATTCTCTTTTTTTGAAATAGTTCGTCTCCTTTTATGCTTTTTTCTTTGGCTTTATCTCAATAATAAATATTTTGTTTACCTCCATTAATTCCATTTTGCTTCTGTTCTCTCACATAATATTCTCCCATACATTTTTTTGCATTATTACTCTTTCCTTTACCCACTCATAAATAAAGGCATATTTAAAAAATATATATTTACACCTATATATAGACCACTTGAAAATGAAAAAAGAATAATAGTTTTATATAAAATACTAAATCTGAATCATTCATTTTTCAATGCAATGATAATGAAGGAGAGAAAAAAAGGAATGAAGAGAGAATCCAAATATGTTTTAATCCCAAATTCCCTTGCTAAAATCACCTTTCTTATGAGATGTCATTGAATGTAGTCACACACATGGAATAGTAGAAACGTTCATGTTTATATTTCTTAACTTTTATTCTTATATATATAACTTTATTTAAGGGAAAAAGACACAAAAATACCATCAAAATTGATAAAAGACAAATAAGTATGTTGAACTTCAATAATACCAAAAGGATTTATTTGAAATTTTGAAATGTTATGAAATTTGAGAAATTACCTAACTACCCTTAATTTTTTTTAAACAAAAAATCCTCAACCCCTTTGCTAGCTGCTGAAGCTTCGGTGCAGGTGTCCGGCGGAGGCGATCGTCACCCGAGTTCTGGCCACCTTCTCAGCAACCGGCCATCAGAGCTCCGGTGAAGATTATTAACAACTCAAGTATTTATATTAATAACTTTAGTATCGCTATTAACAACTCAAGTATCTCTATTAACAATTTTAGTCTAAGAAATTCAAAAAAAAAAACATATTAGCCACCGGAGCTCCAATGAAGGTTTTTAACAACTCAAGTATCTATATTAACAACTTTAATATCGCTATTAACAACTCAAATATCTATATTAACAACTTCAATCTGAGAAATTCAAAAAAATATATTAGTCACTGGAGCAATCTGAGAAATTCAAAAAAATATATTAGTCACTGGAGCTCTGGTGAAGGCTATTAACAACTCAAGTTTCTATATCAATATCTTTAGTATCGCTATTAACAACTTAAATATCTGTATTAACAACTTTAGCCTAAAAAATTTTAAAAAAAAAGTTGTAGAAGCTCCAGTGAAAGTTATTAGAAAATATTCAACACAACTTTAGTATCATTATTAACAACTCAAGTATCTATATTAACAACTTTAGCCTAAAAATGTTTTTTTTAAAAAAAAAGATATTAACCGTCGGAGCTCCAGTGAAGGTTATTAGGAAATATTCAACAATTCAACAAATATCACGTTTACAACTTTAGTATCGTTATTAGTAGCAAATATCTGTTTTTGAATTTCTCAGACTAAAGTTATTCATATAGATACTTGAGTTGTTCATAATAATACTAAAGTTGTAAAAGGGTATTTGTTGAATATTTCCTAATAACCTTCACCAGAACTCTGACGGCTAGTATCTTTTTTTTTTAAATTTTTTTGATTAAATTTGTTAATATAGATATATGAGTTATTAATAACGATACTAAAGTTGTTAATATAGATACTTAAGTTGTTAATAAACTTCACCAAAGCTCCGACAGCTAATATCTTTTTTTTTTTTTTTGAATTTCTCAAACTAAAGTTGTTAATATAAATACTTGAGTTGTAAACAGGGTATTTGTTGAATATTTTCTAACAACTTTCATCGAAGCTCCGGCGGCTAATATTTTTTCTCTTATGAAAGTTGTTAATATAGATACTTGAGTTATTAATAATGATACTAAAGTTGTTAATTAGATACTTGAGTTGTTAATAGTGATACTAAAGTTGTTACTTGAGTTGTTAATAGCAATATTAAAGTTGTCAATATATATACTTGAGTTGTTAATAAGCTTCACCAGAGCTCTAGCAGCCGCTGTCGCCAGTCATCGGCCGTCAAAGCTGCCAACAAGGGGTTTGAGGATTTTTATTTAAAAAAGAAACTAAAGATAGTTTGGTAATTTCTCAAATTTTGCAACATTTAAAAATTTCAAATCAATCCTTTTGGAATTATTAAAATTCAACATACTTATTTGTCTTTTACCAATTTTGATAGTATTTTCTGTATTTTTCCCTTTATTTAACTTTTATTGTTTCAACTTAATTAGTTGTGTGTGTGTGTGTGTGTGTGTGTGTGTTATAATTCTAAAAAGAACCCAAAATGTGTGTACAATAATTACAGTTTCCCAGGTTAGCTGAATCAAGTCCAAAACTAATGTGAGGGAAATTACAAGTATTTTGAAAAAAAAATTATTAATTAATTTCCCAATTGTTATAACTGAATAAATATGATCTCAACGCAATGGATACTGTCACTACCATCAGATGATTCAACTTTTTGATCGAGCACTCTTTATCAAAGCATACCATGTATGTTAAATAACCAAGCATCCATTAATGCAAAACAAAAAATACAACAAAAGGATAAACAAAAACATTTTTTATCTTAAAGCAATCTAAGCACAATAACACCTACCAAAAACAAAGCCAAAGGTCTCATTCACAAAATACACAACAAAAGAAAGAAGAAGAAAAAATGACAAAGAGGAAAACTTGCAAATAAACTCTATCAAACCAACTAAATTAAAGGAGAAAGGCAGCCTCAGCAAAAAGAGCTCAGCTGAAATGTAGGCATAGCAACCACCGTAGTGTAAAACAAAGCCCTTAGAATTTATAAGAATTCAAAATTCTAACTTGTCTGACATAAAACACATGTAAGATGAAAATTCAAAAGTGAAGAGCCAAATACTTCATCCCGGTAGGTGTATTTGTTATTCACTTGCGCTAGGTTGGATAACTAGCCAAATGTCATCTTCAAAGAGCCAAATATTGTGCAATGCCTTCTGAAGATATGACCATCGAGTAAATGATAATGAATATGCACGTTATATGTAATAGAGTTGTCAATGGAAAAAAATTGAATCACCTCCATAAGCAAAACTCAGCCAACAGGGGCCTGTTTGGTACAAGGAATTTATGATGAAGGAAAGGAAAGGAAGGGAATATTGGGAGGGAACCTAAAAAGTTATGTTGTTTGGTAAACATGAGAAGGGAACATAGGTTGAGGAAAAGTAAGATGTTTGGTAGACAAAAAATGGAGTAACGGAAGTGGGAAGAATTTGTTAAATACCCATATAATTAAGTAATGCAAAAAACTAGAGAAAATTTTTTTCTCAATAAATCCAAAACACAAATGTGGCTAGTGGGGGTATACCCAAAACTGCCCTGTGTTGGGGAAAAGTGCGAAATCGATGGACGGGTGGATGGTATCTTGGACGAAGATGTTGAAGGTGATGGACAAAGATCGGACGAACAATGAAGAAGGGGGAAATGAGGGCTCATCACCAAAATTGGAAAAATTCTCACTTCACTCGAATGATGACATACCAACACTCGAGTGATTTAATTAATCACTCGAGTGTTGGCATCTCCACTCGAGTACACCCACCACTCATTACATCTTCTCCAACTTCAAACTTGACTTCTGCTACGCTCTTTCATCGTCCAGATACTTTTCCTCACAAACTCGTCAGCCTTGACCCAAGACTTCAGCTCATCCCAACTCCCATTTTTATCACATTTTTAAAAGGGAAAACTTGTCCTCCATTTTTACTGTCATTGGAAGGAACTTGGGTGGACTTCACTTTTGGCGGGAAATCAAATTCTCATGTTTAAGGGAACATTGTTGCTGGCGGGAATTTAACTTTCGGCAACTTTTGGGCACTAAACAGTTTTCCGCATAGGAACATCCTAATGTTCCCTTTCCCTCCCTCATTTTATGCATACCAAACGGACCCTAGCTATGTTTGTTATTCATATGCACCAGACAGGGTACCTCATCGAATGCCAATGTGAAATAGCCTATGACATAAATATCATGTAATGTCTTTTGGAGTTATGATCATCACATTATACATATTAGATTGTTGATATAAGAAAATAGAATCCCCTTCATGAATATTTATTGGGATATTATTAATTGGTATAAAATCATATGTTGTGTAAATTAATAAAATCATATTGCCAAATATGATTATTGTAACACCCCAAATTTTATATTCACCAAATATATTTTAATTACTTGGGAAATTCTATAAAATGGTGAATATTCATGAATTTGGAATTTATGAATTTATAAATGTTCAATTTCATGGGAAATTGGGCAAAAATAATTATGGAATTAATTTGGGTAATTTAAAAAGCCCAATATTAAGGTCCAAAAATGAAGGAATATTAGAGAAAATATTTGGTCCAAAAATAGATGGAAATTGGCCAAAGAAAAATAAGAAAAGAAATTGGATTAGAAAGGTAATGGCAAAATTGTAATTTTGCCAAAATATCACAAAATAAATTATTTTCCAATTAATTGAAGTTAATTTAAATTAATTAAGGAAAATAAAGGTTAAAAATATATTTAGAATATTTTGGTCAAATTAATATGAATTTATGAAAAATTTGAGCAAAAAGTGCAATTTTGACCAAAATTGAGACTTTACGTGTATACGTAACCGAAACAAGTTGTGAAGCCAATTGAGACCATAGGGAGGGACCCCTAGGTGTCTCCTACATGTGGCATAAAGAGGAAAATATTGGTTGGACAAGATGGCATGGTTACGTGAATGTAAGAAGTTATGTACATAAAATTGGATTTTAGCTATTTTGGAAAATTAAATAAATTATTATAATATTATGAGATATTAGAATATAAGTCATCTTTCTCATTCAGCTGCGCATTCACGCACAGCAGAGCTGAACCATAGAGAGAGAAGGTTGAGAGAGTTTAGAGAGAGAAATAGAAGAAAAATCACAAGGTAAGCCGATTTCTCCGACGATTTCGCTTCTAACGCGTATAACTCCGACTCTAAACTACTCCTCTTTGTTCTTTAAGGCTTGGAAAGCTCAAATTTGGTGTTTTGAAAGTTAGGGTTTTCAGCCATCTTTGAGAAAAGCTAGTGGGAGCTTGAGGTAACTTCCAAACTCTTGTGTATTGACTATTCTAGCTACTGTGGGCAATTTAATCGGTGAAATTTCGCCGGATTGCCATTGGTTTTAATTTTTGGAAATGGGTATGTGGGGCTGTTATGCTGCCCAAATTGGTACTAAATGGTAGTTGTAACCTAATGGAATAGTCAATAAAGTGGTTAGGAGTAGAAAGGAACGTGTTTACGGAGCCGAAACCGAAAAACCCCAATTTTCCCCTTAAAACCTATATATTTCGGTCAGCATTGTAAATGGGTCTTAGAGTTGGATTTTCAATGATTTGATGATTCCATTGGATTCAGTGGGAGAAAATAGGTGGGGTTACAGTTGGGCACTTTTTTAGAAAAGGCTGAGAAAGCATAATTACGGAAACGCCCCTAAAACCCTAAAAGTAAGGCTGCCAAGGGCAATTTCGTAATTTGAAATTGAATTTGGTAATTTTGAGTCCGGAAATGGATTCCTTAGATGAAAATACGTCAGGAGAGCCATAGTTAAAAATTAGGAAAAACGTGCCATCGGGCCGGGTACGGCGGGGCCGGGGTCCCGGGGGCATTTTGGTAAATTTTCACCATAGGCTAATATAACCACAAGAAACACTATGGAAGTGTCTAAAATGATACTTGGATAGGTTATGACCTATTTCTTGTATGTTTGACGTTTTAGGACCGAGTTGGACGCCTATAGTTGACACGTTTTACGAGGCAGACCCTTTGAGACAGGAAAGAGGTTAAGGTAGGGACTACTATCTCTCATATACTATGTGACTATTTTTATGATGCATGTTACTGTATTTTGTGATCTGAACACGTGCTGGAGGCACATTATCTAGCTGTGGTCTAGGACCTAGCTGAGGTACACTGGTTTTACCTAGCTGTAGTCAAGGACTCGGCTGAGGTACATGCAGGGGTTTCAACGGGTTAGCTGGCCCTGAATTTTGTGTACACACACGGATGATATGAATTTTCATTTTACTTGATACGGTGCATTGCATATTTAATTTTCGCATTTTATATGTTGATCGTATGTTTCTACTGAGATTCCTTGGAATCTCACCCCTTTTTCTAATCAAAATGTCTCAGTGGGTGCCAGTGGCTCGAAAGCCAAGGATGCAGAGAAGGGAAACTGACAGGCATGTTTCCCAAGATAAATACAGTGGTTGTATATAGTCTGTATGTGAAATAGTTTTGGGACATTTTGTACATATTTGTCATTATTATCGACTTCTGCTCTGTTAATGACTGTCTGTAAACAAATACTTATTATCAGTATAACTGTACTTTTCTGTTTGCCTATGGAACTTTTTCATTATTGCCCTGCGCATATCAAAATGGAAACGGGTGTTGACATTTTTGGTATCAGAGCTAATAAGCGGTTCTGGCATTATCAGAATGATATACTGATATAGTTTTGTTTGCTGGCGACAGGACATCATGAGCAGTTTGAGGGAGCCTATGACCAGTTTGAGTGTACCATTTGAGGGGTCAGAGGTGTCCGTCAACCAGAGCCCTCCAGAGCAGCGGATACCAGACAGGCGGCTTTTCATCTAGTACTTTGGACCTGGAGGCGTTCGTATGAGGCGAACGGCACGAAAGAGTGTGCCACAGCTACCTGTATTTAGACCTGAACCCAGGCCGGCTTCTCCAGGGCAGTCTCGGGTAGGAGAGACCGATGAGTATCTCAAAGAAGACTCTGAAGAGGATCCAAAGGAGGATCCAGAGTGGGATCCTGATGATGATCTAGAGGAGATGCTTGAGGATGAGTCGAGTGATCGTGAGTCTCGGGTAGAGCCCGTGCAGGTGTTGTATAACCTGCAATCGAATCTTGAGTTATGGTACTATCTGCAGGGCCAATATATCCGAGCGGTACGGGACTATGACACTCCCCGCGATCAGTATCTTATGTTCTTTGTAGGTGTGGTAACGATGTATAGGCTTCAGGAGGATATTGGAGTCAGGTTCACGAATGAGGTCTAGGCATATACTACTATGGGCTTCTTTCCAGATACAACGTACTGGAACAGACAAAAGAATGACATTGTAGAGAGAGGTCCGAGTAGGAACTTTTGGGAGTTCCTGAATCACGTGAACACCCTCATATCGAAATATATGTATCTAGGTTGATGTGGGACCCACGTGGTATATTTTGGGTGACCGGAGCTAACCGGCACATATTATGAGATAAGGGCAGACAGGCGGAACCGACAGACAGAAATGATTTAGCTAGAGTCAGTATTTTGAGGAGGGTACAGATAGGAAAATGTAATGTAATAAGGAACAATATGTCATGTACAGTAGTTTTAGGTTATCTGATGTTTGTTTCTATGTAGCTACTATAAATAGTTGTGTATGCTATGTATGACATATCTGTGTACCCTGACTGTTTATGAAATGATAAAGATGCCCTTGCTCTTGTATCAAAATTTACTCTTCTCTAATTTCATGTAGAAAGAATTATGGAGATGGTACAACCAGGAGAAGGCGGTAGAGGCCGAGGTAGAGGTCGAGGCCGAGGTTGTGGTAGACATGGTACAAATGAGGGAGAACCAAGGCCTGACCCTATCCAGTAGCGAATCCTAGATGTATTGGAACAACAACAACAAACCATGAATGAGATAATAGTTGACCTCCAGGGAGTACAGCAGAGACAGGACCACCTGGAGAACCGCATGGATGAATTTATGTTGGGAAATTATGAAGAAATACTGGAGCAACCCCAACCAGAGGATTTACCACCAGAGCCTGAGGTGGATATCCAAGCTTGGCTAAGTAGATTCAGTAAGCAAAAACCGCCTATGTTCAAGGGGAAGTTTGATCCTCAACATGCGGAAACCTGGTTAGCTCATTTGGAAAAGATTTTTGATATGCTGCAATGTCCAGATGAGATGAAAGCCCGGTTAGCCATATACAATCTGGAAGGTGATGCCGATAGCTGGTGGAAAGGGATGGACCTCATCATAAAGGGGAAGAATGTTCCTATCACATGGGAACTATTTCAAGAGGAATTTAACAAGAAGTATTTTCCTCCGATTGTCAAGAGAGAGAAAGAGAAAGAGTTCCTCAGTATCAAACAGTACGACCGGGAGAGTTTTGATGACTATCTGGCCCGTATATCCGACTGTCACGTTACTCATCATACGCCAAGTTGAATGACAATGATGAGTGGAATTCAGATATGATGATAGAGGGGCTGAGACCTGAGTTCAAGGACAGACTGATCTCCCAACACTTTACTGATTTCAGTAAAGCGGCAGAAGAGTGTCGATATATTGAAAAGCGTATGTCAAGCCTGGCAACTCAGACTGGTAATAAAGGTGCTTCTGGGAGTATAAGTTCCTCACAGAAAAGAAAAGAACAGGGTGGACCTTCTAGGGGTGATAATAAGAGGCCGAATCAAGCTGGAGGCCGTGGGGGCCAGGGTTTCTCAAGAGGCGGAACATGTTGGTATTGCCGCAAGCCATTTCATCCTGGCAAGACGTGTAGTGGAGCCCCGTTTAGAACAGATCCTAACAAACCACTCACTTGCTATAATTGCGGTAAGCCAGGGCACTTCTCGAAAGATTGTCCATAAAAGCAACAACCGGAGGGGACTAGACCCAGGGTTCCAGGAAGGGTCTATACACTGATATAGGAAGAAGCTCGAAAATCTCCGAAACTGATTCAAGGTATGATTTCTCTCAATGACAGTCTAGTGCATGTTATGTATGATTCCGGTGCTAGCCATTCATTTATTGCATATGACTGTGTGAGACGATTGAATTTACATATGCATAAATCCCCATATGATTTGGTTGTATCTACACCTATGGGCACATGAATTGTGACAACAGATGTTTGTTTGAATTACGGGATAAATGCTGAGGGGCATGAGTCAACTGTAAATCTGATTTGTTTGCCACTGCAAGGGTTGGAAGTAATTTTGGGGATTGACTGGCTAACAGCAAATGGTGTGTTGTTGGATTGTAAACAGAAGAGAGTCTTATATCTGAATCCACAGCCACAAGCTGACACTGAAATCACTCTTAACCTTTTCTCCTCGGCTAAGGTTAAGAGGTATTTGCAGAAGGGATGTCAGAGGTACATAGTATTTTGCTCTATGCAAACAGAGGCTGGTGTAGCCTTGGAAAGTATCCCTATGGCAAATGAATTCCCTGATATTTTTCTGGAGGATGTCGGTGGACTACCTCCATATAGGGAAGTGGAGTTCTCGATTGATTTGAAGCCTGGAGCGGGTAAAATTTCTAAAACCCCATACCGTATGGCTCCAAACGAAATGGCAGAGATGAAGAAGCAAATTGAGGAACTACATGAGAAAGGGTTCATACGACCTAGCGTATCACCCTGGGGTGCTCCAGTGCTTTTCGTCAAGAAGAAAGACGGAAGCCTGCGTCTTTGTATCGATTATCGAGAGCTGAACAAAGTGACAGTCAAGAACAAGTATCCACTCCCTAGAATTGATGATTTGCTCGATCAGTTGTCTGGTTCCTGTGTATTCTCAAAGATCGATTTGCTATCGGGATACCATCAGTTGAGAGTCAAAGCAGAAGATGTATCGAAGACTGCTTTCAGGACCAGATATGGGCATTACGAGTTTCTTGTGATGCCATTCGGGCTGACCAATACACCTGCCGTGTTTATGGACTACATGAATCGAATCTTCTATCCGTATCTGGACCAGTTCGTTATAGTCTTTATTGATGATATACTAGTGTATTCACGGAGTCAAGCTGAACACGAGCAGCATCTGAAAACGGTGTTGAACATATTACGAGATAGGCAACTCTATGCCAAGCTGAGCAAGTGTGAATTCTGGCTTTCAGAGGTAAAGTTTCTGGGCCACGTTGTCTCACAGCAAGGGGTCTCTGTTGATCCTAGCAAAGTGGAAGCAGTACTGAGCTGGAAGAGGCCAGAGACTGTATTTGAAGTGCGCAGTTTCCTAGGTCTAGCTGGCTATTATCGAAAATTTATTCAGAATTTCTCCAAAATTGCACTACCGTTGACAAAATTGACGCGGAAAGCTCAATATTTTGTGTGGGATGAGAATTGTGAGAAGAGCTTCCTAGAATTGAAGCAGAGGTTAACTACAGCACCAGTGCTGACGATCCCAGATCCACAATTTACGTATGTTGTTTATACAGATGCCAGTGGGCAGGGATTGAGATGCGTGTTGATGCAGCATGGCCGAGTGGTGGCATATGCATCCAGACAAATGAAACCTCATGAATTGAACTATCCCACCCACGATCTTGAGTTAGCGGCAATTGTGTTTGCTTTGAAGATCTGGAGACACTATCTCTATGGTGAGACTGTAGAGTTGTTCTGCGACCACAAAAGCTTGAAGTACTTGTATGATCAGAAAGAGCTCAACATGAGACAACGTAGATGGATGGAGTTGCTGAAAGACTACAATTTAGAAATCAAATATCATCCCGGTAAGGCTAATGTTGTCGCTGATGCATTAAGCCAGAAATCAGTGCAAGTGGCAGCCATAATGATTTATGAGCAGAAACTAATCGAGGATTTCAGAGACCTAAATCTGTCTAGTCAAATTTTGTTAGGCAGTGGGGTCAGTCAAATATACAATGATCTGAGGGCGGCAATTGAAGAAGCCCAACAACATGATGATGAAGCATTTTATATCAAAGGTATGATTGATAGGGGCGAGACTCAACATTATGACTTGTCTCCCAGCGGGTTAGTCGGTACAAGAAGCGGATTTATATTCTACAGCAACCAGAACTGAAACGACAAATCCTGGAGGAGGCACATAAGAGTAAGTATACTCTGCATCCAGGAGCCACAAAGATGTACCATGACTTGAAGGCTCAATACTATTGGACGGGAATGAAAAGAGAGGTGACTGAGTTCGTTGCTCGTTGCTTAACATGTCAGAAAGTAAAAATCGAACATCAACGACTATCGGGGCTTTTGACGAATCCTGAGATACCTGAGTGGAAGTGGGAAAGTGTTACCATGGATTTCATGACAGGATTGCCAAAGGTTAGAAACCATGACGCTATATGGGTGATAGTTGATAGATTCACGAAGACAGCTCACTTCCTACCGATTAGCATTCACTATTCTCCTGATAGACTAGCAGAAATTTACATTCAAGAGATTGTGAGATTGCATGGTATTCCAAAGAACATCATCTTTGATCGAGATCCACGATTCACTTCTAAGTTTTGGAAGGCGGTTCATGAAGCTTTGGGTACCAAGCTGCATTCAGTACGGCATATCATCCTTAAACTGATGGGCAGACAGAGCGAACGATTCAAACCCTTGAGGATATGCTAAGGGCGTGTGTGCTTGATTATAAAGGTAGCTGGGACAAATTCCTTCCATTAGCAGAGTTCGCCTACAACAATAGTTATCATTCGAGTATTCAAATGGCTCCATACGAGGCACTCTACGGGAGGAAGTGTCAATCGCCAATATGCTGGACTGAGTTGTCTGAGAGGGAATTTCTAGGGCCAGATCTTGTTGATCAGACAACGGAGCAGATAAAATTGATCAAGCAGAGATTACTAGCTGCTCAGAGCCTACAGAAAAGTTATGCAGATAAAAGGCGAAAACCTCTGGAATTTGAAGTCGGTGACCACGTATTCATGAAAGTATCACCTGTTACGGGTATTGGCAGGGCATTGAAAGCAAAGAAGCTACAATCAAGATACATTGGTCTGTTTGAGATCTTAGAGAAGATTGGGCCTGTAGCATATCGTATCGCTTTGCCACCAAATCTGAGCAGGCTACATGATGTTTTTCATGTTTCCCAGATGAAAAAGTACCAACCTGATCCAGAACACGTAATAGAGTATGAAGATGTGGAAATGCGTGATGATTTGACTTATAAAGTCACACCTGACCGAATCATCGATCGGCAAGAAAAGCAGCTCAGAAACAAGAGCATTCCATTCGTCAAGATTGTCTGGAAAGGGTTATCGCCTAGAGAGGCTACATGGGAAACAGAAGAAAGTGTAAAGAAATGTTACCCGGAATTTATGGCTGATCAGGTGTAGCAAATTTCGGGGATGAAATTTATTTAAGTGGGGGAGAACTGTAACACCACAAATTTTATATTCACCAAATATATTGTAATTATTTGGGAAATTCAATAAAATGGTGAATATTCATGAATTTGGAATTTATGAATTTATAAATGTTCAATTTCATGGGAAATTGGGCAAAAATAATTATGGAATTAATTTGGGTAATTTAAAAATCCCAATATTAAGGTCCAAAAATGAAGGAATATTAGAGAAAATATTTGGTCCAAAAATAGATGGAAATTGGCCAAAGAAAAATAAGAAAAGAAATTGGATTAGAAAGGTAATGGCAAAATCGTAATTTTGCCAAAATATCACAAAATAAATTATTTTCCAATTAATTGAAGTTAATTTCAATTAATTAAGGAAAATAAAGGTTAAAAATATATTTAGAATATTTTGGTCAATTTAATATGAATTTATGGAAAATTTGAGCAAAAAGTGCAATTTTGACCAAAATTGAGACTTTACGTGTATACGTAACCGAAACAAGTTGTGAAGCCAATTGAGACCATAGGGAGGGACCCCTAGGTGTCTCCTACATGTGGCATAAAGAGGAAAATATTGGTTGGACATGATGGCATGGTTACGTGAATGTAGGAAGTTATGTACATAAAATTGGATTTTAGCAATTTTGGAAAATTAAATAAATTATTATAATATTATGAGATATTATAATATAAGTCATATTTCTCATTCAGCTGCTCATTCACACACAGCAGAACTGAACCATAGAGAGAGAAGGTTGAGAGAGTTTAGAGAGAGAAATAGAAGAAAAATCACAAGGTAAGCCGATTTCTCCGACGATTTCGCTTCTAACGCGTATAACTCCGACTCTAAACTACTCCTCTTTGTTCTTTAAGGTTTGGAAAGCTCAAATTTGGTGTTTTGAAAGTTAGGGTTTTCAGCCATCTTTGAGAAAAGCTAGTGGGAGCTTGAGGTAACTTCCAAACTCTTGTGTATTGACTATTCTAGCTGTTGTGGGCAATTTAATCGGTGAAATTTCGCCGGATTGCCATTGGTTTTAATTTTTGGAAATGGGTATGTGGGGCTGTTATGCTGCCCAAATTGGTACTAAATGGTAGTTGTAACCTAATGGAATAGCCAATAAAGTGGTTAGGAGTAGAAAAGAACGTGTTTACGGAGCCGAAACCGAAAAACCCCAATTTTTCCCTTAAAACCTATATATTTCGGTCAGCATTGTAAATGGGTCTTAGAGTTGGATTTTAAATGATTTTATGATTCCATTGGATTCAGTGGGCGAAAATAGGTGGGGTTACAGTTGGGCAGGTTTTCAAAAAAGGCTGAGAAAGCATAATTACGGAAACGCCCCTAAAACCCTAAAAGTAGGGCTGCCAAGGGCAATTTCGTAATTTGACATTGAATTTGGTAATTTTGAGTCCGGAAATGGATTCCTTGGATGAAAATACGTTAGGATGGCCATAGTCAAAAATTTGGAAAAACGTGCCATCGGGCCGGGTACGGCGGGGCCGGGGTCCTGGGGGCATTTTGGTAAATTTTCACCATAGGCTAATATACACATAAGAAACACTATGGAAGTGTGTAAAATGATACTTGGATAGGTTATGACCTATTTCTTGTATGTTTGACGTTTTAGGACCGAGTTGGACGCCTATAGTTGACACGTTTTACGAGGCGGACCCTTTGAGACAGAAAAGAGGTTAAGGTAGGGACTACTATCTCTCATATACTATGTGACTATTTGTATGATGCATGTTACTGTATTTTGTGATCTGACCACTGCTGGAGGCACATTACCTAGCTGTGGTCTAGGACCTAGCTGAGGTACACTGGTTTTACCTAGCTGTAGTCAAGGACTCGGCTGAGGTACATGCAGGGGTTTCAATGGGTTAGCTGGCCCTGAATTTTTTGTACACACACGGATGATATGAATTTTCATTTTACTTGATACGGTGCATTGCATATTTAATTTTCGCATTTTATATGTTGATCGTATGTTTCTACTGAGATTCCTTGGAATCTCACCCCTTTTTCTAATCAAAATGTCTCAGCGGGTGCTAGTGGCTCGAAAGCCAAGGATGCAGAGAAGGGAAACTGACAGGAACGTTTCCCAAGTAAATACAGTGGTTGTATATAGTCTGTATGTGAAATAGTTTTGGGACATTTTGTACATATTTGTCATTATTATCGACTTCTGCTATATTAATGACTGTCTGTAAACAAATACTTATTATCAGTATAACTATACTTTTCTGTTTGCCTATGGAACTTGTTCATTATTGCCCTGCGCATATTAAAATGGAAACAGGTGTTGACAATTATTTAGAAAAACATTATCACTTGTGCAACATTTCTGGAAATCTCTATGGAGCAAAGGTACACTCAGCATCCTAAAGTATTTATGAGAGAGAGAGAGAGAGAGAGTAGACTTGATTAAGTCGAATCTAGGTAAGCATAGCTCACACAAGGATTAGACTACTACAGCCTAATCTGGTTTGCACAGCAATACACCAAAATAAAGAAAGATGGAAGATGGGAAGAGAGAGTGCAAGATGTTTCGATTGCTCTGGGGTGTGGAATAATGTTGGTGGAGGCCTTGAGAGGCTCCTCCATCTTACCCACCAAACAACGTTTATTCCTTGATTGATTTCCTGAATTAAGAGGCTCTACTAGCAAATCAACATTAATGGTGATTGCTCTGACTAATCACACTCAAGTGTGATTTTGGTCTCTTCCATTAGCAATAAAGTTGATGTAATTTCTTCTCATTTAATTCAGGATTTTCCAAAACAAATAGTCTGACCCATCATAGGAGGACTCAGACCCAAAATCGAACAATATTTTTCCAGGAGCACCCAATGTCATAGTTATTTGTGGTACAATTTCACCCTTAAAGTTAAAAAAATGGAGCAACATTCTCATCCACACTCATAAAATTGGTAACTTCCCTTAAGAGCTCAAAAATGTAAAATTGGGTAGTTTCCATTTGAACGAACCACTTTTATCTTTACTAACCATGTTACAAATAGAAACAAGGCTTTTGTTAATTGATGAAATGCCTTTTCAGATCGTGCATATTGTCTATGGAGTACTATTATAACTTCTATTTAATTGAGTTTTGTTTGTCAAGATTGTAGCAAGTTCATAGTAGTGTTTGTAGAAAACTATGCTCCACATGCACATAAAATGGTATGAACTTTATTAAGAAGTAGTTGATTGAGATGGTAAGCAACCTTACCCTAATAAGGGGGAGAACACAAATTCAAATCCTGAGAATGCCACTTATTGAGAGAAGCGAAAACTTTTTGTGTTGTAAGGCTCAAAAAAGATTATACCCTTAACTAAATCAAAAATTAAAATAGTACTCTAAGCTTTAAGCTGATGATGAGTGTGACCCTCTTATTTCCATAGTTATCATATGAGCTTTTACATAATGAGTTTGAACCACTAAGTCAGGATTCAATCCTGGGACAAATACATCTTTAAAAATAATTTAAAATCCCAACTTCAACATAAAGCTCGAACCTGTAATTGAATGGGCTTTTCTGAAAAAAAATTTAAAACTTTCAAAAATAGTTATATAGTAGTTCACAACTTCATTATGACTCATTAATCCTTAGCTTCATTTATTATTATCAAAGTACTTCTCTGCTCATAAACTAGTATATTGATTATTACACTATGGGCCCTTAACATACAATTACCCAATCGTAATTCAATTTTCATACTTGATGTAGTTACCTTTTCATTATGTTATGTATATAAAATCAATTAAGACTACCCCGTTCTACACATACTATATGCTACCTCTACTACTACACGTATTATCTTCACTAAGTTTATGTATATATATATGTACAATCCATATAGCCACATAAGGCTACCAAAAATACCTAAGTCTAATCCAAAATAGTATACAAATAACCAACATAAATAAACTCTTCTCTTCCACCATATTTCTTCCAAATCACTACCTACTTGCCCTTCGAGCTCCTTGTTTTCTCTATATATCATTAATGGAAAGGGTGATATTCAAGAGAATCTCAGTAGTAACAGTAATCAATCATAACATATGCAAGTTCACAAAGGATGCTAAACAAACCATTATATGATTAAGTATACGGCAATCAAGATGCAGCAAAACATCATTCACAAGTCACACATTTCAATACAACATAGCTGGTATAACAGATCTTATAGCCAAGAGATACACCCCATGCCCTAGGCACATCTGGACTTACGACCTCGGAACACAGAGTCCATCACAATACAGATTGCACAATAGGTCTTATAGCCCAGAGATACACCTCATGCCTTAGGCACATCGAGTCTTATAGCCTTACTCTGAATGCATATCAGGTCTTAAAGCTCAGGATTACACCCCATGCAATAATGCACATCAGGACGTACGGCCTTGGGACACACTATCCAACATCATTTCATATATTCATAAAATGAATACAATCAATGGTAAACACATACATGTAGAAAAATACATAATATATGAGAGAAAGAGTTACTACCTGATTGTCTTTCCTGCCATTTATCTTTACACCTAAACTTTAAACTTTAATCAATTTAAGGTTATGCGTTCCCAAAACCCAAAACCATCTGACTGCCTTATCAAGAACTCCGAATTTTTCATATTTTACACCTAAACTTTAAATATTCATAACTTATGATTTACACATCCAATTCCAAAGTTCTGATACTCAATGGAAAGCTATAAACACCTATTTTAGTCCCTTCCCATGATGCTGAGAAAGTGCTAAAATGTATTTTGTTGAGGATAAGCAAAGCTCTTAATGATTTCATAATCCTATGGGATGATGTTCTCATTACAGGTACATTTCGTGAAATCACCTCTACGAATGTGGAGTGGGGCCGTTCCTATGAGATCGTGGTAAAATATCTAGAGCATTCGTTATGCACCAAGCACACGTATGGCCGTCTTAACATGCAAAACCTCGTTAATAGTGAAATGTGGGGCATAATATGACTTCGAATGCCTCTAGTATATGACTAAGACATGTGAGTTCATAGTCCATATGGCCACTAAATATCTCTCGGAACCTGTGTTTTTCTGCAAATGGAAGAGAGCAAAGGAAGAGTATGTGTTATAGGTGGTACTGGGTTCATAGGTTCATGGATCATTAAGAGACTTCTTGAAGATGGTTACTCTGTTAATATTTACATTAGATCTCGCCCAGGTTTCTATCTCTATTCATTTATTTGAAGTGGATATACCAACTCTGTTAATATTAACATTAGATCTCGCCCAGGTTTCTATCTCTATCCATTTATTTGAAGCGGATATACCAACTCTGTCCATTTTATCATTCACTGTCCAAAACAGTCTTTCGCTGTTAGGTTTGTCCTGTTTACACAAAACCTTTGTATATTTCTTGGTTCAGCTTCAAGTAGTATCATTTTTATCTTTCTTACTTTGGAATTGTCAGAAAATAGAGAGGGGATGGGAGAAACTATGGGGGTCGCATACATATACGGGTCTAGGTCAAACATCCGAAGCTACTTGAGTAAAATTGTTATGCTCAAGTAGCAAGGTTTAGACTATTAAAGCCTAAATCGGATCGGATTGGCACTGCAAAGCACCAACAAGAATCCAGTCCCCCTCATAGCCTTATGGATCATTCTTCATGAATGTCTTAAGGGTTAAGAGTCATGGTATAATCATTCCCTCCTCTAAACCAAATCAAACAAAATAGGTAGAAAAACTCTACGACTAGGGTGAGGTGCAAGTGAAGAAGGCATTGGGTCTGGATGACCACTACCCCCTTCGTCTTTTTGTTAAGATCTAAAGTTTTGAATTGATTTGATCTTTTTTATAAGATATAATTTGGGTAGTTTGAACAGTGAATGCAATTTTACCTATTTTACTCCTAATCAATTCCATTCTCTCTCTTCATTTTTCCATACGTTATCTTTTATCTTTTTTCTCACTACTACTTTTCTGTCTTGCTTGTTCCCTTAAGGGCTTTTTTTAAAAAAGAAATTCATTTCTTACACATTTATTACTTTAAATTAATTTCAACTCTTTTCTTAAATCCCATAATTCTGTTAAAAATATCTTATAACAAGGACTGGATTGAGTATTTAGGAAGATATAATCTCTCCCATTTAGGCTAATTATCTTATTTAAGGTTTCTTATTTGGCAATTTTCTCATAGGAATTTATGATAATTAATTCTCTTATTTGATTAGGGTCCTACATCTTTTCTTTCTTTTTTTTCCTTTTTACAAATACAGGGCAAACAGTCCTATTTTTTTACTCCTTTATTCTTAACATAAGACCTAATTAATTAATTTGAGTATATTAAGTATGTTGGTTAAATTAGTTAATATAATTTTTTTATAGTAGCATAATCATATTCCTTAATTCCCTCACTCCATCTACTACTTGATTATTATTGAGAGAATATCAATATAGTTAATTTGAAAAAAATGGATAAAAATATGAAATACGTCTTACATTTAGGACCGACATTAAGGGTCTATTTGGTTTGAGGGGAGGGGATGGGATTGGAGGGAAGGGGAGGGATTGTGCTCCCCTCCCCTTGATTGGGAAGACCAAAAATTTAGGAAAGGAAAGAAATTTTTTTGAAATTTTCTCCTCCCTCACTCAAAACCTCCCCCCCCCCCCCCAAAATTGGGGGGATTTGGAGGGGAGAAGCAACATTTTGTCAAACCTTGACTACTTTGCCCATACTTTTTTTTCAATATCCCTAAACACAAAACGTTTTCCCTCCCTCCTCTCAAAACCTCCCCCCCCCCAAAAATTGGGGGGATTTGGAGGGGAGGAGCAACATTTTGTCAAACATTGACAACTTTGCCCATGTTTTTTTTATATCCCCAAACTGTCCTAACCTCTTATAAATAATTATAATATTATATTATTTGTAACCCCCTTCACGCTTAAGGCCAAGATTAGTTCATAAAAACGTAATTAATGTGGAATTAGAGACCGTAATAGATTTTGGGACTTAAACAAAGTCAATCTTCCCAAATCAGGGTTCACAAAATTCTTTACAAAACCTGTTAGATAATGGTCTCACATTCACATTTCAATAAAAAAATGGCCTGTACAAGTTGATTTCATTCACAAATATCAGAGTGCAAATAAATTCCCGACTCACTCGGGTTCCATTCATTAGATAAGGGATTTACAAAGGCATAAAGCCATAATTCAATACCCTTAACTTGGGGATTACACAAAATCATGCTACAAATCCCACTATACATAATTGTTTCCCAAAAACATCCCAAAATATACATGATAACCAAAATTTCCAAAATACACTCCTAAACAGGAGCTCTAACTACTCTTCGTCGCCCGCTTGCCTCTCGATCCTTCGGCCCTGTCTAAAAGGTTTAATTTTGGGAGAGTGAGATTCTAAAGAATCCCCGTAGTAACAAGTCAATCATATAATGTACAACAATAATGTATGTAATCAAATCATCATCCACACAAGCATCTACAACAGCAGTTGCAGCGGCAATGGTTAGTATGACACATGTCATCCCTGACGATTGCTCACGCTGAATTGCTCACGCTGTATTGCATCACAACAATCAACACAGTATAATTCACCACAGCTGGGATCCGTATAAAGCATATCATATTCGCAAGCCACATAGGCAAGATACACACACACAGCCCACGGCTGGTTTTCACATACGCCGCCCTCACGGGTCGGATTCACAAAGATCCATGTCGATTACGACGCAGTCCAACGGCCAAACTAGAGATGACCACTGTCACTCCCTATACGGCTCACGCTGACCTGTTCGCGCCGTAATGGACCATGGCACACATTTCACAAGTTCAATGACAAGATATGCATACCAAAACATCATACAAGATATGAGAGAAAAGTCACTACCTTGATCCTTCCGTGCGTGTCCTAACGCCGGTCTCTCCCGAGGAGGGCAAATATCGTATCCTATCATTATAATTAGGGACAAAGAGTTATTTTCTATTCCAATACTCAATTGACTTCACCATACTTAGATTTGGTTATCATATATGTCCTTTAAGTAGCTAAAATTGGCTCTAATAAAAGCCCTAAAGGATTGGGAAACATCGGGTTAGAAACCACTTTTCAAAATCACAAGGTGCTGAAAACAGGGGCTGGCTGCAGCCAAAAAAACCTCTGGCTGCGGCCAGAAACAGCACAGAAAGTTTCTGGCTGCAGCCAAGAATTTTCTGGCTGCGGCCAGAACGCTCACTGAAGCTTTTGCGCTGCAGCCAAGAATTTTCTGCTGCAGCCAAGGCAACTTCGAAAATTCATAACTAATTCTAGAAAAATCTAAATGAGGTGATCCCAAAGCCAAATGAAAGGTATTGAAGTCCTCTTTCAAGGAAAAATATGGCTCATCACTGAAAATCACCACAAAAATACAGATTTCAAGAAAAGTCCACACCATTCCAAAATTGCATCCAGATTTAACATCAAACTTTGGACAGTCATAACTCCTAGCCCAAAACTCGAAATGACACAAAACATATGTCCATTTTGAAGCTTGAGATGTGAACTTTCAGACTGGAAAGTTTCATGATTTTCCAACACCATTTACTATTTTAAAACGTCCATGAACAATCACTGCCAAAACAGGGTTTCTTACTAACCAAAGCTTGCCACTTTTAACACTAAGTTCCCAATGGTTCAAAATTCATATTCAACACTTCTCCCACACAAAATCACTCAAGGAACACAATGGTGACTTCAAAATGACCAAAATCAACACCCTATTACATGCCCTGTTTTTGCCCAATGCACAAAACTACTATAGAGTTCCCAAACTTCACCTTTAAGCTTCAATTCAATACCATTCATTCAAAGCACTTAACAAGGCACTAATTCCATGTCAACAACAATTCCAACACCACAAGACCCTAATTTTCGAAATTACAAGCCAAATTTCCAGAATTTCCAAGCTAAATCATTTGGCACAAAACTTATATAGAAAGGTTTCTTAAACTCACCTTAACAACTTTCTCAAAGTAGCTTCTTGATTCTCCAACCTCCACAATTTCTTGAAGTCTCAAACCAACACCAAATGGAAAACTAAAACCATAGAAATGTAGCTCTTAACTCAAGGATCAACATTAATGAAGGGATTTTGAGCAAAGGAAGGCATTTACTTACCCAAAAATCAAGCTTTCTTCTCTTCCTTCTCCACCAAAAATGGCGCCCAGAATTTGTGAGAGAGAGATGAGAGAAATGAGAGAGGGAGCACGAGGGAGAGAGAAATGGAGAGATGGAATGTGAGAGAGAAAAGAGAAAAAGTGTTCCCTTGTCCTCATATGAGCTCATCCAATGGCCACCAAAATGCCACATGTCAGCATCTCCTTCACCCCCCTCAATAAGCTCACACAAGCTAAGCACATTGGATCCCGACCCACGGTCAAGGAATCACCACCCTTGATCTTAAATACCACACATATGCACTAATATTTCCAATTTCCACTAATTATGACATTAATTAATATTGTCATAAAACACATAATAATCCCAATTAAATTCATAATTATCCATAATAATCATGATTAACCCATAATCAAAAATTGGGATATTACATTATTCATAATCATAATTATTTTTATCAAATAATATTTATAAATATTATGATATATATTGAAAATATAATTATAATTATTGGATATGTTATGAATATAATATTTATGTGAATATCGATATCCCCCATTATTTCCTATTATCCCTCCATTATCTCCTATAATTTAATTGTAAATTGGAGATCATATCTCTTTTTATTTTATAACAGGATATAATATTATATATATAAGCTGCAAATTATGTATTAAAAGCATATTTAATCCATTTTGATTAGTTTAAAATAACTTAAACAAAATAAAGATAAAGTTGCACATATAAAAATATTTGCTCTCCCTTCCCCTTTTAAACCAAATAAGGTAACCTTAAAATTCCTTCCCTCCCTTTCCCTCTCCCTTGGTCAAACCAAATAGACCCTAAATCCTACATTAGCGATCAAAGGGAGTATATCATCACAGCTCGTGGGAAATCAATCCCCACACGATCAGAATACAAGAATTTCCTGACCTTCGAAGTTGGTATTTCATAATATCAACCACCTTATCCTGTTCTGAACTAAGATTGGCCATCAGCACAAAAATTCCCCTCATCAATTCTCTTATTTGATTAGGTCTCCTTATTTCTAAACTAATAGTCCAGCCTATCAAAGGACAGACCTGGACCCTATGTCCAACAGCAATAAAGATGGAGTCTCATGGATTTTTTTTTTCAATTGCAGAACATAAGAAAGATGTGAGCTTCCTCACAAACTTGCCTGGAGCATCTCAAAGGCTACAAATTCTATACGCAGACCTAAGCGAACCAGAAAGTTTCAAGGAAGCCATTGAAGGGTGCATGGGAGTATTCCATGTGGCTACTCCATTGGATTTTGAGGGAAAAGAACCTGAAGAGATAGTGACCAAACGATCCATTGATGGAGCATTAGGTATTCTGAAAGCATGCCTCTCTTCAAAAACAGTAAAGAGAGTTGTTTACACTTCCAGTTCTTCTGCTGTACGAGGTACTCATATTAGCAAAAAAGATGAAGTAAAAGACGAGAGCTCATGGAGTGACGTGGATTCACTTAGAACTTTGAAGACATTTGGATGGTCTTATGCGATTTTTAAGACATTGACTGAGAAGGCAGTGCTGGAATTTTGGGAACAAAATGGATTAGATGTTGTGACTTTGATTCCCACTTTCGTTGTTGGACCCTTCATTTGTTCAAAGCTTGCTGGTTCTGTTGGTACAACACTCTATTTTTTACTTGGTACATTCTTCAACTTGCTTCATATACGTCGCTTTCAATGTGGTTCTAAAAATTGGGATTAATATTTTTATTGGTCCTCATAGTTTGACGAAATTTTATAGTTTCAAATCATTAGTTTTGGACCTATAATTTCATAAAGACTTGGAAAAAAGGGACCAAAAACCAAAATTCATTAAAAGTTAACCGTTAAACTTAAGCTAAATTCTTATGAAACTTTAAGAACCAAAATCAATAATTTAAAATCAAAACCAAAAATTTGATTAATCTGTAAGGAGTAAAGACTAATAATAGTATTAACGCAAACATTTATTTCTAATTTTATTTGATTATGCAAATAGTTCAGTTCTTTGTAGTGTCATTAAAATTCTGATGCAGGTGAGAAGTACCCACATTATCTGCAAACACCTATGGTTCATGTGGATGACGTGGCAAGGGCACATATATTCCTGCTTGAGCATCCCAATCCAAAAGGGAGATATAATTGTTCTAATTGCATTACAAAAAAACAGCATATTACCTACGGAATTCCGTATCTGAAAATCAAATTACTCATGGATTAGGGACGGAAACGGAATTACCGACGGATCACCGACGGAATTTTTTCTGTCTCTAAAAAATTTGTGGCAAATTGATTTACCGACGGAATTTTTATTCCGTCGGAAATTACCGACGGATTACCTACAGAAAAAATTCCGTCTGTAATTACAGATAGAAATTACCTACAGAAAATTTTTTCGTCAGTAATTACCCACGGAATTTACCCATGGAAAAAATTCCGTCGGCAATTACCGACGGAAATTACCCACTGAAAATTTTCCATCGGTGATTACCCACGGAAAATTTTCCATCGGTGATTACCCACAGAATTTACCCACGAAAAATATTTCGTCGGTGATTACCCACGGAATTTACCCACAAAAAATTTTCCGTCGGTAATTTAATATTATTTTTTAAAAAAAAATTCCATGTGCCGACCTTAAAAAAGGCCACGTGGACATCATCGAAAGCCCCCCACCACCCACCTCCGCATCTGGCCCCGGCGGCTACCGAGCAAGGGCCACGTGTCCCTCTAACCTTGTGCCACGTGTCTCTGTGAGATAATTGTACCATTTTGTGACTAAGATGGGATTCGAACCTTGGACCTTTGGTATGTGTTCTGATGCTTTTGCCAGTTGAGCTGCTTTAATCTTGAGTTATTTATTCAAGTAATAATATATATAATGTAATAATTAAAAAACAAATATAATATTAAGATAAATATATATATAATTAAATATATTTATATATAATTATATTTTTCATTTTTTATAATATAAAATATAAAATTTTTTAATTCAAATTTCGTTTAAATATTTAATATTAATATAAATATATATAATATTACATATATATTTATAAATAATTATATATTTCATTTTTTATAATATAAATTTAAAATTTTTTAATTTTTTATTTCATTTAAATATTTAATATTAATATAAATATATATAATATTAAATATATATATTTATATATACTTATATTTTTTTTTTTATGATATAAAGTTTACAATTTTTTATTTTTTATTTCATTTAAAAATTTTATTATTAATATTATATATATTTAATATATTATATTAAATATTAATTTTATGATATTTAAATTTTTAGTTGTTATAGATTATTTTTATTTTTATTATTTTATATAAATTATTAAAAGATAATAAAAAAATTATTAATTTTACCGACGGATTATCCACAGAATTCCGTCGGTAATTTCTCATTCAAATTACCCACGGAATTCCGTGGGTAAGGCGTGGGTAATTACCGACTGAAAAAATTTCGTGGGTAATTCGTCAGATTTACTAACGAATTACCTACGAAAAAAATTCTGTCGGGAATTACCCACGGAAAAGTTTTCTGTCGATCATTAGAGACGGATTACCCACGGAATTCCGTCGGTAATTTCTCATTCAAATTACCCATGGAATTCCTTAGGTAAGTCATGGGTAATTACGGACGGAAAAAATTCCGTGGGTAATCTGTCAGATTTACCGACGGATTACCCACGGAATTTTTTCCGTCGGTAAATACCCACGGAAAATTTTTCTGTCGGTCATTAGAGACAGATTACTCATGGAATTCCGTCGGTAATTTCTCATTCAAATTACCCACGGAATTCCGTGGTAAGGCGTGAGTAATTACCGACGGAAAAAATTCCGTGGGTAATCCATTAGTATTTACCGACGGAATTTTTTCCATTGGTAATTATCAACGAAATTTTTTTCCGTCGGTAATTATTCCGATAGATAATCTGTGGGTAAGCCGTAGGAAATTACCGATGGAAATAATTCCGTGGGTAATTCCATCGGTAATAACATGTTTTTTTGTAGTGTTGTTTGGCAACCATTGAAAAGTGACTGAAATTGTGTATTCTAAATACCCAGAATTTCAAATACCGATCATAGAGTGAGTCCTTATTATAATCTTCGTGATTGTGCTGATATGAAACTTTAATTCAAGGATAAATCAGTTAACGTCTTCTCTTATTTATTGTAGTTCCTTGAAACAAAGCACTGGCCTGAAATTTCCAGATCTGTCATCTAAAAAGCTAATGGATGCAGGATTTGAGTTCAAGGATGGACTTGAGGAAATGTTTGTGGATGCTATTGAATGCAGCAAAGAAAAGGGTTATTTGTAGAGCTATATATATATAATAATGTCATCACATTACGCTGTCAAAATGTGGTATATGTAAGGTGTTCAATAGCTTTGCTATCTAGTGGGATGAGACTTTGTTGTTGTTGTAAGGTGTTCAATATGACAAAGCATATAATTGTCTTTTTGTGTGTGCGCATGTGATTGTAAATTAAATTGTATGACAAATTATTCTGGCAAAAAAATTGTATGACAAATTATAGTTTTGCATATCTCTATGAAATGTTGTGTTAACTTGATTTGTTTTAATTTAGTTGGAAACACGTGCAAAAAACACGATAAATATGGTTTGAGTTGTGCCACTACCAATTGGTGTGATAAGACACTCCTCAAGATTAAACAAACACTTTCTAAAGAAAACTGGGGCACAAAATAACTTATATATAATATATCTCTATATATGAAATGTTGTTCCAACATGATTTGTTTGATCAAGAAACTGGAGGATGATTTCATACTTGCATGTTCATAAGCCAAATGGAAAAAAATATTTCAATGATACTTTTATTTATCTGCTTTGAGTTTACTTGATTTATTTACCTTATTTCAATGACTTCATATATCAATTAAATACTTTTAGGATTTAATATAATTGATTCTAATTCAAATCAATCTCATATTAAATACAATGTGTCATTAGCTTGTTTTGGCCATCCTCTTCTAAATAACAATACAGTCAAAACCTCTTCAAATCTTTCCTTTTAATTTTATTTCAAAACACTAATTTAACTACATTAATTCACATCAGTTATTTGAAGAACATAAGTAATAATTTATGTGACATAATTTTGCTTCTGTTGTACCAGAAGCTATAATTAATAAGCTATAATTTTGCTTCTGTTATTAAGCACCAGAAGCTATAATTAATATAAAATTTTAAAATTTAATTGTGAACTAAATAAATTTAAAATATAACATGTTATAATTGTAATTAAATACTATTAATAAATTTTAAAAAATATTTTTTTCACAAAAAATAATTATATTATAGTTACACTATAAATGACCTTTTTTTAAATGGATCATTTATAGCTCAGGACCATTTGATAGAGATTAGTGAATTTCTTTTAAATAATGAACTAAACCTAATTAATTATTTTAAAAAAAAATTGGATGACCTATTTATGGGTATAACCTGGCCCATAATTTTTTTTTTGCCAACGACCCCACAATTTATTTAATGATTTTACTTTTAGCTTCGGGTTATAGGAACTTTTGGCTCTAAGGAAATTTTAGAAATATGTTAACAATTTTATAAAAAAAACAGGAAATATGGCATATGTTCCAATGGTTTCACACCCGGACCGTCTGACCGAAGATAAGAGCAATTTGTCTGCTAGTATTAGCTCGCTTTTGTGCTATGACTGGATTCAACTATTCAAAGCCGGCGTTTTGACCGGAAATTGAGAAAAATCTGGGAACCGAAGCGGATAATCAAAAGCCAGACGGGTGGAGAACAAGTTGAAAAATCTGAAGTAGTAGGAGAAGTAGAGGGAGGAAGAAGAGAATACCAAACCAAATAGAGTTTTTTTACAAGAAGTGACGAAAATCGTACATGAGATTAAAAAAATATAGAGCCTCATGCCTTTTTCTCAGGTCGTTTGATTTCCTTCCTTTGGCCTTGATCTGAAACAACTTGGAGATTCTAGACTCTAGAGCTTCGATGTTGAGGAGTTTGGGCATGTTTGTTTTAGCGATTAGATTGTTTATAAGCTGCTTTTCACGTAAATCGAGACGCAACTCCTCTTACATACTTATCTTGTATACCGTAAATTACGATTGAAAATCTATTTTAAAGCATTCCAATCACTAATCCAAAAAGCACTAAGTGACTAGTGAGAGAACAAGTTTTCAAAGGTGAGAAAAGGGGCTTGGATTTCTCTAAGGTATGTTGGCAGTTTAATATTTTTAAGAAACAAAATCATGGTTTTTGTCTTTTTCGGTTTCCCAATATGCTCTAGTACCTAATTTCTAGTACCTAATTGCTTGTGAAGTGTATACTCTATCCTCATATGTCTTATCAATAGAAAGTAGTTTATTGATTAACTCGTCTCTGCTAAGGCTCTGTTTTTCCTTCACGGGGCTCTACCTCCATTTGGCGGCAGCGTCTTCTTCGGAGTGCTGCGTCGCCTATTACGACGGAGATTATAGAGTGACTCCTTGGTCGTGCCTTGCGACTGAGGAGTGGTGAGCGTTTCTAATATGGAACCCGAGATAGAGTAAGACGGAAAGTTTAAGGTGAGGGAAGAAATGGATGTGGTGAACCGTGGGAAGAGAAAATTAGAAAGTTCTGGGCGTGAATTCTCTAGGCAAGTGTCAAATCCTCCAAGTTTTGAGGATTGGATGAAAGAACCTGAACCATCCTCTACTGCTAAGGGACCGCAGATGTCTTATCGGGATTCTCTAATGGCCAAAGCTAAATAGAAGGAGAGCTGGTTCTTGGATGGGGAAGAGTCTAATACTGTAATGCCGAATGGTATGGGCGCTGATAATACTTTGGGTGTGGGATTCAAAGATATTATTGATCTCCAGTCAGGTATTTCTGTAGATTTTTCTGATCCTATGTGTCCTAAATTTCTAATTGATGAGCATGAGAGAGAACGACTCTGCAAGCCTTTTGCCAAGTCCCTGATTATGAAATTGTTGGGAGGTTCAATGGAACTATTTCTTTTAGAGTTAAAGTTACAACAGATTTGGGCGGTGAAAGGAGACATTAGACTGGGGGATCTTGAAAATGAATTTTTTATGGTCTCATTTCAGGAATGGGATGATTATGAAAGAGCTTTAGTGGGTGGCCCCTGGGTTATTGCTGATAATTATTTGAGTGTTATGCGCTAGAGACTGGGTTTTAACCCCAATTCAGAAAAGATTGATAGAATTGCGGCGTGGGTGAGATTTCCTAAGATTGAGGCTGAATTATTTGATAAAAAGGTTTTGTACAACTTGGCTAGTTCATTGGAAAGGTTCTTAAATTGGATACTCATATGGCTAGTAGGGGTAGGAACAAGTTTGCTCGAGTTTGTATAGAACTGGATATATCCAAGCCTCTTGTTCTGTACTACATGATTGATGGTGTGTTAAAACATGGTGAATATGAGAGCTTGCATGCTTTGTGTCTTAACTGTGGCATGTTTGGACATTTTAAAGAAAAATGTGGTCAAAGGTAAAACGAATTGAATGTGTGCATGGAGGCAAGTAAGGGAGAAGCTAGTAGACCGGAGGGTAGTGCATCAACCGATCCAAAGATAGTTACGCGAGTCCCTGGAAAGTAGTGCAACGCATGCGTAGGCCTCAAAGAGGGAGGGTGTGGACTAAGGATGTTAAAGTTGGTTCCAGATTTGACGTATTGAGATATGTAGAGGGGGTATAGGAGATGAATATGGGTGGGTCTCAGGAAGTAGAAGTGGAGGAAGTTCCAGTTAGGCGCTTCATTAAAAGAAAAGACATGGGACCCAAAGTAGTAAAGGATGTAGTATCTACTAAGAAACCTTTGGCGGATGTAACCAATGTCCAAAAGGGTCTAGTCAAACAATCGGGAGCTCTGGAGAGGATTAACATGGAAAGAAGGGAGTGCTTGGTGGTGGATGGTAGTGGGCAATAGGTGAAAAGATGACGTTTAAGAGGTGTAAGTGATCCTACATCGGACTGTAAGAGTGGGAGTCATTCAATCCTATGAGGTTTAAGACTATCTGTGGAGGAAGTGGGACAATATTATGGTGAGGATATAGATAGTGATAAGAAGTTTTATACTGATAATGGGTCAATAGTTGAAGGGTCGATGGAGGTGTGTGAAGAGGAAGAGGTAACACCCCCTATTGGTTTAAATTGTTAAAGTTATAGTGTGCAATTACAGAGGGGCAGCAAGTAAAGGGTTTGCTGCTTTGCTTAAAAACCTATTATATTTACATAAGGGAGATATAGTTGTTCTTCTGGAGACTCGTGTTAACGGGTCTAGGGCCAAGAGACTAATTCGGTCTTTTGGATTTGATTTCTCAAAAGTAATAGAGGCGGTGGGATTTGTAGGTGGAATTTGGATTATGTGGAATGATTCGAAATTGGTTGTGAATGTGCTTTTTAGGCATTGCAATTTCTTCACTGTAGCTTAAACGTGGAGAACCAACCATCTTGGTTTTTTACTACGGTTTATGCGAATCCCCATGAAATCAAAGAAGAGAGTTATGGGAGAGACTGGGTGAGATTGCTACAAATATATCTAAACCTTGGTTGCTTGCAGGGGACTGGAATGAAATCAGTAGTTGTTTAAAGCCAAAAGGAGGAGGTAGAGTGAATAAGGGTCATTGTAGAAGATTCTGAGATTGGATTGAAGACAAGGGCCTCATTGACTTGGGAGCTAGTAGACCTTTCTTCACATGGAGGGGGCCTAAGTGGCAAGGACACGACCAAGTGTCCAAAAGATTGGATCGATGTTTATGCAACATGTCTTGGCAAGAATTATTTCCCGATGCTATGGTTAAAGTAGGTATAAGGGTGAATTCCGACCACCACCCTCTAATTGTGAAGATACATTAGTGAGAGATAAACCTTTCCGGTTTAAAGCAGCTTGGCTTAATCATAGGGATTTTAGAGGATTTCTCTCTAGTAAATGGGTGAAAGGGAGAGATGTTCGTGTTAATATAAAGGAATTGGAAAAGAAACTAAAGGTGTGGAGTAAGGAGGTCTTTTGGCACATACGGTTTAGAATACAGGGATTGAGTAGAAGATTGGAGGGTATTCAAAAGAGTGCAGACCGTTCTGTTAACCCCTTCTTAGTAGAGCTAGAGCGAGAGCTTGAAGAGGAGTTGGTAGAGGCATTGAAGCAAGAAGAATTATTATGGTTCCAAAAGTCTAGGGGTGTATGGATTAGTCAAGGAGATAGAAACACAAGATACTATCATAATAAGACGATGGCTAGAAGGAGAAAGAACAAGGTTAAATGTATCAAGAACAATGAAGGAGTATGGGTGGAGGATGAAGAATCTATTTGTGCAATGTTTCAAGACTTCTATGGAAATTTATTTTCAGAAGAGAATGATAGTAGAATATGGAATGTGACTAAACAGTAGTGGGGGGAAGTTAGGGAAGACGAGTTAAGAAGGATAGGAAGGAGTTTGGATGAGGAGGAAATAAAGAGGGCCTTCTTTAACATAGGAGGACTTAAAGCCCCTGGAGAGGATGGGTTTCCATCAATTTTTTATCAGAAAAATTGGAATGTGGTTGGAAAGGAGCTGGTAGAATTGATAAAGAGAATTTGGGAGAGACTGGAAGGGGTGGGAGATTTGAATTCTACTCTTTTGGTATTGATTCCTAAATCAAACAATCCTGAATTAGTATCTCAATTTAGGCCAATCAGTTTGTATAATGTGTTATACAAGGGACTTACGAAGATCTTGGTGAGCAGACTAAAAGGGTTAATGACGAAGGTTGTATCTCCCTATCAGGCTAGTTTTGTGCCAGGACGCAACATTCAAGATAAAATTATTATTGCTAAGGAGGTATCCCATATGATGCATAAAATGAGTGGAAAGAAAGGGTATATGACAATCAAGATTGATTTGGAGAAAGCCTATAATAGGCTAAACCTAGAATTTTTATTGAAGGTGTTGGAAAAATTGAAGATACCCGAGGGTGTGGTTAACATCATTAGATCCTATCTATACTCAGTTAAGATGAGGTTGTTATGGAATGGTAGCAAGAAAGAGGAATTCAAACCTACTAGGGGAATTAGACAAGGAGATCTACTCTCACCATACTTGTTGTTCTAGTGATGGAAAAATTGTCCCATATCATTGCGGATTCGGTGGATACCAAGCAATGGAAACCTATAAAAATAGGGAGGAATCAGGTGAGTATCTCATATTTACTATTCATAGATGACTTGTTATTATTTTGTGAAGCAAGTATGGAACAAATGAACAATGCTCTAGAGTGTCTGGAGTTGTTTGGTACAGTCTTAGGTCAAAAGGTGAATCTGAGTAAGACATCTATTTTCTTCTCTAAGAATGTGGCTAGAGATTAACAGAATGTAATTTGTAACATGAGTGGATTTCAGTGGAAGGAAGAATTAGGGAGATACTTAGGGGCGCATATCACCCATGTCCAAAACTCTAGGGCTAAATTTCAGTACCTAATTGATAAGGTTCAAAAAAAGCTTAGTGGATGGAAGTCACAATCCTTGTCACTAGCAAGGAGACTCACTCTAGTCCAATCAGTCACATCTCAAGTTGTGAACTTCCAAATGCAACATGAACATATCTCATCTGGTGTGTGTTATGAGATAGAAAAGCTACAAAGCAATTTTATCTGGGGTTCTAATTAGGATAAAAAGAAGTTGCATGCAGTCAATTGGGAGGGGGTTTGTAGACCCAAGGAGGAAAGGGGAGTAGGTATAAGAAGAATAAGAGGGATGAATAAGGCTTTGTTGGGCAAAATAGGATGGAATATGTTGGCCAAGCCGGAGGGGTTGTGTACCAGAGTTTTGAAAGCAAAATATAGAAGAAGGGCTGATTTCTTTATAGAGTGTAAAGTGAAAAATCTTGACTCTTTACTTTGGAAAAAACTTGCAAAGGTTTTGCTAGACATTACTAAAGAGGTGGGTTGGGAGGTACGAAATGGGGAGAATGTGAAATTCTGGATGGATAGGTGGTTAGGAGGCAGCTGGAAAATGGCTGAGTATTGTGTAGATTCTGAATATGCTATTGATGAGAATCTGAGGGTTCAACAGGTTGTGGGAAGGGATGGGAATTGGGATTGGTCCTGGTTGGAGAGGAAGGTTCCAGGAAATGTCATGCAATTAATCAAAGCCATACCTCCCCCTTGTAGAAAGGATGGTGATGACAGAGTAGTATAGAGAAGAGGGAATGGGGGTGACTTTTCAGTAGCCCAGCTGTATAATAGAAGAAGAGGAGATGTAAATGAGCTAGAGAAGATATATGGAAATATGTGTGGCAAGTCAAAACCACTAGAAGAATCTAAGTCTTCTTATGGTTAGTAGTACAGGACCACTTATTAATAGGCACACGTAGATCTAGACTTCTTGGGGGAACTTCAACTTGTGGGAGGTGTGTAGCAGAGGTGGAAGATCGTGATCATGCCATAAGAAGTTGCACAGAAGCTCGCAAGTTATGGGAAGCAATAGGTGCTATAAAGGTATTTTGTCAATTCTTTATTGTTCCTATGAATGTTTGGTTTCTAGATAATTTATCTAAAAGTGAGGAATGGGGTATAATATTTGTTGTTTGTTGTTGGATGATCTGGAATTGGAGGAATAGGTTATTATTTGAGGATGACTTTTCCATGCCTAACTGTCCTGAGTTTATCATTCGTAAGAATGTAGATGAGTGTATAACATCTACTAGGAAGTATGATGACATGGGACTAAGAAAATATCCTCAGGATGTGAAGTGGTGCTTCCCTAGTGAAGGATGGGTGAAATTGAACTTCGATGGGTTTGCGAAGGGTTGTCTGGGAGAGGCCGGTTGTGGAGGGGTTCTGAGGAAGACTGATGGGAGTTGGGATAGGAGGATTTAGTGTGAAGTTAGGATGTTGTAATGCTTTCATGGCAGAACTTTGGGGAGCAGTACATGGCATGAAATTGGCCCAAGATATGGGCATTCCCAAAATTATGGTTGAGGGAGATTTAATCTCGGTTGTTCTACTACTACAAGAAGCTTGGATTCATGGCAAGTCTGACAATAGGATCCTTAACACATGGATAAGACAATGCAACAGAAATATACAGGTTTGCTTCTGTCACACTCTCAGATAAGGTAATTCTGTAGCAGACTGGATGGAAAATAATAGTTATTCTTGTAATAATGACGTAATTTATATTGATAATCCCCCTGTAGGGGTGCTGCCATATCTATTTGGGGGGTTGTTCACTCACGAGGTAGTTTTGGTTAAGTTATGTAATTAGCAGCATGCTGCCCAATTTTTACCAAAAAAAAAGAAAGTAGTTTGTTGAAGTGGTTGTGTACTAATTTTATCTTATCTTTTTTATGTTAATAAGCTAGGGAAATAAAAATGAAAAGAAAAATTTGACACCACTGAAAGTGTGAAAGACAGTATTGGAGGGAAAGTAAATTTTTATAATATGTTATTTATCATATATAATTTTTAAAACACATACTCTTTATTTTATATGTATTGATAATTTAAAAAAATTATAAAGTAAGTTAGATATTATATAGATTATAAACACATTTTTATTTATTAAAATTATTAGAATTTTCTTAATTTAAATTAATTTTATGTTAAATACTATCAAAGCTTCAAATCATGAAATTAAATTAATTTGATATTTTTTATACATATATTATTATATATGTATATAATACTAATTTTATTTAATTATTATGTGACTTGCTAGATCAAACGATTTAATCAATTCGAGCATTTGAACCTGACCCACCAGCATTTTTCATTCAACATCCTGTTCGATTTTTAAAACATTGATATATTCCCACTCCAGACCACCCAATGACTTCAACAAAAAAAGTTCTCCATTGCTCTGCTAATTGCGTGGCTTCTATATGAATTTCTCTCCACCTCTACTAACTTCGCAACTTCCCTTCACCACTGTTAACACCATGGCTTCTAGATAGAGCTTTGATGGAATTCTTATTTGCCAAAATCACAATTCATCTCACCATTGTCTTTAGTGTCAGAATCAGCCTTTATTAGAGAGCTCCATCGGCCCCTCTGTTATCTGTGTTGTTGGTATCACCACTATTCGTTTTTTGTGTCACTGGGTGGGTTTTTCTTCTAACTGTTGTCGGAGTCTTTAGCATGAACTCATTCAATCTGAAGTCTTCAGTGTGTCATCGTGGCTCTCGATCTTCCTTCAAATTCCAAGGTCACACGCCTGGTGAGTTCTATTATAATGGGTGTTTTGTTGTATGATTTTTTGTTTGTCTAATTTCATGTTCTACTATGGCTAGTACAAATCTAGGTTTTTGTTGAAACAATGAAATCTAGTTATTTATTTGTTCAATGCTGAAATTCGCTCGAATTTTTGGGAAGAAAGAGTGGAAGCAATAGATTGCTATAATTATAGAGACATGTTGGGTACTAGTGCATTAACTTTAGTGATTACTTTGGAGTTGTTTGGATTGTGCACCGTGGTTTCCCTTTTGTTCCTTGCATTTTTATGTTGGCGGGTTTTGTTTTTTTAGACTCTGTTTCAGCTTATTTGTTTTGCCTTGTTTGTTCTGGTATTTGCTGGTGATGTTAGTGAACTTGGTTTTTCTCTAGTATGATGATTAATAGAATTATACGGTTTAATAGCATTGCATAGCATTGAGTTATTGCTCTGTTTGTGCATTGCATTGCATACGGTTTTGAGTTCTTAGTTTGTGCACACTTTAGCTTTCTTGCCATTTTGTTTTGTTTTACATAGAAAAATTTTCTAGAAAATTCACACAAAGATTTTTTGTTTGTTCTTACGTATCATTGCATAGCATTGGATCATTGCTTAGTTTGATTAAGCTACTTGATGGATTAGTGCCATCATTTAAGCCTCAATTTGCTGTCAAGAAATTCTTTCACTGTTGATTTGTATTGAAATATGTTCTAGAGCTCATTGCTATTGTTGGTGCTGATATAGTGCTTGAAATTGCTGATAATACACTGCTATGATAAGCTCTTGCTGCCACTGAAATATTGCACTTTGAGTTAATAATTGCTGAACTTGCTTGTCATTAGAGTCTCCATGCTGTCAAAATAATCATTTTTACTTACTGTCATAAATCATTCTAGCTGTCTTGGAACAAAATCAATTATGGCCACCTGATCAATTTTGGCTAACTTTGTTGTTGTGGCTATTTGTTTGATTTTTGTTTGCTTTGATGTGGACTTGAAACGATGTTTTTACTTTGGAAAAAAATCTTTCTACAAAACACTTGAACTTGTGCTCATTACTATTTAACTGTGATTTGTGGTTCATTTCAAAGCTCATTACTATGATTCTCAACTCAGTTAAAGCCTTAATCTGACTTGAGTATTCTGAAACAATAAGGCTCCTTGCTGATTTGCTTGAATATGAGTTTAAGGAATTGCATCATCCTGCAGCATGTTTGTTACTAGCTGGATTCAAAAGTTGATTTTCTTGACTAGAGCATTAAGACATAGCTTGATGGAATTTTTCCAAAGAATTCTTGCCCAGAAATATCTAAACCTTGATTTTTTGTGCCTTTGCACTTGCTGGCTTTTGCTGCATTCACATCTCTATCTTAAGGTGCATTGGTTTTAACCACTAAGTCTATTTTTCTACAGATAATTAAATCTGAGACTGCATTGAGTAATTGTGCAGCAGGTTTATTTTTAGACTGCCACTCTAATTTCATACACATCTAGAAATGCATTGCATTATCATATTGCTTGAAATTACATAAATATGGGATTCACATGAGTCTAAGCTTCCACTGTTACTCAAATTTCTAAATCCATTCTTGAGCAATTTCTTTGGTTTAAAATATCATCAGCAAGTCTGATTCATATTATAATTGGAAGTTAACTCAAGCTGTTTTTTTTAAAGTAGAGACTCTGTTTTTCTCTCTGTCCTTTATTTTATCCTTCCAATCCTGAACTAGAAACTAAGCTAATAAACACTATGATGGGCCTGTTATCCCTTATGACTAAACCTACCAGAGGAATAGCACTGGACATGGGCCTACCGAATAGCCCATCAAATAGCTAGCAGCCCAATAGATTCAAAATAGGAACTGAGTAGTTATCTAGGGTTCTGTGCCCTGAGTGGGTAGACAATAAGTGCTTAGGCGTTGTTTTGGGGAGAGCCTCTGACCTTTCGAATGTTTAGTGAAGGCTCGTTGCTTGTTGTTCTGTTTCACTGTTCCATTTGTAGCTAGGATTACTAGTCAATTTTCCCATTTTTCCTCTTCCTTTTTCCCATAGAAGAGGCTTGCACTGGCTATCCTAGTTATTTAGCATTAATAAAATCTCAGTTCCCATCAAACTGGTATCAGTGCCAGCATGTCTTGGGGCATGTTCGAAACCAGAATGGAGGCAAGGTTGATGAATTATAAGGCTGTTTGTAAATCGAGGACCAACCTTCCACCCCGTAAAACCTGAGACCACGCGATTACTGTTGAGCCAGGGGCTCGACCCCCAATTATCAGGCCGTATTGCTATGCTGCTGGGCAGAAAACTGAGATCAAGAAATTGGTGAGGGAGATGATAGATGTTGGCCTAATACAACCCAGTACCAGCCCATATGCAAGTCCAGTCTTGCTGGTCAAGAAAAAGGATAGGAGTTGGCGGTTTTATGTAGACTACAGGACTCTCAACAAAATCACCATACCAGATAAGTATCCCATACCCACTATCGATGAATTACTTGATGAGTTAGGGGTGCTACAATATTCTCCAAACTGGATTTGAAGTCTGGTTACCACCAGATACGAATCAAAGAAGGGGATGAGTTCAAAAGTGATTTTAGAACACATAATGGTCACTATGAATTTTTAGTTATGCCTTTTGGGCTCACTAATGCTCCTTCTACTTTTCAATCCTTGATGAATGACATTTTCAGAGCACATTTGAGAAGGTTTATTCTGGTATTTTTTGACGATATTCTGGTGTACAGTAAGGATGAAACAACTCACCTGAGGCAACTGGAAGAAGTGCTACAAATATTGCAGCAACACCAGCTGGTGATCAACCTTAAGAAATATAGCTTTTGTCAAAGCAAGTTGGAGTATCTTGGCCATATAATTTCCTCTGAAGGTGAGCAAGCTGATCCTGCCAAGATTGACGCAATAATAAATTAGCCGGTACCAAAAGCAATAAAATGGCTAAGAGGATTCTTGGGACTCACTGTGTATTATTGGAAATTCATAAAAGACTGGTAAGATTGATGCCCCATTGACAGAGTTGTTGAAAAAAAAATGCCTTCTATTGGAATGAACAAGCTCAAGCTGCTTTTGAAGCCTTAAAGTCTGCCATGGTGACTGCGCCAGTATTGGCTATGCCTAACTTTAAACTTCCTTTTGTTGTAGAGGCAGACGCATGTGGAACGGGGGTTAGAGTGGTGTTAATGCAAATGGGGAAGTCTATTGCATATTTCAGCCAGCAACTTTCAGTGAGAGTGAGGCTGGGGTCTGTATATGAAAAAGAACTCATAACTATTGTTTTTGCCATAAAAAAATGGCAGCATTACCTCTCTGTCAAGCCTTTTGTCATCAGGATTGACCAGAAGGCATTGAAACACCTTTTGGAGCAACTCAAAATAGCCCCAGACCAGAAAGGATGGATGACCAAGCTAATGGGATACAAATTTGATATCCAATACAAACCGTGATGAGAAAATCAAGCCGTTGATGCTTTATCTAGAAAGGATTGTCAAGAGATGACCTTGCATGCTTTCTCTCTGTGGCAATATACAGGAATTTAAGAGTTTGAGGCTGAAATCACTAAGGATAAAAAACTTAATAGTATTTGGCAGAGAGAGCTTACTGGGAGGGACGTTCTAGTGGAATATACCCTTAAAAATGGATTCTTGCTGTACCAAGGAAAGCTCATGTTACCAAAAAGTCTCCAAGGACAGCTACTCTCATACACGAATTTCATAGTTCCCCTCTTGGGGGCATTCAGGTTATCTACATACTTACAAAAGACTTGGGGAGGTGGTCTACTGGGAAGGAATGAATTGAGATGTCCAAGAGCTTGTTCCTAAGTGTGAGATTTGTCAAAAAAAATAAATATGAAGCTCTTAGCCCTGCTGGGCTGTTGCAGCCATTACCAATTCCCAACCAAGTTTGGGAGGACATTAGCATAGACTTCATGGTTGCCTTACCAAGGTCCAACCGGTTCGACACAATCATGGTAGTGGTGGATCGTTTGACAAAATATGCCCATTTCCTACCACTTTCTTGCCCTTTTATAGCCAAAGAAATTGCAGAAATGTTTGTTAGAGAAATTGTAAAACTACATGGGTTTCCAAAGTCGATTGTCGTTGACCAAGATAGGGTTTTTATCAGCTATTTCTGGAAGGAGTTATTTACACAATCTGGCACTACTTTAAAGTACAGCTCCGGGTATCACCCCCAAACTGACGGCCAGACAGAGGTTGTTAATCAAACTTTACAGACTTACCTCAGGTGCTTTGTGGGTGAAACCCCAAAGAAGTGGGTCAAATTGCTTCTTTGGGTTGAGTTATGGTTTAATACCTCCTTTAATCGCTCTATTAATACCACCCCATTCCGGGCCTTGTATGGCCGAGACCCCCTACTGTCTTTAAATGGCAAGATGCTATTTCCATGGTTGAGGAAGTGGATGAGCAATTAAAGGAGAGAAACGAAGCATTGCTGGTACTTAAATCTCATCTGGAATATGCTCAAACATGGATGCAACAGACTGCCAACAAACAAAGAAGAGAGGTCGAATTTGAAGTGGATGATAGGGTATACATAAGAATTCAACCTTATAAGTTTAAGACCCTTGCTAAGCGTTAGCATGAGAAGCTTGCCCCCAGGTATTATAGACCCTATGAGGTGGTAAAAAGAATAGGGAAAGTGGCTTATCGGCTGCGACTACCTACAACATCCCGAATACACCCGATTTTCCATGTTTCTCAGCTCAAGAAGTCAATGGTTTCAACATCACAGATCCAACCCCTACCTAGTGTCTTATCAGATAAGTATGAGTTAATGGTCCAGCCCAAAGAAATTATTAAAAAATGCAACTTGACTGATGGCACTACTCAAGTGTTGGTCAAATGGTGTAATCTGCCTAATTGTGACAATACCTGGGAGGATCTCAAGGCCATCAGTGTACAATTTCCAAATTTCCCCCTTGAGGACAAGGTGAAGCTTCTAGGAGAGGCGAATGATGGACCTGTTATCCCTTATGACCGAACCTACCAGAGGAAGTGCACTGGACATAGGCCTACCGAACAGCCCATCAAATAGCTAGCAGCCCAATAGATTCAAGACAGGAACTGAGTGGTTATCTAGGGTTCTGTGCCCTAACTGGGCGGACAATGAGTGCTTAGGCGTTGTTTTGGGGAGAGCCTCTGACCTCTCAAATGTTCAAGGAAGGCCCCTTGCTTGTTGTTCTATTTCACTGTTCCATTTGTAGCTAGGATCACTAGTCAAACTCTCCATGACCATAGCATACCAAACTCTCCATGACCATAATTTTCAAAAATAAGGTCAAAATTCCCAGAAATTCAAAGCTTAATCATTTGGCACAAAACATAGGTAAAAAGGTTCACTTCATTTACCTCAACAACTTTCTCAAAGAGGTTCCTTGATTCTCAAATCACCAGATTTCCTTGAGGGCACAAACCAACACCAATGGACAATCTATAACCATAGAAATGGAGCCCTCAATGCAAGGAACAAGATTAATGAAGTGAGTTTTTGCATTTGAGGTCATTAGCTTACCTTAAAATCAAGCTTTTCTTTCTCTCACTTGCACATCCATGGCTGCCAAAAAATATGGAGAGAGAATGAGAGAGATGAGAGCTTGAAGATGAAGATGAAATAATAGTGCTTCTCTTCCCCATACCAGTTCAGCAAAACAGGAGGGAAGGAAAGAGAGAAAATATGATTAGAAATACCTATTTCACTTTTCTCCCTTCTCTCTCATGATACAAGCTTGCCAAGTGTCTCAATCTCATTGGCTCATATAAAATAAGTAACTAATTAGTTACTCTAACCACTTCATTAGCCATTTGGTCACATATCTCATTTTCTTAGTTAGTAATTAATTTCTTCATTAATCACTGACCATTTAACCGACAATTTTTCATTCTTTCTAATTTTCTGCCGATTTTAGCACATTAACTTAAATTGCCACATAACATATATTTAAATTCTTTTCATCTTTTTCATGCGTCATTTCCCTTATATTTAGCCCAAATAATTATTTGTCACATAATTATGCTAAAATATAGGGTATTGGGCATTTCCAATAATTAATCCGGATTCCAAATCAACTTTAATTCACCAAATCATTCACAATAATTATCATTAGCCCTTAATCAAAATATGGGACATTACACTTACAGCATTTTAAACCCTTCAAGGATTCTTATATAAATTTCACTATTTAATGAGCCATATGAATAGGCTATATATAACAATATATAACATACACATAATTTTATTTTCAAATGCTACCATAAATACAAAATTATCATATCCACCACAAAATAGTTTACCTCATCATAGTCTTCATTAGTATTTGTGAAAATATTTATTTTCACTTAAATATTTATATATTTCATATTTCAGCTGGGACTGCAGGTCCATAATTTCACAAATCGAAATAATGTAATCTCATTTTCATTATGTCTTTTCCCATTTTATTTTTCCTTTTTGACTAATCATCATTCTGTCTATTTGCTTAGTTGATCACATGAAATTATTATCAAGACCGTTGTCAACAACTTAATATTTTTGGTTCCATTTTTCCTATGACATAATTCATTGAGATCTCTTTATTACTTTTAGGTACCTGAACCTCTTTTGAAGTTTTTACAATTAGTTATGTCTTGGCCTCTTCTGGAGTATCTACCTCCTCAATATGATCATCTTGATTATTTGCTTCTTTATCTTTTCTTTTGGAACCGATTATTCTCTCATGATTCAGGCATGTCTCACTTTCATTTATGCTGATTAGAGCATTTTCAACTGAAATTTGAGATTTAGTAATTCTCATTTAGGTCAGTAATTGCATCTAGTAGATTTATGCAATATTTTATGAATGCAAAACCTAATGAACTTCTGGTTCATATTGATATTTTGAGGATCTATACTTGATAATAATAAAGCATTCCTTTTGTTCTCTTTTTAGCTATTCAATTTCTCCCCCTCATATTAGAAAAAATTTGTCAAATGAAAATCAACTAATCATGTAGCATAAGTCTCCTTCATCCATTATTGGAAGGATACTGTTGTTTCATTTAGAGCTTTTTCTCTAGTTCTAAATAGGGCACACATACATATAAATCCATTTATACGTACTTGTGGATACACCCAAGATTTGTGATCTTAGAAGCTGTGATATAATTTTTAAACTTGACTCTTAGTTCTAGGCGGCACACTTTATTGCTGAAATACATTAAATCATTGAGATTGGACAATTTGTTGACTCTTAAGTTGCCCAAATACTGTAACATTCATTAATTATTTGAATCTGGAAATTTTGGCTGAACATACTCACCGCTGATTCATTCATTCCATTCAACTTCATGCTGTCATATATTCTTGAAGTTGTTCTCGTGTTGCTGTTCTCTTGACTGTTCTTGAGATTCGAGATATTAATTGATCTTGAGCTTTACTTTGCATATATGTCATTAAAAATAATTATAAGATGGCCTAGAAAGACAATGAAGTCCTGTTTGCTAAAGACAGGGAGCCTATTGCTCACTCTAATTAGTTGTCAATATGAAAGAAAATATAGCTATAACTGTTTTATTAAAATTTTATCTATTAAACCGTGCTTCATTTCAAAAATGGAGCTTCCTTAAATAAGCATTTTATGTGTATATAAATGAATTACAATGTATCTCTAATGTATCTATTAAACAGTGCTTCATCTCAAAGTTGTTCTTTTTTTTTTTTGTGGTCACCTTGTACTTGTAGAGAATTCTTCTACAAAGATAATTGTCGGTTGGTCAAGACAGAGCAATTGAAGATGCATTGAAGGTGTTGTTTTAGTTAGGTAATTTAAAAATACCCATTCTCTTTTTTAATATTAAAACTATTGTAAAAACATATATTATTACTTGTTAATGAAATGTCATTGAGATTTGCTAGAATTTGTTTGATTAAGCTATCATACTACCCATTTTTCAATTAGGGTGGATTGATGCTCTAAGAACAAGTGATGAAAATGAGTGTGGGGTAGATCAACTTTTAGAATTTGTGCAAAAACAATGCCCCTAATAATAATGGATTATTCTATTGTCCTTGGTGGGAAAGAATAGTCAAAGTGATGTCAATTGGGTCCTTTTGAAGGTAAATACTTTAAATCTAAACAATGGATATATAATATTCTGAATTTTGAGCTTAGAAGCTTGAGAATAAACCTAGGTCAAGAAGACTACTAAGGCCAGTTTGGTAAGAGTCCCAAAGATAGAATGAGTTTCGTTGGACTATATAATTCAGCCCTCCGGATCAAGAACGAGTCTTCGGATTACATGAGGCTCAATGTGTATAAGTGGTCGGATGAAATATGTCAGTGTATGTGTACTTTGGCACACTTGGTGCCATTTTGATGGCACCCAAAGGCATGTGTGGCGCTATTTGGGTCCCACATCCATAAAGTAGCTTTTGAGTTGGCACAATGAGAGGTTAGCGTGTGTGTTGCTAGTCGGATGAAAGTTATCGGTGCCTATTCACACTTGCTATGTCGTAAGACACACAGGATCACACGTAGCAGTTTTTGAGGCATGTGGCACCATTTTATGCCACACAAGCACTTATGTGCCGCATTCTTGAAGATATAGACATATGTGACTAATTAGTCAGATAAAATATACCAGTGTGGGTGTGCACATGGCATTTTCAAGGCAGGTGCATATACCCTGCATTTTTTAAGAAACACTGGCTTGGTGTCATTTGTCTGGGAAACCCAGGCATATATGTGGCAAAATCATGAGGCATCAGGAACACATGGCAATGATCAGGCTGAAGGGTGACACGTGTTGCAAAACCAACGACCCTATATCAAAAAGTAATTTTATTAAAGCAGCTTTATTAAAGTAACTTTTGACTTTTCACCCTGAATAACCAATCATACGGCGGCATTTGTAGATGCACATTCGACACATGTTGCAAAGCTAGTGCAATTCACCAGTCTCCAGTCCGACTATATACCCGATTTTCCCAACTATTGTATAGGAAGCCAAATGAATTCATTAGAATCCCTCTCCCTTGACCAATGAATTCATCCAACCATGTGATAGGGGAAGGAAAGATAGATTTTAAGAGGTGCATCGGGTACCCTGCAACTCAAAAGATCTTCCAACACCTCTATACTTCATTAAGTCCGTGCAGCCACCTAAAATAGGGAGAAAAATCAGAAAAATTCAAAGAACAAGAAAGAATAGAGAAGTTTTCGTGTTATTAAGTTTAATAGCCGATTTGAAGCTCGAGATCGCGTTTCCATCTTTTGGAGCCTTCATAAATCTTCTTTTACTTATCGAAAGCTACATTTCTACAGTTTCAAATTTCTGGTCTTAGGTTATTGGTGTCACCTTATCGGTGGAAGTACTGCCGAAATCAAGAACCGATCAAAGAATCAAGTAGAGTAATCATAGGCTTCAATTTGAGTATATTTTTTTGATGTTTTGATGAGCATTTTTGAAGTTATAGGACCCCTAGGGTTGTGGGCAAGAAATGGATTTGGAGCTTTAATGGGTGTTTGATGATGAACACGATGTTAATTAAGGGTTATGATGTTTAATCACATGATTTGAGGTTGAAATTGCAAGAACACTCTATTGCCAATTTAGGGTCAGATTCGACTAGCCCTAGTTCTTGCGGTTAGAGCCGGATTTTGATGTATTTGAGGTTAGAAATGGATTCTATGGCTAACATTGTGTAGGGGTAGCATGTGGTTATGATTTTTGGATGATTGGTTAGAAAACCCTAATTTTAGAATTTAAAGTGTTGTTGTAGAATCTGTCAAATTTTGTGGTAGTCTTCTTGTGAGATGTTTTTTAGTGGTCAAACCTTGTCCAATGGCTTTGATATTTTACAGGGTGTTAGTAGACATCCGAGTCTTTCCAATGATATATAGTATGTGCCATTTGGCCCTGTCAACTGTGAATTATGATATGTTGAAGTTGAGATACAAACACTAAAATACATTTTGAGGCAGTAATGTTGATCGAGAATTCTTGAGGTTTTGCCCTGTAATTAGCCCTGAGTGATATTTGTTCTTGAAAGAGGACTTAAAGAGCTTTCGCTAGAACTTGGAACCATCCCATTTGGACTTCTCTATATTAAGTTATGAATTTTCAAATTTAGGTGTTAAATCTACCAAAATTGGGATGACCTATGGATTTAAGGCGTTTAGGGCAAATTGTGTTAGGTTTTATTCCCAAGGGTAAAGACATGTACTAGAAGCTAGTGTAGACCCTATTTATTGTCTATTGATATAATGTACTAGATTTAGAAGATGCCTAACCAAGTAATAACACGTTCGATATGAATTTTAAATTATAGGCTTCGATCTTTGCCTAAACCAACCAAGAGATTGAGAAGCAAGGATAAGTGATCGGAAAGGCGTACAGGTAGTAACTCTTTCTTTCATATACTATGTAATACCCTGCATATGTGTTTTATGATAAGTAAAATATTTGCATATTTATTTTCCCTTATATGATGATTTTATGGATGACATTTGAGCTCAATTTAATAAATTTGGGTGTAATTAATAAATAAATAATGATTTTGGCATAAAATAGAATTTCTTGAAAAATACTAAATTAGACCCTCTTTTAGTTTTCAGGCAATATCAGGAGCTCTAGATGTCAGATCGGGACATTCTTTATATGGATAGAAAGCTAAGAAAGAGCTCTACAACTTTTATGTTGAGACACAATTCCACTTCTATCTCCAAGGATTTCGAATTTTGCTTGAAAGTTGAAAGCGAGAATCATCTATCATTCCACCAACCATTTCATCTACCTCTTCATCTTCCTTTTCACCTACTATTTCATCTATCACATTTCATCTACTACTTCATCTTCCTTTTCACCTACTACTTCATCTATCACATTTCATCTACCACTTCACCTTCCTTTTCACCTACTACTTCATCTTCCTTTTCACCTACCACATTTCATCTACTACTTCATCTTCCTTTTCACCTACTACTTCATCTACCACATTTCATCTACCACTTCATATTTATTTTCACCAACTACTTCATCTACCACATTCTATCTACTAATCCACCTATCACATTTCATCTACCACTTCATCTACCTTACTCCATTTTTCCCTATATATAGCCACCATCTCCTTCACATTTCACTTACACCAATTCATATCCATTACTCACATCTCTTCTCCACACACACCATTTCATTTCCATTACTCTTCTCTCTTATCTACTACACACCATTTCATTACTCTCATCTCTTCTCCAATTACTACATCATCTTGGAATTAATTTTAGGTATTGTATTATTTTCTTGCATGCCTCCATCTTGGAAGGCTTAGGATTGTATTACTCTTTGTATGCCACCTACATAGAAGGTTTTACCTCCTAAAGGGACGGCTAGATTTTTACATTTTTTATGCATCTTTTGGTTGTATATTTATGTTTAAGACTTTAATATTCAAGTTTTATGCAGTATTTGTAAGGATTTCATTCTAGCTTTATATAATGTCAATTTATTTTGGTGTTGTTTTTAATTTTATCATGAGCTAAATTTTAATTTTCCTAGGGTGATGACGTAGCTTACTAATAACGGATTGAATCTTAACTTATTAAATCTAGTTTTAATTTCTCCTTCATGATTGAGTTTTAATTATTGTTCTTAATGCTTTCATTTGATTGGCCATCTTTTGAATGATTACAATATGCATGTTGAGACCAGAAGGAGATGCATGTGTGTAGATCCTATAATTAAAACCATGACTTGCATGTGAAATAGGAATATATTCATATGAGTTATGTAGTCTTATTGAGTTCCATAAATCTTAATGCATAATTAATTGCTTAAATTCATATAGGAATATATTGGATTAGCAATTAATTATAGAATTTCTTGACCTTGGAAGAGGCTTGTAATTAAATTAGGAAAACTCGACTATCAATCATGTGGAATAAATTGGGCTAGAATAGATAAGTGATTCAATCCGGGATTTGTTAAGTGAAATCTAATCCCTAGGACTTTTTCTCATATTTGTTTTCATATCATCTGCACGCATATTTAATTATTTTTCTTTTATTTGTACTCTCAATCACCAATTTATCAATCGACTAAATAGAATTAAAATTACCAATTTTGGTACTTAGTGATCAATCCTCGTGGAAACGATACTCTACTCACTTCTATATTACTTGATTACGACAGTGTACACTTGCACTATTTAATTGACCATTTACACACGTAACATTTTATCATCAAATGTGTTTGTATTTGAGCATTTGAGTATGCCAGGTGGACGCCCAAGGCATTTGAGAATATAGCAGGTGGACACCTGTGTTTGTGCATGTAACACCCATGTTTTGAAAGCATATAGATGGCATAAGTGTAGTAATATCTTTAAATAGGAGACCAGTAATCTTTTGTAAAGAGCGGAAGTCCCAACTTCAAGCAGAGTGTGGAGCTGCACTTGAATGGGTTTTCAAAAATCTTTTCAAAAATCATTTTCATATTGGGTCTCATATTATTTTATGATTTATTTTAAGCCATCCGTTTCAGGTTCATTTCTTCATATCAAAGTATTTACTAATAAGTTCTCTGCTGAAACCCAAGCTACTATGTTTAATTAACGGCCCTAGGTGGATGGCTGTCCACTACTGGTACGAATGTCGTTGCGCGTTCGCTTATATACAGGCGCTTACATACATGTTAGTATGAGACTGACTACACTTAAATGCAAATTACATAAAATCTCCAAAATAGATAACTAACAGAAAACTAAATTCTAAGTCCTTTGCTTCAATCGCCCGTGTTTAACTTCTTGCCTGAGGAACTACTTGCCCGAGCTGAAAATTTGTTTTGGAAAAATAGGGTGAGATTCAATGAATCTCAGTAGTAACAAATATCACTTATATAAAATGCACATATATCATGCCATGTCAACCAAAGTTACAGTATGATCAACATATTCAACATTCAGAGATAAATTCACAATATGCAGAAAGCATAAAGTTACCAATTCAAGGATAACCGTCCCTTGCCACAGCGCTGGGAAATTCTACTGGGCCTTAGCCCTTCTCATCTGAATGTTTTAAATTCTCAATGGTACAAACATGCATATAACATATCACATAGTATGTGAGGGATAAGTTACTACCTGACAATTTTTTCAAATCTTGATCTTGATTGACGTGCTTTGAACATCCTGGGCTAGTGTCAAGTCCTATAAATTATAATTTACGGGCAATGAGTTTTTCTTAGTCCAACTCTTCATAAATTATTCTCTTATATTGGTTATCATTAGGGTCACTACATTAGGCCCAATATGAAGCTAATGAGCTTAAGCTACTCCAAATGCCTAACTTAACTCTTAAATGTCCAATTTTATTACAAAAACACTTTGCTTTGAATTTTCGCACAATTACCAAAAACTGGCAGATTTTTCACTGAACTTTGAAAAATCATAACTAATTCTAGAAAAATTGAATTGAGGTGATCCAAAATTCTATATAACCCTTATTAAGTCTATTTTAAGGGAAAAATACTTTTAGTAACTGAAAGACTGCGCACACTTCCCAGTTTTTCTTTTTCTCCCTGCTGCCAGAAAATCTGACCAGTTTTAATGGTCTACTTCAAAAATTCATAACTCCTAGTATACTTATTGAAATCCTTCATAATACCTATCAAATTAAAGGTCTATATGTGTACTTTAATTCTGGAAAATATAATCATCAACAGATGAAGTTTGGACAGTGAAAGTTTCACCACAACAAAACTGCCAGACAAAAACGCACACTGGCAACTTTGTTGCACAAGTAGACTTAATTTCCAATTTTTGATTCTTTAAACCAGTCTGTCAAAAATTATAACCAGGGCCTATTCCCACACAATTTTTCGTGTAGAATCCAATGGAAAGCTAAAAAATACCAAAATCAAATTATTTCTACC